>VMRM01000011.1:21291077-21891077 GCA_010277075.1 Poeciliopsis retropinna | reverse complement strand
TGTTTTCTCTTACTCTTCCTCAGAAGAGTAAGTAATAAGAGTAAGTAAGGTAGTAAGGTAGTAAGTCAGAACTTGTGTATTCGTAATAGTTGTTCCTCTCTGCCATGATTGCTGTGTACTATTCTGTTGTAAATCACACCAGAACATCACTGCAGCAGGAGGGGAGTCCAGCTCAGTGTGTCTTGTGGACTATGAAAGACCTGCTTGAAAAAAAACATCCACCTGACCACTTGTTGACAGCTCCACTTTGGCCCAACCATGCTGCCCTTCAGTTGTTTTATGTCTAAACTTCATGTGTTTAGTTGCAGTTATTTTAGTTTAGCTTTTTGTCCTGTCTGTTGCCCAGTTGTTCACTCCTTCCTTCTCTCTAATTAGTCCATTGCCTATGTAGCGTAGTTGATTCTGCGTTGTGTCTTGTGATTGTGGGCAATAACAGCCGGACAACAGCTGATATGAAGGCAATTTTAATGCATCTGCATTCAAATAGCAGAAAATAGTATCAATCAGAACAGATTTTCTTTTCAGTGCTCCACAGCGCCTGTTCGACCATGAACAATACTATTTTCAGCACATGCATACAGAATTTGTATTAGCCATGCTTCATGTATAAAAGTAGCTAAGCGACTGCTAACTGCTAACCTTACTTAACAAAAATTAAACAATTCAATGCACATTATATTACAACAGCAGTGATAAAACTTCCCCTTATTACACTTAAAATGCACTTATTAACCACAAAACAAAAGTTCATACCTTCTCCCACGGAATCTGCACAGAAAGAGCGCGACGGAGAGTGGGAAAACCCTTCACGGACTACAATGGTATGATCCACTAATTTATATTTTTAAACTTCGAACTAATACTAAAAACGACAATCCATGAACTAAATATGTTCCGCAGTAGCAGTAACAATTCCCATTCTTATTTACAACACATGAAAGTTTTAGTAAAAAAATCATTTTTGAGACAGGAAGTTAACCGCTGTTTTACAATGGGTCTGTCGTCCTTTCAAAATAAAGCTGCTCATAATTTCCTATTGGAATATGTTCTCACTTAACAATCTAGTGTAATAACATCACACTGCTACATCTAGTTATCGAGCTCTCAGTATTTTAAACTTCCTTCGTTCCCTCTTGCTCCTCCATTCTCCCTGCTCTTCGTTTGTTCTGATACTTTGTGTTTTCCTGTCAGTTATTGTAACTTCTTCCTTTCAGTGTTTTTAAACTTATTAATTTCTTCTAGCCTTGGAGTGGTCTGCATTCTAGGTCCAACTATAGGTGTAAATCCCAGGGGTAGGGGAAGGTGGGTCCAGACCCCCCTAATCTTGGATAAGTCTAGAATTGTCCCCTGTGATTTATTTAATAAATAAATAAATAAATAAATAATAATAAATAAATAAATAATTAAAAAATAATAATTGCAGAGACGTTTGCATTTAAATAATATCAATATGAAAAGGCAAAAGAAACAAAAAAACGAAATAAATTTGCCATTTATCTTAGAAAAATATTATTAATTTTTAGGTCCCGCCCCCCTACCATTTTGAGAACAATGGTTCAGTCTAAAGTATGGGAGGAGCAACAGCACAGACTCTGTCAGAGCCACTGAAATAAAGAGCTAGCTGTTAGCTGTGGTAATACTTACAGCAAAAGACATGTAAACATTTTATTTACTTCCACTGCTCTGTGGGAAGAAACACATTAACAATAAAAATCAGAATGCAGTTTGTTAAGTTATTACTTTGGCTGGATCATGATAAGCTGCCTCATTAATAAAACTGCTACACTGCTTTCATAGATTTAAGCTTTTTTTTTTTTTTTTTTTTTTTTTTGTCAAAGGTGGTGCTGTGGAAAAAATTATTTACAAGCACTGTTCATGTAAAATCACTCAATCAGGTTTATTTTTGAACTGTGCACAACTCAGAGAGCTTGTAAGACAATCGATAATGAAGCATGTCTGGATGAAAAGCTCTGCCAGGCAGAGATAACACATGAGTTTTATACCAAGGATAATAATTCCAAAACAAGGGGCGAGACAGTCTGGTTCTGATGCAGCTGTGGAAAACAACTTCCATCCTAATACATGTAACCCAAATAGCTTTGTCTTGGTGGGACTATACTGGAACTTTGAATAAACATATGGCAATACAACTAGCAGATGTGATCTTATTGTTATTTTTCCACTTCAGTAGCAAACATCTCATTCATATTTAACTCTTTAACTTTTAGTTAAATTAGAAGAGTTTGAAATGGTACGGAGAGGCTGAGCAAGTGGGCCCAGCTCTGTGTGTGGGAGCCGAGAACAGACAAAAGAACCGATAGAGATTTACAAAAAGTTATGCCTTTATTTCTCTCTGTCTTCAATGTAGAGCCTTTAAAACCACAAAATAAAATCGGAATATTTTTCTATATAAACCCTGGTGCTGGTTTAGTGTTACCTTTAAAATATGACATTCCCCAGATATTCATTTCTATTTATTTTTTAGTTCTCAGCTCAGGACCCAGGACATGTCAAAGCTAAAAAAGGCTCAAAATAAAGCAACTGAACAAGTTATAATTTAAATAGACCATAACTTGTATTGGGAGCCTTTTCAATAAATCAATATTTATGAGGAATTTTATTAAAATCAGCTACTATTTAAAGCTTTTTTTATATCGAACCTTAAATTTTTGTAAAGGTGTGGCAGAGACGAGATCAGTCAGTCTGAACAAAACTCGTATCTAAGCAACATTTGAACTTGTTTAATGTGCATTCCTAGTAATTTTTCATCCTGCAGCTTGAATGTGGTTTAAAAACTTTTTAAACCACATTTTACGTTGCATTTCAATGGAACTTCGCTGACGTGTGCTTGAGTAACACATTTGGCTTTGCTGCTATTTATCAATCACAGGAATCTGGGAAGCGAAGTGTTACTGTCTTTATGTATTGTTTAGCCACAGCACTGGATCAGAAACTTTACACTTGTGTGACCAACTTTTTTTGCGCTGTTACCATTTCAAGCCAAAATTGCTCTTAAGAAATTTTCCTGTTTATCGTCTCCCCCAATGATGAGGTGGGATTTACACCATTGGGTCCAACCACTTCCTGCAGTATGATAGGATACACCTTTTATAATGTTTTGTCTTTTGTGAGATATCTGTCTAATTTTCTGTCAGAAGCAAACGTCTTGCTGATGTGAAAATCATAGGTGTAAATCTGTCATGGGTAAGGATGAATTTGGACTTATATTTATGTGACTGTAGGAAAAAAAAAATTGACACATGACTGCCACATTTTTCGCATAGAAAAACTTAAAAACTGTTGAGAATAAATAAATTCTGTGTTTTCCTTCCATCTCTTTCAGCTAGTTGCTAAGCTAAAGCTAGAAGAAGGGACATGTTAGGAAATGCAAATGAGAGATAGGGGTAGAGGAAAGGACATACTGGGGGTTAGCTTAGGCTAACAGAGGAGTTCACAAACTCCTCTGGGTGCCATTTTGTATGTTAGCTTTTAAAGATAACAGACAAAATACAGCTGGTCCATTAGGTCATAATGGACCAGCTGTATTTTGCTATTAATAAATGGAATTCATGAATTCAACTCACTAACTCTTCTTTAACCTCATACATCAAGATCTCAGCATGGAGAACAGATTATTATCTACTCCTGCATCTCTATTCAGTCTCCTTTTGTGTCATACCTCTAATTAAAACTAACTTCCTTTAGAAATCACCTGATTAGTAGTTTGAGTTCAAATGTGTTTAATTCAATATCAGTATGAATCCAGATGTTCTGCAAAGGCCTCTGAGGTTTCTTAGATTCTGTAAGTGAACAAATAGAACAAGACAAAAACTTTTAAGTGCAGGCCAGAGTTAGGCTTGGATATAAAATAATATCCCAAACTTTGAATATCTCACACAGAACATCTCCGTTCTATTGATGTCCAATCCATCAGCAGAACATGTAGACCATGGAATAACTTGACACTCACCTGTGGCCTGTGGTAGCTCTTGAGGAGTTGCAGATGCCCACAGCGAAGGTGGTGAAGTCTTTTTGAGAGGACAACTATTAGCTTTACTGGAACAGAATTGTGAATTGTGAAATCAGATGTTGGAAACAGTTCAAGTACATTTGTTTTTATAGAGCAACGATTTAAAAGAAGTCATTTCGAGACACTTTAACAAAATAATAACTTTTTTTTAACAAAAAAAGTTGTTTCAGTTCCATCATGGATACATTCCAATAGTTCAAAAGCAATGCATTAAATTCAGCTCATTATTGAAATTAGTTTAAAAAGTTTTTAGTCTAAGGAAACATAGCAGATTACTTTGAGTCATTGACTTTCAGCAATCACTCATACTGTTGGAAGTATTGTTTGCACCAGTATAACGTAAACATACAGATTCATTGACTGTGTATCATTCTTAAAAAAATTAGAATAGACTCATCGTCTTTGTTCCTCGGTCGTCAGTTTGATACATTTAGGAAGAGCTTCTCCATTCAATGAGCACCGGCATGTCGATTACTGACCTGAAGGGGTTACCCAATGCATCAACATGTGAGTCAGAGGGAACCTGACCAAGCGTCCATGTACGGTATGATGAGTAGGGAGTTCTACACATAAAGGCTACACTAATTATTACCAAAGGCCAATAGATTTAGTCTGTTTATGACCGTAAAATATTCTGCAATGAACTTAAAATGTTTCTGGAAGAGTCCCAGAAGTCAGGCAGAAGCCAGACAAAATGAGAACAAAGAACAATATTACATAGAAAATCCATCTACAGCACAGAGAAAAGTACCCAACAGGCAAACCAGCCTTTATTTTTTCAAATATTGAGAACAAAGTATATTATCTTGAAAGTAATATGTTGAGAGAGTGTAGATTTGCAGAGCTTCTCACAGTGAACTCTTGGAAATAAACTTTTTCAGATGGACATGAAGCAACATGTTGGAACAAACTAAAAACAACTTTTATGGAAACTGTTTTTCTATTGTTTTGGGGGGCATTTTTCTATCTCACTTTGTTTTCCTCCTCCGGTGCTTAACTGAACACCACAAATAAGACTTTCTTAAACTTTATAAACTTGCTTTCTTTTCAGTAGAAGCATGTTATTTTCAACCTCTGTGTGTCATTACATGTAAGAAAATGACAGTGTGTCAATTAAGAAAGAAATGTCACAGACGAAAGTTGCAGTCAACAACTCTGAAAATTAACTTTTGTTGGCGTGCTGTTTCCAAGGCAACAGTCTTATAATAACTCTCAAAGACCTTTATATCACGCCTCTCACCTCTTACTTTCGTGTGGCAGTCTCATGTTTAAAAGAAAAGGAAAAGAAAAGAAAAGAACTTATTAAACTCAGGATCAGTACTTGGTAACACAGTCTTCTCTGGTATTATTTATTTAACAGAAACTGTTGAAATGCAGAAGTGAGCTCTCTCTCTACTGTGCCCTGCTAAAAGTCTTCATGAACTTGGCTCGAGTTTCTGATATTACAGAGACAAATTAAAATGCATTTTTTCCTACCAACTCAATAAATAAACAGTACATGTTCAGATTTTTCTTTGGAGAACATATATCACCCTCATTTACATGAAGTCTAGGCCTAAACTCAAACTAGAAGACTGTCTTCAGACTCACCTGCATTATCCAATCTGCATCATGCAACCTATCAGCATCAGACCTCGCCTCATCAAGCCAATCATCAAGCAAACCTTCCTTTATAATTCCTTCTCTCCATGACTGAGCCCCATCCTCACCCTTAATTTCTCCACCCGAGATTTTCCAGCTCTTTCAGGCTTCCATCCTCTCTTCAGCCTTCACAACCACCGTCCACATCCGGGAGGAAGATGTCTCTAATCCTCATCCTAATCTGCTCATGCAGGGTTATGGCTATTCACACGTTTTCTGCTGGGGTCTGAGCACTAAATCTTTAATTCATTCATGTCAAATAAAACTTTGTAATCACAGCTGTTTCTTTGTGAGTTTCTCCAGGTCGCACTATATTTGAAGGATCCCCAGGAAATCCGTTTCAGACTATTTGAGACAGTGCATTATCTTGCTGGAAGTAGCTAACACACAGCAAGGCAAACTGTGGGTATAATGGGATGGAGCAACTCAGCAACAGCAATTGGATTGGTTGCATTAGTGTGCCAAGAAATTATCCCCCACGTTATTGCTCCACTAGCAGTATAAACTATTGAATCATGCAGGAAGGATTTGTTTATGCCAAACTCTGGCTGAATTCAGACTCATGAGAACAGGCAAAGTGATTCCAGTCTGTTGTGCAGTTCCAAAGGGTCTGTGTGAACTGTATGACTAGCCTTGGTTCCCGATCTGCCAGCTTCTGAATCTCCTCAGACCTTTATCACCAACAAGTGATTTTTGTCTAGAAACTGTTCACTGAATATGATCACAATTTTAGATCACTTTGAGAGATGAAACTTCTCTCAACATTTTTTTAGTTACTCAGGGCAGCCAGATTGCCATGTCCAAGTTATTAAAATCATTTTGCTTCATTCTTCTGATGGAAGCCTTGGACTTTAGCAAGTCTTCTTCTCCACATCTAGATTCCTAAACACATTGAGTTTCTGCCTTGTGATTGGATAGTTAGGTGTACATAATTGTGTGGCTGGAGAGTGTTTATATGTTGGTATGTGCATTTCTAATGAGCTAAGGATGTACCACTGAACATCATTTATACAGACAGAACGGTCCTTTCTGCAGAATATCAAGTTTCACGTAGCATTGGAAATGAGAAAGTGGAAGTGATGCCACTAATAAGGTTTACCAGGAAAAAACAAAACAAAGCTGTTTATACTGTCGCACTACATCATGCAGTGCTGGCAAATATTGGAACAGCACAGATCAATGAGGAGAGTCGATAAAGGAAGCAGAACATGTCCAATAAATATGCAGACACAGACTCATGAGGAAGACAGCTGTGTGTGTGTGTGGGGGGGGGGGGGGGGGTGCAGCGGAGAAGGTTTCAGAATAGAATTCCATAGCTTTATTCATATTTAGTTTCATGGGCATCTCTGGTTGTCTATATTTTGCATTCCATGCTGATTCTCCCTGAACATCTTTAACACTCTCAGGCTCAAATTAAGTTGTAGTTGCAGGAAAAATCTGATATTTTCTGCAACATCTGCCTGGAGAGGGTTAAGCCATGAACTGAGTAAAACAGCCCACGTCCTTTAGTGATGCTGCACAGTCTTAAGCCCCACTCAGACACTTCTTCCTGGCCGTAGTATATACTGCTGCTGTGTTTTCCTATGTGTCCATGTACTACTGTACATGGACACATAGGAAAACACAGCAGCAGTATGTTCACTCACTTGCATTGACTCATATATGAGTTTAAGTACCATCACATTCCTAATACACAGGGTTCAATATGACAGCTAGGACAGTTTCAACTCTTCTAGGAAAACTGTCCATAAGGTTTAGGAATGATCATGGGGATTTTTGACCATTCTCCCAGAAGCACATTGATGAGGTCACATACTGATGTTGGATGTGAAGGATTGGCTCTCAGTCTCCACACTAATTCATACCAAATAAATAAAGCTCGCAAATAAAATCCCAAATAAAGCTCGAGCATTATTTGTGACATGAATGAATGTTTTTATTCATGATTTCTGCAAAGAGTTCTTCCTTGCATGTTTTAGTGTGAAGTGATGGCTTCACAGTCTTTTATAGATCTCATAATAAACATAAAGTTGAATTGTATGCCACTTACGTTCAGCCCAACAACAGAACTAACTTTCACCAGGGAGACTTCATCCTTTCAGACACAACCTTCACTTTGATGGAATCAATGGAATCAATGAAATTTTAGAATGGAAGTTATCTACCACCTCATCTATATTTTCAATGAAAAGATGCTACCCCACCTCCTCATTTGTGTTTTCTCATTTAAAAAGTCATTATTAGAAGGCACCAGGTGACTTGGTGGCAGATAGTTCATGAGTCTAAGGTTGCTTTAGATAGGGGATACATTTGAGTTAAGATTTAAGACCACTGTATTTTTTATTTCTGTTTTTTGTAAATTTTCTTTCAATGATTTGGAGAGGTACTGTCCTGTTTTGCAGCGTCAGTGGACCAGATGCATTCTGGAGAAAGATGGGAGTAAGGCTACTGTCTGAAACTTGATCTCAGACTGCTGAGATGCAAAATGGAGGCTCCCAGGAGCCAAGCCCAGGCCTGTCAGAGGCAGCTGGCTTTGATGAGGAGAAGCCTGTTATCTGCTTACTAGAAGGGGGAGGTGATTTAGAGGGAGTGAACCACCCTCTAAACTACCTCCCTAAAAAGGGAAGTGCCAAAGAGAATATGTTGATTCATCCCATCTGAGAATTTGAGAAACTCAGGTCCAGGAGAAGATGATTCCTCAGAGCTGATCAGGCATAAAGGACTAGCAGAACAGGGCAGGACTGTTATGGCTCAGGCTGGTTTGTCCTCTGAAACAGGGTCAGTGGAATAGTTTCTGCTTGTTTATTGTCATTTGGTGCAGCAGGTGTTGAAGTTGAATGTAGGTTTCGGTTCAAAGGTGGCCACACTGATTCATCCAAGTGAGGGGTCAATTAATATCTTAAGTAAAATATAGTTAATGTATTTATTTTCTTAACTTTATAGCAGCTGTTTATTTAAATCTAAAATAAAACTGGAGTGAAATTGATTTATTTTAATTCAGCACAAACTAATTTTGTTTAGTTTTTGTCAGTGAAATTAACTTAATAATAATTAGGTAGTTCTGAAGTGAAAATCCTTTCGTGTGAAAGCCTGCTGTCTTGTTCCAGTTGGAGGACTTTACCATGGATCAACTAGTGCAGGGAGTAGAGTGCTTTTGTTCAAACAGTTATTTGACATGATAAAAAAGATGCAAAATTCTAGTTTCAATAAATTACTTCAGCTTTTGTTTTGATTTCCTGTTAGTTTTTCATTTGCATTTGACATTATTGATCCTATCTATCTCACATTTGATTATTACATATTTTTAAGCTGGCATGTTGGTTTTATTGAAATATGATGCTTGTTATTGGTTTATTCTAAGTAAGCAAGACTTCATAAATTGTTGGGTTTTTAGAGAATAATTGTCCAGTTTTTTCAAGAGACATGTAGATTAATTGTGGACCCAAATGCAGAACAGTTAAGGAGTGGAGTAGGTGATGGAAATGTTTAACAAAGATTCATGAACTCAAAAAACCCAGAGAGGGCCAAGACAGAAAACAGATCAGAAATCCAACCCAAAGCAGGCTGAGGAGAGGGAGAGAAAAGTGGCACAGGGGGCCAGTGAGTGTACAGGGGACTAGGAAATGAATCTAACAAAATAACTAGACAAAGAAATCCAAAAATTAGAGTAACTAAGAACTAAACACAAAAAAACCCACAACTAAACTCACTAAGAAGAAACTGAAGTGAAAATAGAAACAAGGCAGAATAAATAAAGATAAGAACTAAGGAACACAAATAATAAAACCTAGAAGCTTAGTTAATTATTTATTTCAAAGAAATACAGTCGCCCCCTATGAGGCTCAGACAGATGAAACGAGAGTAAAAATAAAGTGCAATAAATTCAATTTAGCAAAGGAAACATGTACAGGACTAGCACTTTTTCTATGAAAAGCTATTAAAATAAAACTTGTTTTCACATGCCATACTTGTTTGACACACACCCTTTACAACATCAAAAAGGTTACTACCATTATTATTGTTATGGAAAAATATTTTTAAGAGTCTGGATGAGAAGAAGTAAAAAATTTCTTAAAACCTAACAAGATTTTAATAAAGAGAGGCTTGATTAGACTAATTGTGTGAATCATTGACTATTATGCTCCAAAGATTCTGAGGATCCCAACACAGATAATCTTGCTGTTAGTCCATTGTTTGGGAAAGGTGGTTGTTCTCTGATGCTACAGAGGAGAACTCTGATCCTGATAAGTTCTGGGTTGGCAAAGTAACACTTAGTCTCCTCCTGTTATATGACACTGTAGAGGTCTATTAGAGCATGATTAACTAATCAAATTATCAAAATGTTCCATAAAACATGACATTGCAGTTATGGTATAACTGCAATGTTTCTATTTCTACTGTTTGCTTGACTGTGAAGCTACAATGTTATGTCCATTTCTCCACCTATGCTTGTTCTCTAATATCTGCATTATTCAAGCATCCTTTTGAAGAATGGATTAACCCAGAACAGACCAGGTCCTGCTGGAACCACAACACTAACCAAACCCCTGGATCCATTTTACAGAAATAAATTTTCATAATTCTGAGTCATAAACTCAGAATAGGCAACAGGAGCATCATTATTGTTAACTATTTAAAAAAGAAAAGGAAAAAAAGAGGAATTCTTGGGAAACTTTATGAGAACAGCATTAGGGTTAAGCTAAACAAAGCAACCAAAGCATCATCATCACAGAAATGTTCATAACAAATTATCAGAAAAGAATAAATAACATCCCGTAATGAATAGAAAAGTAATCAGCTGAAAAGAGCAGAGTAATATGGTTGCTAAACTTCTAAAACACACTTAGCAACAGAGAATAGAGCTAATCTACCATCTGGAAATCCTTTCCATTGTGATTAAGGATGGAGAACTTAATGATTAGATGAAGAGAAATTATTCAAATCTGTCCAGGGAAATTCACTATTGAATGAGAGTCAATTGGTTTTAATATTATGTAAATAAATCATTTACATAATGTGTAAATGTGTTAAATGTATCAGTATGTACAAAGCCATAAAGCAAAGCTTCCATTTCCCACCTATGGTGAGCAGAAACGGATAATAGATGGATCCCTGGTACAGTCAGCTGAAATGGGCTTCTTTTGAACAGAGATTCCTGTTTTTGTTGAATCTTTGTCACAAGAGCTCATTGGAGTGATACATATTGTTCATGCATTTCAATGTAGTCTGTCTAGCTTTTGGTAAAACAGAGTAAGAAACATAGTGGATTGTCAGTTTTACAGTAATGCTGTCAGGGAAATATTTAGTATTAAGTAATTTATTGTATAAATCTTCCAAGCTGAAGTCAGTTTTTAAGAGATGCCCCTCTGGCTGCAGTGAGTCTGTATGGATAGGGTGAACTCTGGTTTGCACACTACAGACTTCCAGCTTCCTCCCGTCAGCTTGCATCCATCAGCTATAAACAGCCCTTTTCCAGGCGAGTGAGAAATTCTCTATCTTATTACGGTCTGAGGTTTGTCTACGCCATTGCAGAACCTCCACCTGGTTGTCTTCACACAATTTCTGTGCAACTTCAGTCAAATGATGTATCTTCCAGTAAATGATTCACATGTTTTCTGAGGCCATGCTTCTATGACAGCTCAAAGGTCCTCGGTTCGAATCTCAGCCCTAGGTTTTTCTGCATGGAGTTTGCATGTTCTCCCTGTGCATGCATAGTCTCTCTCTAGGTACTCCGGCTTCCTCCCGCAGTCAAAAACTTGTTTGTTTTTTTAACACTGAACTACAAATGGTCTTTGGAGACTTGGTGAAGACGGTTGTGCTTTTAAATGTGAAAAAGGACACCTGATGTGCCCATTGGATCGATTCTTTTGTCAGCGAGAAAAGCCTGATATGACTGTCAGGTTGATTAGCCTCTCTAAATCCTTCTTAGGCGTGTGTGTGTGCATAATTGTTTTGCACACACACACTCTGTGTTGCCCTGAGATGGACTGGCGACCTGTCCAGGGTCACCCTGCCTCCTAACACAGAAAAACACTGAATAATTAACACTTAATACATGCAGAGTGAGGCCATAGCAAAGATAGATGTAACAGGACTTGATATTCCACACTTTCAATGTGGTAACAGAGTAAGGGGGGAACAGTCTGACAGTAGTGCCACTATAATAACCAACAACTCCTTGAGAGCATCTTACTCATATGTTAAAAAAATATTTATTGATGTTTACTTCCATAAATCCCTGAGCTCAAATGAAGGAATGGTAAACCAACCCTCAAAATTCAGTCACATTACAGAGACATGTGCAGTGGTGCAGGTGATGGATAAATGAATGAACCATGAAAAATCACACCTTACATCTCACTCTCACAAATATGCGCACCTCTATTGCTCATGCACAACTGAAAAATGTAATGGCTTCACTAAACCAGTTATTTCACTGAAACAAGATTTGTCTTAAGAACCACTGGAGCTTTTGATTGAGTTAAGCATGCTTGAACACACACATACATGGATGCTGGTGCAGCAGCAAACACCTGTCCAGGTCAAAACAATTGTGTTTCTGTGCAGCTATTTACAGTCAAGCATAGCGTGTCAGACTCAACGAGACGTTACACTCATTGTTTCACGGCGTGTCGCCTGTCCTTCACATCAACTAGAGGAACACTGGTGAGAAACACACAACAAACAGCTGTGGAGAGATTTATTAAAAGCATATTTAGATGTAGTTTGAGACATTTCCCCTTTTAGGAATATATCTCTACTCATTTCCAAGAAACAGCACACCGACACTAAAATTATTCTGGTCAGTTGTCATGTTCACTTTTTTGCATGATGTTCACTATGGTTGTCACAATAATAGCTCACATTTTAAGTTGACCTGGGGGAAAAAAAATATGCTAAAAACTGAGTTTACATTAAATTTAATAATGAAGCTGGAGGCTCACAAAGACACTTATTAAAATAAATATCTATACTCCAGTTTTTAGTTTATGTATTTATGTTCAGTCAGTTTGATAGATGAACTCTCACTTTGCCCAACCATTTATAGCCATGGTGTCCATGTGAACACCAGCACTCACCATTGGTCATGAAGTGAAAGCATTGCACAACACAAATAATCACCCGGTTGGAACACGGCGCACTTAGGAGTAAAATATAATTTAATGAAGCTTAGAGACAGATAAGTCGTCTCAAGGAATTTTAATAAACTGGGTACTCGAATCATTTCAGGAATTGTTGCAGCTCTAGATGTTTCTCTTTACAACTGTTTACATTCAGAATAGATAAGACAAAAACTCAATGTAGAAAAAATCTGGTCTAATAGGTCAAGACAATAGAAAAAAATCCCCCAAAAATTCAAAAACAATGTCTGCCATATGGACACAGTGCTGATGTCCTTACATAACCACTGGTTTAGACATCAGAGCATTCAGCTCCCTCTTTCACAGATCCACAGTGACACCGATCAAACTCCATCAATTGCTGCTAATGGTGTGTGTGTGTGACATTGTGTTAAATACACAATCCACTATAACATTGGCTGCTCCAGTGACTACCTGTAACACTGCTGCTGTTCTAAAAATACCACCACTGCTACCTGCAGACATCCTTTTGCAAATTATATATGTAATTTCCACATCCTTTTTATCAAGGACAATATATATATGGAAAATAAAAATCCCTTCTCACGCTCTGCGGGTGGTCTCTCTCATCCTCTGAGCTCGGGTCCTCTACTAGAGGCCTGGGAGCTTGAGGATTCTGTGCAGTATGTTGGCTGTGCCTATAATTTTTTTATTTTTATTTTTTATTATCTTTTTTTAACCAGGTAAACCTCGTTGAGATCTAGATCCTATTTTTAAGAGGGACCTGGACAGAAGTCTGCAATACACACAGCAACCTGGTTACAAATTAAAACTAATTAATATATATGCACAAGTGTAAAATAATTTAACAGAAATTTAACACAGTGACACTGTGTTGTTGCCTGTTTTTAAGAACCGCTCAAAATAAATCCAATGAAATCAATTCTGACATCTTGAGTTCAGACTGGGGCTGCTTCCAGGCTGTAGGAGCAACACACTGAATGTTTGCTTCCCCTTTTCAGTTCAAACATTTTCAGTTAGAATAAAGCCAAAATATTTATAATCACTGACAAAGTCAATTTGTGCACTTAGAGCAGTGGTAAGCAACAGAAGGATTTCTGGTAGTTTTCTTGTTAGACTATTATGTTTCTTATCTTTCTTTCATTATTAGTTTATATTATTAGTATTTTTCATTTAAAGGGTTTTAGTGTTCTCACCCAGAGATGAAGAACTTGTTAAACTGTGTTTAAGACATAACTAACCTGTTCTTAACTTCGAGCATGTTGCTGCAGATGGTGTCTTAATCTTCTTTAGGAGTACTTCCTGGAATACTCCTGACTTGTGAAACTATGTAGAATGTAGTTTATGTGTTCCTCCTTCCTTGTTATCAGAATAGCCCCCTCTTCTGTTAAGCTAATAAAACGACAAGCTCTGCAGCAGAGTGTAGAACACACGGTGAGCAGCTTCAAAGAAGCAGTTTGCTGTGTCTTCTCCCTTTGCAAAGGCTTGGTTGAAAACTGATAAACGATGTCTCTGGTTCTTTTTTATGTAGGTCAAGAAAGTACCTATCATTTCTAGAGTGTGAAAAAAACCATTGCTTTTGTCTTGACATTCAAAACCAACTTCAGAGTTTGTAAGCGGGTTTGAACTACATTGAAAGCAGATTTAAAATAACATATTGCCTGTGATAGTGATGAAGAATAGCAGTAAATTATTCATCTGCATAAAAATGATAAAAAGCATTTGACAAATTGTCACACAAATTGTTTATTTACATAGAGAATAAAAGTGGACCAAGAACGGAGACCTGTGGTACACCATTTAAAATAGTAAGAATGGAAGTAAAGCCAATTGAACTCTTTGGGTTCTGTTTGACAAGTAATCAGCTACCCACATGGTAGTTTGATGCAAGAGCCCAATCTTGTGTAGAATTTCAAATAAAAGCATGTGATTTACTGTGTCAAATGCCTTTGATAGACCAATAAACAAAGCAACACAATGCTTATTGTTATCAAGAGCCTCATTAAAAACCTTTAAAGTGGCAGTAACAGTGCTATGTTTTTTTTCTAAAACCAGACTGTGCATTTTGAAAAACAATTTGAATCTAAACAAATAAAAAATCTTCAATTGATCTGCAACTAATTTTTTGAAAGATAAATAGTTTAGAGATTGATCTGTAATTGTTTACCTGCAATAATTCCCCACCCTTGAATAGAGGCAAAACAAATGCTGATTCCAGACACAAGGAATTTTGTTAGAAATTAGACTTAGATTAAAAATATGAGACAATGGCTCTGCTATAAACTCTGAAGCCAACTTTAGGAAAAAAGGATCCGGTTATCTGGAAAACCGATTTTCTGGTGTCTATGTTTTTCAGTTCTCTGAGAACCTCAGCTGTACAAATAGGGGAAAAGTTAAAAGTGGTGGAGTTCCAATCCTTATTCAAAAACAGTTACCGTAATCACTATTTACATTTTGGTTAAATTAATTTAAATCTTCAAATAGAGCGCCTACAGAAGTAAAATGCTCATTTATCAGACAACATTTTTGCTACTTTGTCCAAACAAAATTTGGAAAGTCACTCAGTGGTGCCTGCTCAGTAGCTGAATTTGCTTTTTTTCCAAAATTTCTTTGGATCATTTAAATTTTGTATCATCTCGGCAAGGGAATAGTCTGACTTTCTTAATTAATGTGCATTTCTGGACTGAGATGTTGTTCCTGGGATCTGTTTCCAGTTCCTCCCTGAGGCCCTGGTATTTCTCCAGTTTCTTCTGCTCCTTTTTCCTGATGTTGCAGTCACTCGGTATTGCTACATCCACCACAACAGCTTTCCTCTGTTGTTTATCCACAACAATGTCCGGTTGGTTGGACCTTACCATTTTGTCTGTCTTTATCTGGAAGTCCCACAGGATCTTAGCTCGGCCATTCTCCACCACCTTTGGGGGTGTTCCCCACTTTGATCTTCCAGTCCATATTCTGCACAGATGTTTCTGTACACTATGCCTGCCACTTGGTTATGTCGTTCCATGTACTCTTTCCCTGCCAGTATCTTGCACCCTGTTGTTATGTGCTGGACTGTCTCAGGGGCCTCCTTGCACAACCTACACCTTGGGTCTTGTCTGGTGTGGTAGATCTGGGCCTCTATTGCTCTGGTGTTTATGGCCTGTTCCTGGGCGGCCAGGATGAGGGCCTCTGTGCTGTCCTTGAGTCCAGCTTTTTCCAGCCATTGGTAGGACTTTCTGATATCAGCCACTTCAGTTATTTGCCGGTGGTACATCCCATGTAGGGGTTTGTCCTCCCATGATGGTACCTCCAGCACCTCAACTTCTGTTCCCCATTGTCTGAGACATTGACTGAGCAGATTGTCTGTTGAGGCTTTGTCCCTGATGTATCTATGGATCTTGGATGTTTCGTCCTGGATAGTGGTTCTCACACTCACTAGTCCTCTGTCTCCTTCCTTGCGGCTCGTGTACAGTCTCAGGGTGCTGGATTTGGGGTGGAACCCTCCATGCATGCATTGTTAGTAGTTTCCGAGTCTTAACATCAGTGGTCTTTATGTCCTCCTTTGGCCAGCTAATTATTCCTGCAGAGTATCTGATTACTAGTAAGGCGTAGCTGTTTATCGGACAAATCTTGTTCTTGCCATTGAGCTGACTTCTCAGGACTTGCCTTATTCGATGGAGCTATGTGGTAAATGGGCGAGAGGAGAAACATATACATATATATTCCTCTTTTCCCCTTTTCCTTATTTTACTTGTCTTTCTCAAACTGAGAACTTCACAATAAGTTCATTTAATTTTATGTATACCATTGTTTCTAAATAAAAACCTAAATCAGCACAGGGTAAGGAGAAAACATGTCCTATCTTGATAATGTAAGTGGTTGCACTTCCACTATTATTTTCTGGACTTGAATTAATGTGCCGTTAAGCATAAGGGAGCTCATGCTGAGGCCAGGCTGTGGACATCATGGCTTGGTCTTTATGCCCATCTGCTATTTCTATTTCCACTGGGGCTATGTTACACCCACTGTGAGCATGACGCAGTGAGTGTGTTTGTTGCTTGGTCTCCTTTTATTGTTTTCAGGAATATATCAAACTCTTTAAACTTTAGATCTCAATTTTCTGTTTCTTTAGCCGTTTGTGCCTCTCTGGTAATCAGTTTTCATAACAAACAGTGATGTTATGTGAATAAGTGTGATTGCTCTTTTTTCCAATTCAGTAGTTCAATATTTCCATATCACCTCTTTTAGTGGCTGAGATGCATTTTAAAGGTAAGTGTTTGCAGTGATGCTAGTGATTTAATTATATCAATTTTGTGATAGCATAAAAAACAACTGTTATTGCTTGATGGAATACAAATGCCTCTGATACTTTTTAAGATGAAGTAACTGAAGACTGACTTTTGCTTTGTTTGATCATTGTGTCCTTGATGGGAAACCATATGTAAATGATATCTATTTTAACAGAGAAAAACACATCTAATCACCACTTTCTACACACTCTCATCTTTCTTATAGGGGACAGATCCTGCCAAAATTAACATTCAAATAAATAAATAGTCTGATTAAGTAAGAAATGTGGGGCAATTTACATAGAAAATAAAAACTTTCCCAAATTATGACTAGTGTTACATAAATCAATATTTATCATTAAGCTCTCAATGTCACAATTATTTAATTTTCCTTTTTATTTCAATCTTAGTTCTGTTAGTTTTCTTTTTTCATGATCACACACACATGCACACGCACGCATACACACATACATGGTCCTCATTTCGTTATTCTGTATTAATTAGTGACGGGAATTTCAACTCTTTCAACATAGCCAGCTCTTTCGGTTCCCAAACTGCTCTTAAAAAAGAAAATGGTTACTTTTCCGAAAAGACACAGCCCTCCCAAATGGTCACATGTTTAGTTTCATTTTCTGTCAGGCACTGTTAGAGAGAAGCCCTGAGGTGTTCATTCAGAAATAATGATGACATGTTCAGTTAACATCAGATTACTGGAGAACTCTGCATGTCTGGAAGGAGCTTAACACTCCAACTGTCAATCTTCCACCTAGTAGAGCTGCCAGAACTTGTCTTTTTGACCCCATGTTAATGCAGCTTTAACACTGTCAGTGATGACATTCATACCAGCAGTATATTCCTCCCTCTTTCAACAGTTTGACACACTATGACAGAAGTCCAAGACAATACCGTATGTAGTGGAGTTGATTCTGTGTTGTGTTTTTTGGGAATAACAGCAACTGTTGGTTTGAAGGCACTTTTAATGCTCCTGCATTACAGTAACAGAAACTCGTAGTCAGCTCAGCCTGTCTCTCAAAGTATTCCACAATACCTTCTCCCACAATCCAAAAGAAAAGAGACATGCACAAAAAAAATGTCATTTACATTTCAAAACAAAAAAGAATTAAAATAACTAAACCCACACCACAACAATCCAATACAACAATACAAGAGTATTGTAATATAACATTGTAGTCTATATTGTATTGTAATATATGAGTAAGGCTCCTTTATGAGTAGAATAAACAAAACACTCTCTGCCCCTCACAAAAGTTATAAAACCTGCATAACTTTTACCTGCATTGAGGTAATAGAAACTAGCAGTGACAAACATGTTTGTTCTCAAACTTTGATGGTTTAACTCACCTTGGTATAAGGAAACTTTTATGCATTGTGAAGTGAACAGCATATTCACCTGAGGGCAGCCCAAAGAAAATGACAATTTTAATACCAACTTAATAAAAAATGACTAATGACAACATAATCAATAAACATGAGTTATGCATGTATCATTAAATTTTAGCTAACTAGTTTGAGTATATATCGCCCTTAGCAACATAAGTGTGGCATGCAGCAGTATTGTACAGCAACTCATGACAGTAAATAGATTTTTTTAATCACTAAAGGATAAACAAGTGTCATGATGTGTGTTTTGAAATGGACCCGAAAGTACCAGTAAGGCAGTAGGCATAGTTCAGTGAGGAAATTAAAAATAAACTTACACAAATTCTAAATCAGGTGGTTGTGTGGCAGAGCTGTATTTTTTTTTTAAAATAACCCAAACAAAAAACATTCCAACCACTGTGTAGTTCATCCTGGAACAGACCGACTGTTCAAAAAAATCAACTGATTATCCTGATGCAAACAAAGATTTCTCTGGGCTGTGTCCTTGCAGTATGTAGCTCATGAGACTTTATTTACATGAATATTCTGCATCTATTCAGTTTGTACTTGTTTGGTGCATGTGCATGCTGAAACATCAGGGCTATATATAAAAATTCCCTTCTCACCCACCATGGGTGGTTCTTATCCTCTCAGCTCGGGTCCTCTACCAGAGGCCTGGGAGCTTGAGGGTTCTGCAGTATCTTTGCTGTGCCTAGAACTGCACATTTCTGGACTGAGATGTCTGATGTTGTTCCTGGGATCTGTTGTAGCCACTGCTCCAGTTTGGGGGTGACTGCCCCGAGGGCCCCGATGACCACAGGCACCACTGTGGTCTTCACCTTCCAGGCCCTCTCCAGTTCCTCCCTGAGGCCCTGGTATTTCTCCAGTTTCTCCTTTTTCCTGATGTTGCAGTCACTCGGTATTGCTACATCCACCACAACGGCTTTCCTCTGTTGTTTATCCACAACAATGTCCGGTTGGTTCGACCTTACCATTTTGTCTGTCTGGATCTGGAAGTCCCACAGGATCTTAGCTCAGCCATTCTCCACCACCTTTGGGGGTGTTCCCCACTTTGATCTTCCAGTCCATATTCTGCACAGATGTTTCTGTACACTATGCCTGCCACTTGGTTATGTCGTTCCATGTACTCTTTCCCTGCCAGTATCTTGCACCCTGTTGTTATGTGCTGGACTGTCTCAGGGGCCTCCTTGCACAACCTACACCTTGGGTCTTGTCTGGTGTGGTAGATCTGGGCCTCTATTGCTCTGGTGTTTATGGCCTGTTCCTGGGCGGCCAGGATGAGGGCCTCTGTGCTGTCCTTGAGTCCAGCTTTTTCCAGCCATTGGTAGGACTTTCTGATATCAGCCACTTCAGTTATTTGCCGGTGGTACATTCCATGTAGGGGTTTGTCCTCCCATGATGGTACCTCCAGCACCTCAACTTCTGTTCCCCATTGTCTGAGACATTCACTGAGCACATTGTCTGATGAGGCTTTGTCTCTGATGTATCTATGGATCTTGGATGTTTCGTCCTGGACAGGAGGCAGAGGACTAGTGAGTCCTCTGCCTCCTTCCTTGCGGCTCATGTACAGTCTCAGGGTGCTGGATTTGGGGTGGAACCCTCCATGCATTGTTAGTAATTTTCGAGTCTTAACATCCGTGGCCTTTATCTCCTCCTTTGGCCAGCTAATTATTCCTGCAGGGTATCTGATTACTGGCAAGGCATAGCTGTTTATTGCCTGGATCTTGTTCTTGCCATTGAGCTGGCTTCTCAGGACTTGCCTTATTCATTGGAGGTATTTGGCTGTGGCTCTTTTCCTTGTGACCTCATCGAGGTTGCCATTTGCTTGTGGTATTCCCAGGTACTTGTAACTGTCCTCTATGTCTGCTATTGTTCCTTCTGGGAGTGAGACCCCTTCCGTGCGAATGACCTTCCCTCTCTTTGTGACCATCCGACCACACTTCTCTAGTCCTAATGACATCCCAATGTCTGTGCTGTAGATCCTGGTGGTGTGGATCAGTGAGTCGATGTCTCGCTCACTCTTGGCGTACAGCTTGATGTCATCCATGTAGAGGAGGTGACTGATGTTTGCTCCATTCTTTAGTCGGTATCCGTAGCCAGTCTTGTTGATGATTTGGCTGAAGGGGTTCAGGCCTATGCAGAACAGCAGCGGGGACAGAGCATCTCCTTGGTATATGCCACATTTGATGGACACTTGTGCAAGTGGTTTGCAGTTGGCTTCAAGGGTGGTTTTCCACAGCCCCATCGAGTTTGCAATGAAGGCTCTCAAGGTCCTGTTGATGTTGTACATCTCTAAGCATTCAATGATCCAAGTGTGTGGCATTGAGTCATAGGCTTTCTTGTAATCAATCCAAGCCGTGCATATATATATATATATATATATATATATATATATATATATATATATATATATATCTACACCAAGGTGTAGGTTGTGCAAGGAGGCCCCTGAGACAGTCCAGCACATAACAACAGGATGCAAGATACTGGCAGGGAAAGAGTACATGGAACGACATAACCAAGTGGCAGGCATAGTGTACAGAAACATCTGTGCAGAATATGGACTGGAAGATCAAAGTGGGGAACACCCCCAAAGGTGGTGGAGAATGGCCGAGCTAAGATCCTGTGGGATTTCCAGATCCAGACAGACAAAATGGTAAGGTCGAACCAACCGGACATTGTTGTGGATAAACAACAGAGGAAAGCCGTTGTGGTGGATGTAGCAATACCGAGTGACTGCAACATCAGGAAAAAGGAGAAACTGGAGAAATACCAGGGCCTCAGGGAGGAACTGGAGAGGGCCTGGAAGGTGAAGACCACAGTGGTGCCTGTGGTCATCGGGGCCCTCGGGGCAGTCACCCCCAAACTGGAGCAGTGGCTACAACAGATCCCAGGAACAACATCAGACATCTCAGTCCAGAAATGTGCAGTTCTAGGCACAGCAAAGATACTGCAGAACCCTCAAGCTCCCAGGCCTCTGGTAGAGGACCCGAGCTCAGAGGATAAGAACCACCCGCGGTGGGTGAGAAGGGAATTTTTTTATGTATTTATATAACTCTTTTCTGTGTGGTATAGTCTTCAGTTTTTGTGTTATTTCCTTTAAATATGACTCATCATAAAAATTGTCAGAGAACCGTAGCAGACTGTAATAATTCTATCTTCCATGTGTCTTTGCCCAGTAGTGCATTTAAGCTGCATCAGTAACTGCTCTGTTCCAAGCTATTGAACTGTTTTGCAGCTATAACCTTTGTGTCCTAACTATGATTTGTATAACTCGATTCAACAGCTGATTTCCATGTTGTTTGTAATGAGGGAACATGTAGAGACAGACAGCTCTGTTTCACTAACAGGCCCAGCGGTAACAAGCACTATGCTAATCACAATCCTAATGAAAGCATATCTCTAGGCCTGATTCAGCTGGAGAATAAATGCCTTCATTTAACCCAGCATGGGGGCCCTAACACAGGGAAAGTGTTGTTTTTAAATACACAAACCATGCAGCACAGCTTGGCTTTCCAACAAAGCAATATGTTTTTTGTCACTGTCAGAGAGGAAGGTAGAACCAACTAGGCTAAAGCACTGGCTTCAGTCAACTTATATTGACAGGACTTTCACTGCTTCAGGAAACAAATCCTAGAAGCACGACCAGGGTGACTCACTGTAATAAAACTTAAATGCATATCATTACTCACTGTAATATTCAAAACATGCCATTTATTGCTATTAGAAGATTATCATATAAATGAGGCTTGGATCAGTTATTGGAAATACTCTACAGAAAGGTTACTGCATTTATAAATGCAGGACAGACAACATGACTGAAGAAAAAAACAAGAAGTTTAAAGTGAAAATGTGTGAACGTGGATGTTCACACATTTAATTTAATTTAATTTAAAACGGATTTAAAAATCTTGTACCATATTATCCTAGGGTCCTTTCCTTGGCATTTTGACTTCATCTCTTTTTGACATGAGGCTCTTTTCTACTACACTGCCTCTAACCAGTACTGTCCCAGTCCGTCCCAAACAGATTCATTTCTATTAGCAAATCCGGTGCGGCCCTGTCCAGCTCTTCACAGATTTTCATATATATTTTAGGGGTAGAACTAGTAGATCCCTAGTAGGCACAGAAGCGACAACCTATGGCATGAGTATTTTGAGTCTATTTTGAGACTAAGTGAAATACCTGTGTTTACTTGAGTCCATCAGAATCCGAACCTTGAGGTTCTCCATTGCTGAGTATCACAGGAAAGTGGTCCACAGTGCACTATGAGTCCCTTTAAAGGGCCTGGAAGAGACTGTCACGGATGGAAGTGGAAGAAGTAAACTGTGCACTTTAGAATCTTAATGTCAGATTTATATTTAGATAAAGGTGCTTCATGATAAATAGTATTTGTTAACATTTATTATTCTGATACTTTTGTTGTAGTTTGTTGGTGTACAGGCGGACCAGCAGCTGCACTGTATTTCCTGCATATTGGGACTTATAAAGGAGAGGTGCATGCACATGGTTTTATACATCTGAATATTTTTGTGCATGGCACTTTTCTAAATTTGTCCAATTTTATTGTGAAAGCTGCAGGTCACAGCGCTGGTCCTGTTTTATTCTGAAAAAATTATATTATATGAATGGTGGACAACTAAATACCGTCAATATGGTATTTCATTGTCCAGTCTGTTTTGGATAAAGATCATCTGTGCATTGCCCACCAGCCTAGTTCCGTACTTCAGGGCCTCTGGACTTTGATTTATTAATTTCTCCATTTACACAAACATTTCTGGTGTTTTAGAAATGATTTAGTTCATTAGTCCAGATGTAATCTATGTGGACATGATAAAAAGTTGTAGCCCCAGGTCCACCCCCATTACTTGTCATTTGGGCTTAATGTATAGTTGTCCTGAATAGGATGTCCACACACACAGGGAGTGAGAGTGGGATTCCACTGACAGCAGAGTGGGAGGAAAGGTCAGTCACAGTCAGGCTCTGCACCTGGGTTTGTCTCAACTCATTTCTTTCTTACTCTACATTTCTAGATCTCTCTCTCACCTTTCTCCCCCTTCTCAACCTCTTTCTCACACATGCACACGCAATGACACAAGCAAGTCTTAGTCAACAAAATAAAGCCTTGTATTTTCTCTTGTCGGGAACTGAGCTAGACTGTTGACCTATAGCTGTAACAGGCCTTAAGGGGAGTTGTGATTACTTTGCTCTTTGGAGGCTGGACTTGAGCTTCTGTCAGTTCTGTGCTCCAAGAAAAAATGACTCTGGTGGGGTCTCGTGTGTGTTTTAAAGTCTGACTTAGCAATTGTTAGCTGTTAGCTTTCAGCGTGCCACTGATTGTATTATTCATTTTTTAATAATAAAAATGAATAATAGATATACAGTTTTTAAATGTCACTTAAGAGTTCTCTATTAATAGTTATATTGGACAACTCTGTAATATTCTTGATTTGTGACTCTGAGTTATTTCATCCTTTCTACATTTATTTCCCTTATTGCTGTGGTTTTGAGATCATGGGGGGTGGGGCAGTGGGTTGCCGTGAGATTGATGGTTGGGGGTATTAACACTGGAAATTCCATGTTTTATTCCACTTGCCCACATTATGTTGTATGTGGACAATTGTACCTAATTTTATAGATGTACAGCAATTAAAATAATTGATAAAAAAAAACCTGTTTTTTGATTGGACTGCATGTAAATCCACACATCTGGTCAGCACCCACTTCTGTTTGGTGGGATCTAAGGATAAATTGTATAGAACTGAAGAGAACTGGCATCAGAGCATGTGCAAAGCTGAGCAAAGCTTGGCTGATCGTATGAGGGCCAAATCCAATTATTGTTGCTTCCAGCAAATCTAAATCAGACCAAACCTAACTAACAGAATTAACTGCCTAGTTAAACTGAACATAGTTGGCGCTCTTCGACCTCTACAGAACTCTGTTGAGAGAAGATCCAGCACATGCAGCTTCCTCCTTCCAGAAGTCAATTTCTAACCTCACCTCAAAGAAAGACTTCTGAAAAATGCATTCGATGTGAGGTACAGGAGCATTCAGAGATCCTGAGTCTTCTCTGTCTCAGCATCCTCCTGTTGCAGTGGATTTTGCAGGACATACTCCTGTGAAAACCACAGTGTTGCATTGGAAATGGAGGGTCACTTTACAGGGGATCAAGGAGAAAAATTTGGTAAAATGCACCCTGGAACCTTCCTCAATGCCAATCCACAGAGGATGTTGTGTCCATTGAACTACACACAGCCCTGATGCATCTGTGGCATCCGGACACTTATGTTAGGATGCTATTTGACAACTTTAGTTCAGCATTTAATACCATTGTCCTGGAGAAGTTGATAATGAAGCTCCATGACCTGGGACTTTCGTCATCTACGTGTCGTTTGAAGAGAATCGTTCGTTCTTCATGCTGAGTTTGTGATTTATGAGGCTAAAGTCCAGTTCACACTACATGATTTTTTACCCTGATTTCCCCCATATGACAATCTTAGAATGTTCTGCATTCTAAGATTGTCACTTGTAATAATCGTAACCGATCATCCTGCATTGTGTGGTGTGTTATGACTGATTGTCTCGGCTGATTATCGCAGCGTGTGGCATGTTCCCTGACTGATAGTGAGAACACAGCTTGTTGAATGTGACAGGTAGCCAATCAGAAAGCATGGATTCCCCTCTGTACTTTCTCCTCAGAAAGCACGGAGTGGAACCACAAACAGCTACCGTGGCGCAACTCAGAGTCCAGCGGACATCAGAGATGATATGTGGAAACAGCATTAATGTTTATTCAACATTTTGTGCAAAGAATACCCACAGAAATGATAAGGAGAGGAGTTGGAGTGAAATTCCTACTGCAGTTAATTCCAGTAATTTTTCAGCTGTTCATCATTAACGTGACATAAATAGGTAATAACGATAAGGTTATTCATTCGGTTATGGCTTGACGCTTACAAAATGTAATTGTCACTCGTAAAACATTGATTAATGCCTGGTTTTAAAATTTGTTAACTAGACTTGTAGCCATTATTTTGTGCATATTGTTCTCAATGTAATTGTAAACATTAAAAAAGCAAATACTAATTTACTGATGAAGCTTAAAGAAACAACAGAACAGAAAATAATCTAAACACACAAATGATACAGATGAAAAAAAATGTAACTTTTGAAAAAAGTTACGTGTCTGATGAGGAAGACACAACAGACTCTTCTTCCTCAGGAAACTAAAAAGTCCTGGGGACTGGAGTCTCTGCTCAGCTACTGAAGAACTTCTGTAGAGCCGTTATCGACAGCATCCTCTGCCTCAGTATGACTGTGTTGTACAGCATCTGCACAGTCCAGGACAAAAAAGATGTGACCATGGTGATGAAAACTGCCCAGTGGATTGTGGGAGTCAGTTACCAAACCTGGACTTTATGTATGCTGGCATACTGCAAAGTAATGCCAGTTGTATTGCCCATTAGCTGCATCCTAAGAACTGACTGAGATTGTATTTGTGAATCTATTTATCACAGAGCATATCGTTATGTTGTGATCCAATATTGTTATGCTCTAGGGATATAATGACAAATAGAAAATCTTACATCTTATGTCTTAAGTGACTGGGGAAGTCTGGACCTCCAAACATGGGCTGCTGCCCCTGCAGCCCGACGCCAGAGAAGGAGAAGAAGGATGGATGGATATATTAACTATGTTTTTCCAATGAGTGGGTCTGGATCCACTCATCCTATGGATCCTGTGCCTTGGGATTATTAACTTGTCCAAAGAAAAAAAAGAAATATGTTTAAATCAAATTGAAGTTAATATTGTGCATTGTTAGTGGGCATTGTTATCTTGGTATTTGTGAAGTTAAGCTAGCTATATTTTGGGCAAATTTCAAACATTTGAAAGCTCATACCCATCATATTTGCATTTTATTTCAGTAGACAGATGTGAAAGTGTGTGTGTATTATTTTCAAGCAGTGAAGCCTATTTCTAGCTGGCCAGTGTGTTAGGCAGCCCAGATTGGCAGTGACAGCTCACCTGTGGTGCAAAGGGCAGCAGAGGCCTGAAGGCAGCAAGAGGGGGGAAGAGTAAGGGAGGAAAAGAAGGGTGGGCTAGAAGGGTAGCAGCTAAAACCCAACATGACTCACACACATGCACAGAATCAGTGCATGTGTGTGATCACATTACTGAATGCACTGTGCAGGTGGGGGACAGAGGTGGTGAAGGTGTTAGCTACTGCAGACAACAAGTATCTCTTGAGATGAAAGAAGGTAAAGAACCAGAGATAATGGGGTTGGCAGAAGGGAAGAATATTTCTTATAGGCTAAGGAGCACAAAGCTCCTAGAATGTGTTTCCTGCGTATTTGTTTAGTGACGTTTAACAAAAATGTACATTCATTGGTCTAACAGTTTTAAAATATATGTGGAAAAAAGCTTTGTAGTGATGGTTCTGGTAAATGGGTATACATTTATACATTTAAACAAGGCAGTGATTCTTTTACTAGGGTTGAACTACGATTGGTGACTGTTTAAAGTACGAGTGCAGCAAATTATGACAGTAGCTATGATTACATTTCTATAGCATAGAAGCAATTCAAAACCTTTTGGGGTTTCTTAAAATTGATAATTAATAGTACGATTGTCAGTTATCCTGATGGTAGTTATTATTTATATTCAATTTCTAATTACAATAGAAATAGACCCTTCATTTTATTGAATGAAGGGTCTATTCATCCCTTCATTCAATAAAATGCATAAAATGTTTCCATGGATTCTACAAGTTGTACCAGGTTGCACAAAAAAAAAAAAAAAAACTGGTACAGAAAGTGAGGAATACATCCAAAGTTATGCATGTGGCTCAAAAAGAACTTTAATGTTATTGGACTCAAAAACAGTGCCTTTAAAAAATTGTCCTTTTTTTTTTTATTGCTTTTACATTCTTTGCCTAAAAAATCAAATAAAATTGTATTTCTTTTTTACGAAACCTCTCATTTAAGGTCAAAGTAATATTTGATTTCTACAAAATAATGACAATTAAATCTAAATATGAAACATGGAATTAGTGATTGCACAAATATTCTCAGTATTTAGAAGACGCTCTTCTGACTTCAATCTCAGCCTGGCGTCTGTGTGGATAGTTCTCAATAATCTGGATTCCACGTTTTTATTCTACTCTTTGCAGATCCCCACACAGGTTGTGTGGGGATCTGCTGAGAACAGATTCCTTGCATGCCTTAATGATAGATTTAACTAAACTCGAAGAAATTTGCAGGACCTTAGAGATTTTTTGTTTTTATACTTTTGAATAACCTTTATTCTGGTTTGCTTGGAACTGACACCCATTGACAGACTACTAGCACACATTGTCTGGACCTCTGTTAGGTTGAACATTATGAAGCAGGTCAATATGTATCATTTATTTTATGTGATATATATATACACTGCTCAAAAAAATAAAGGGAACACTCAAATAACATCCTAGATGGACAGTTTGATTTCACAGAAGTTTGATTTACTTGGAGTCATATTGTGTTATTTGAGTGTTCCCTTTATTTTTAATACCTGTTAAATACTGTTTACTGTTTACTAAGGATTTTGCAGAAAAATGGAGAAGCTGGGTCAAAAGCAACATGGAGAAAAGAGACAGGAGTGTGAGTTTGATAACACTGGGAGGAAGATGGAGAGGCTTCAAGAAGAGGAAATGGAAAAAGATTGTTGGAGGCAGGGAGAGTGACTGGGTGATACTGGGAAACAGGAGAAGAGGCTCAGATCAAAATAGCTGTTTGTCCTGTCTGCTGGTTGGCAAGCAAGCAGCGATAATGAAGACTTCAGAGCACACAGATCGTCCAGCTCTGCTGGAGACCAGAGGCCAAGAGAATGAAGGGGAAAAAAACAAAGAGGTAGGAGGGTGATGATGAAACAAACTGGCTGCTTTTTGATACTTTGTGCTTTTCACTGGCAGCATGCAGCCTCTGTCTGCTCTGTGTCAGGTAATAAAACCCTGATAACAGAGAACAAGACTGAATCATCAGAATATTGTTCTCACAGTGGTAGAAGGAACTGCAACATAAAACAGATCATTAAAACTTCTTTGCAGGATTGATAAAATGATGAGTTCCCTCAAACCTGTTTTTAATGTAGTTGTACTAATGCAAGAGAAATAAATCACTTTCATGTAATTGTTTGTTTAGAATGTTATTGCTGTTCTTTATATTTCCACCTCTAACTATATATTTACACAATGGTGGTTCTTTTAAATCTTATCTCTACAACAACCAGTATAAAACCATGTTTCCTTTGTCCACCTCGTCCTTCTGCAAATCCTCCTTTGTTTTCTTGTTTAATTAGTTTTGATGTTAATTATTCAGTATTCCACTTTCATTTCATAGCTCATTCATTAACTTGATATGTTTACTATTTTATCTTTCAGTATTTTTATTTGTCCTGTTTGTCTCTGTGTTGCCCTGCAACAGACTGGCGACTTAATGTCTTAAGTTGTGGGCGATCGAGAGCTCCTGGCCATTATGCTAGCCCTGGAGGGGTGGCGGCATTGGTTGGAGGGTGCAGAACATCCTATGCTGGTCTGGATCGACCACAAAAACCTGTCTTACCGTCAGTCAGCTACGAGGCTAAAGCCCCGTCAGACCCATTGGTATTTGTTCTTTTGCAGATTCAATCTTTCCATTTCTTATTGTCCAGGTTCCTGAAACATCAAACCAGATGCCCTGTTTCGTCTTCACTCACCTAATGACTCTGACAAGACCCCAGCCACAATCCTTCCTCCCAGTGTACCATCACTGCCGTTACCTGGGTGATTGAGGATCTTATTAAACAAACACAATAATCTGACCCTGCTCCTGAAACTTGCCCATCTAACAAGATCTACGTTCCCACTGCTGTCTGAGCCCGTTTCATCCACTGGATCCATTCATCTAAGTTCTCTGGGCACCCAGGTATTAGTCACACTATTTCCCTCATTAACCATAAGTTTTAGTCGCTGTCTGTCCATAAAGATATGAAAGAATATGTCCTAGCCTGCTCGGTCTGCTCCAGAAACAAGCTGTCACATCAACCTCCATCTGGCCTCTTACAACCATTACCCATACCCAAATACCCTTGGTCCCACATCGCCATCAATTTCGTCACTGGTTTGCCCCCCATCTAATGGTATGACCACTATTTTCACCATCATTGACCGTTTTCTAAATCTTGTCACCTGATTCCCCTCAGAAAACTCCCTACAGTTCCAAACAGCCCAGCTCCTCGTTAAGCACGTCTTTCGTTTACACGGTATCCCTCTGGAGATCTTGTCGGACTGTGGACCACAATTCATTCCTCAGGTTTGGAAACATTTCTGTTCAGCACTCAACGCCGAGGTCTTATTAACCTCAGGCCACAATCCAATGGCCAGACTGAAAGAATGAATCAAAACTAGAATCTACACTCCGTTGTTTCACCTCCACCAATCCCTCCGACTGGAGTCAGTTCCATCCATGGGTAGAATATGCTCATAACAGTCAGATTTCAACTGCTAGTGGGTTTTCTAAGTTTGAAGTATCCCTAGGTTATCAGCCACCACTACTCTCCTCAGATGAAGATAACATCTCGGTAACATCACTCCAACATCGCATCCCCCACTGTATGGACATCTGGAAAGACACTATCAACACTCTCAATAACACCTCTGACCAGAACAAATACCAAGCCGACCATAAAAGGACCCCTGCTCCCACATACACTCCTGGCCAGAAGGTTTGGTTATCCTCTCACAACATCCCCTTAAAGTCCATGTCTAAGAAACTCAGGTTCATCGGGCCGTCTGAGATTGAATTCATCATCAGTCCATCTGCAGTCTGTCTCCGTCTTCCAGCCTCCCTGCGCATCCATCCCACTTTCCACATTTCCCTAATTTAACCTGTCAAGACCAGCACCTTGTGCCCTCCTTCCGAGTCCCCTACCCGAGATGTGGATGGCTTTCACTGTCCTCTGAATCTTGGACTCTCGTTGGCGAGGTTGTGGCTGGAAGTACATCGTCGACTGGGAGGGCTATGGTCCGGAGGAGCATTCGTGGGTCCCTGGCCCTTTCATTCTTGACCCTTCCCTTATTGACGATTATCGCTCTTCGCTTCCTTCATGCTCGTTTCGGCTGTCAAGTGGCGACCGTTGAGGGAGGGTGTTGTTGGGAACCGGGGTTTTGGTCTTCTTAGGGTTTTTTTTGTCTGTTTGCCTGCTGCTTCATCCTTCATCCACCAGATGGTGATAGAGGTTGCACTCCTGGAGGGGCGTGCCCGCTGACTCTGCCAGTGCACTTGTGATTCATTATCCAATCATCCTGGAGCTTAAGAGGAGCAGACTGCCAGCACTTCAACGCCTGAGTGTTTGCCAGGAATGGTACTCTGAGCCTCCCTGAGATAGGCCCCTGTGTTTCCGAGAAGTCACTCTTAGTAATCAACTCTTGTTGCCTCTCGCAGGTGTTTCCTCGTGGCACTGCGGAATAGTTCCTGTGAAGCCCTAGTTCTGGCTTTCTGGATTTTCCCCCTCGTGACACCATGGATCGTTACCCACTGGTTGCCCGAGTGTCATCTTCGCCTCTTCAGATTGACCATAAACCATTCCTGGATTTCCCAGCTGGCAGTCGGACCGTTCCTCTGTTTTCCTCCACTTACATGTCCACCCTCCGCCGCAGCCTCCACATCATCACCCGGAACAAACTCAGCCGAGCCCACTCTCTGGAATCTGGATCACCTCGAAGACACCCACAAAGGAACCAAAACCACGAACCTGCAGTTTTATTTCTTGGTGGAAATAGTCATCAAGCCAAGTAAGATCAGTCTAATTACTCTTGAAGTCCCCATTTCTGAAAACCACAAACTCACCATCTCTCTTTACTGTTCTTTAGTGTGCAGACGACTCCGTGAGTCAGCCCCAAGGATCAGATCCACTCAACCAATCTTTTCATATTGTTTAAATAAACTTTATTTCTCTGATTCCTGTTCTCCTGGTGTTGTTCTGCATGTGGGTTAAGAAGCTGGAACTCAACACGACACTATCACAGCAAATTTCACAGAACAACAAAAACATTTAGTGTTGTATGGCAGCCTAATGATAAAACTCTCTCTTTCACTGCACATTCTATTGTCTACCAAAGAAAATATCAATATGCAAACATATAAATCTCTAAAGAAGGCAATTTTATAAATATTCAGAATCCTTTATGTAAAGAACAGAGGTTGAGAAAAAATAATAAACAGTTCAAGTTGGAGAGATTCTGTAGTACTGTTGGAGGGCAGATAACATCCTGACCTGGATCACAATAACACATCAGCTCAGGAGCTGCTGCTGTGGCAGGATCTGGGATGAATAGAGAATAAGACCCTGCAGGGGAGAAACATCATTCATGGAAGGTGGTCTAATCACTATGAAGATCCAGTCTACAGCCTTACCCTGGTGCTGGGTAATAGATGTGGATTTTGGGCGTCATGCTGGGCGTTGGTCACAGACAGCAGGCTTGAGATGATTGTAACGAATGGTCTTGGTTTAGCTCTGGGGCTGAGTTGATCCAAAAGCTAAAAATCAACTCTATTCTTAGTATTATCAAAGTAAAGTGCACACAAAACCTTTGATGTGTCAGTCAGCATAGGCGACCATCTATGATGGCTCTGTTCTGGAACCTTTGGAGAAAGAAGGATTTTTTATTAAATGAGACTATTACAGAGAACATCAGAATCCTTTGAGACTGTCGTGCAACACTAGAGTCCTTTCATTCAAAGGCTCTTTCATAGTCACTGTAGCATTCATCCAGGATGCTGACTCACCACTTCTTGGAGAGAGGCAAACACTTAAATATTAATTAATCCAGAATTCCCATGTCCAATGTTATTACTTTCATATTGAACTAGGAAATTAAAAATCTTGGAGCTCGATACTTTCTTTACTTGTGCAGTAAAAAGTTTACATCTCAAATGAAAGTGATGAAAATATAACTTTATACATGTCAAATAAAAAAAAAACAAGTCTTTATAGTAGTTAATCGAAACAGAGAAACTGTTATGAATTATTTACACATCAATTATATTTAGAATATCTAGAGACTTCTTTTTTCAGTTTCACACAGAGTCATGTGCTCCTTAAGATTCAGGTGGCAAAGGAGACGAATCTGAGGAGCAAACATGGACAGTTTGATTTTGTCACTTGGTTTTAGATCTGGATCGTTTTTTGTTCTTTGGTTTCCGCCTCTCTGTGTTTTGTACTCAGTTCATTCCTTTAACTTGAGATTTTTACGCCGTTTTTAATTCTACTTTAAACATTTGTTTGGATTTTTAATTTGCTGGTACTCTTTAGTTTTTGTTTAGTTTGACGCTGTGGTGCCCTGCTAGAACTCTCTGTTGTATTTTCTGCATAACTAATTTTTTCTCAGCTTTTTTAACCAGCTGCACTGCATTCCACTGATTGTTCGATCCATCCATGATCTCCACAGCAGTTATAAGCCATATAGTTTCCTCACCTCCTTTTCAGATCTCCCTTTGCTTTTGCTCTGTTTCCTTTGTTTGATATTTGAATCTTTATTCACGTCTCAGAGGCATTAACTAAGTAAAAAGAGAATGCGCTTAATGTTGATGTTTCTGCCACCTTTTGGTCCAGCTTTGATTTTGTTTGATTTTATTCAGGTGAAAAATGTCTAACAAGAACTCCTTAAATCTAGTTTTTGTTTTATGTTTGTTTTATTTTTAACACCTTTAACTTACAAAGACAGAAGACAAATATTAGCCATTGGAAATCCAACAGCTTTGTATTTACTAAATGAATAAACTTCTTTTTTTCTATCTAATTGGAAATGTAGAACAATCAGGTTTTTGTGCTTGTTTTGCTTTTGTTCCACACCCAAAACTGAAACTGATTCAACTTGACTGATGATGAATCAGTGGAGGCAAAGTACAGAGTTGCTCATTAGTCGGAAGTTTTTTAATTGCCTCTTTGGATCAACTTTTTTAAGGTTACAGTGTTTACTGACAGTTTCCACCCACCGCACACTCCTCTTCAGGTTCCCAGTTGCTCTGAGAAACCGTTCCCTAACTTTTCGTAGCGAAGTGGGTGCTGACAAGACCAACGCCGTCTGCCTGACAGACAACAAGGCTGCAGTGAAGCTTGCTACATAATTTATGAAGGCAGATGTACAAGGCGGGTTATTAGCTCCCCACGCTACGCCGCTCTTCTGATTTACAGTTTAAGGAAGTGAGTGTAACAAATAGAACACATAAACAAATCAAAGCAGAGACAAGTTTGTTTGTCTGCGGCTGAGAGTGTTTTTGCAAAGGAAAGAGACTAGTTGGAGGGCAGGGAGCGACGAAAATACACAGTAGCCAATTAGAGCATGTTTAGCTGATTGTTAATGACGCTGATGCGTTCTGCTAGCCATCACCTCTGCTACCTCCCATTATGGGAAATGGATCTCACAAGTTTTAACCAGCCAGAGCTATTAGGTAACAAATGGGCGGCCATCATGCAGGACATTAGACCAAGACAGCTCTGACTTAATGAGAAGCTCCCTTATTGTTAATGAGACTGATACTCTCTCTTTTTCACATATTATCCCTCCATCTCAAACTCCTCTGAGGATTTCACTTAGCCCCCTTCATCCTTCCTCTGCCTGCTAGCCCTCCTCCTCCTCCTCCCTCCCCACAGACTCTGTGGTCCATGCTGACAGAACCCTAAGAGCAAAATACATTTTAAGGCTCCATAATGGAAGGCGAGGAAGGAGGAACAAAAGCCAACAAGAGACACAGCGGGTGGGTTAGAAACGGCCTCCTCTCTAGATGTCTCAGCTTTAAATTAATGAGGATTCTGTATGTGCTACCATAAATTTAGCTTTTCATGTTTAATTATGCCTTGACTGCCACAGTTCAGCAAGGATAAATCACATGATTATCATGCCTCTCACCCTCTGTCTGCATTTTTCCCCCCTACTTCTGTTTTTTTCCTCCCTTCTATTTGTTTTTCTTATTTTTTATTCATAAACCAATGACTGTTCTTAATTATGCCCTGCATGTGAGAGGAAATAAGTATTGATGTGTCTTTCATCGAGCATAAAACTGTGTAAAATAAACTAGGATCTGTAAAAAAGAAACAAAAACATCCATGGACAGTTGCATGTTGCGATGAAAATGAAACTTTAGAAAGCAGTCTTAGGTCACAGCCACTCATATCCTACCATCTGTCTAACACAAGGCTGTGGGTCAACACCTTCCACTGGTGCCTCCTTCCTACCTTTAGTGTGAGCAAAGCTCTCACTCCACTTCTCTAGGCTGGACGTTTGGGACTGAAGCAGCTGAGTGTCAGGGCTTGTGAGTTGAGTTGACTTGTGACTTGTGACTCACTTGAGTTGTGGAAGTGAGACCTGGAGGTGTGTCTCAGAGTTCTGGGTCTTTCGTAATTTCTCACATTGAGGAAAGGAAATCGTGGTCAATGTTGTGTTAACACAACCAGGTGATCAATAACTTCCTCCTCCAGCAGCTCAACCAACCCCAGAAAGTGTATCAGAGACAGCATGCCCAGAAGAAGAACCTGCAGCCAGGTTCCAACCTCCAATCATCTCTATGGCATAAAGCCACAGTCTCTATAAATCTCCTCACAATTTGCTGCTTCAAAAACATCCAGTAAGGTGTACAATCCTGTTGGGTCCCTGTTTCTAATACTCTGCTGTCTTAAGTGGAAGTGTTGAACATGGATCTACAAAGACGGAAGCAGAACCTAGATTAATTTATAGGTGATAATACAAAATCCAAACACCAAGTCCAATCACAGAAGGGCAAGAGTAAGGTTCTTATGTGACTGTATATATACTGCCCCTTTAATTACAGAACACAATTTAAGACTATCCTTCTCGCATATAAAAAAGTAATATGGACACCAGCTCTTGCTGTCCATGATAAAATACAGATATTAAACGTATTTAGATGACTTAGCTCTAAGAACCAATGAAAGTCAGAAGCCACAAGTAGATAACTTTCTGCCCTTCTTCCTGTTAAACTCCTAATGAATAAAGGCAACTAGTGCCAATTTTTTATTTTTAGTTTTGAACAGGACAATGACTGAAGATTTTCTACAGCATTGATCATTCTTGTGTAGTTTGAGCTAAGATAATAAGAAAGAAAATGGTAAGCTAATACTTAGAAGTAATAAAAATGTACATAGTGAACATTCAGTAAATTCTAGGTACATATTTTTTGTCTCTGTTCCTGTAGCACTCTTACAGTGCAAATCTTTGTATTTCCTTCAACTGTTCCATATTATCAAAATACAGCTTTTTACTTTTATTGAGGGCAAATCACTGACCAACTTGGTTTTACCCAATTTCCTTAGACCAATCCTCTGATTTCCAGTTCTAAATGAATTGCAGGACCTCTGTAGCAGCTGATTGATTGTGTTTTCAGAGAGCCTCAGTGGCATGTTGTTCCTGAGATCTACGTGGCATCCTGGCATGAAAGCAATTTTCACAAATCACATTGCTGCCCCCATGTCTCTAAATGCGTTCTGTACAAAATCTAATTCTGCACAACTACATAAAGCGCAACACACCCAGGCTTCTCATAGCCAGAAACATCTCAATCACATGCTGGTTGAACAGTAGCATAGATCCAAAGAAATAACTTTATTTGTGCTAAATGATTTACAAGTGCACAATGATGTGCATAGCTACAAGTACTTGCAAACGTTAATTGTAAGTAATCTGCACACATTTAATCTTTTACAATTCTAAGTTTTACATGTGAAAGGTTTCTTGTGGTTGAACAAATGACCAGACGGTTATTTCACAAAATTTCACACGGATTAAACTGGGATTTTCCAGATGTTTGGCTTAATAAATCCTCGATTCAAAGAGGCAACACATAAATTACCATGGCGATTTTTTTTATGTGAAGCTAGCATGCTACAGACCAGGCTAACAGTCTGGATACACACAGCAATCACATTGATCAGAGGCTAATGAGTTTTGTCAGTCATTCCATTTTTGTATCTGTCTGTTATTTTATCACCAGCATTAAAATTGCACTAATTCATTTTGGTATTGAGTCAAGTATTAATATTTTAACATTATAATGTTAGAAAATACCATTATTAATTTCAAAATGACCCATAGGGACTCTGATGCTGTTCAGTTGTGTTTGTGAAGACTGCTGTTATAGTTTGACAGAAACGCCTTTAATAGACCACTGCAGTGTTAAAAGTATTAGAGAGAAGGGTCATAAACAAACAAAGGTATTGGAATCAAGTCAAGCAATATTAGGTATAGCATGCTTTACATTCTTTATTAATTCATTTTAACTTAAGTTAGTAAATGTTTGCAACATAAATTAACTTTAGTTTTGGCATAAAATTAAATAAATGCCCAGTTTAAATCATACAACATTTAAAACTAGTATTTATTTACATCATAAACATACATTTTGTCTCTATCAAGCGGACTGATAATAAGATACATATTTTTATAATGAATCAAATTTTATTTGTATAGCACATTTCAGCAGCAAGGCATTTCAAAGTGCTTTACATCATAACGAACACAAAACACAAAGTCATGCAACAAAATCAACAATCAAAACATGACATTAAGTCAAGTTCCATCATTAAATTCGTAATTGATTATGTTTCGAAAATGGTTCTAAACAGGTGGGTTTTTAGTCGAGATTTAAAGGAAGTCAGTGTTTCAGCTGTTTTACAGTTTTCTGGAAGTTTGTTCCAGATTTGTGGTGCATTTGCACTTATTTTGGTTCTGGTTCTGGGGATGCAGAGCAGAACCAGAACCAGAAGACCTGAGAGGTCTGGAAGGTTGATACAACAACAACACATCTTGAATGTATTGTGGTGCTAAACCGTTCAGTAATTTATAAACTAACAACAGTATTTTAAGGTCTATTCTCTGGGCTACAGGGAGCCAGTGGAGGGACTTTAAAGCTGGTGTTATGTCTCTATCTTCCTGGTTTTAGTGAGAATGCGAGCAGCAGCGTTCTGGATCAGCTGCAGCTGTTTGATTGATTTGACTAAAGTTATCTTTATTGACTAAAGATAACTTTAGTCCTCTAAAGCTATCTTTAGAGGACTAAAGATAACTGTATGAATGAGTTTCTCTAGATCTGGCTGAGACATAATCCTCTAATCCTGGAGATGTTCTTCAGGTGATAGAAGGCCGACTTTGTAACTGTCTTTATGTGGCTCTGAAGGTTCAGGTCAGAGGTCATCACTACTCCCAGGTTTCGGGCCTGATTGCTAGTTTTTAGTTGTAGTAACTGAAGCTGTGCATTGATTGATTGTTCTTCTTTAGGTCCAAAAATAATAACTTCAGTTTTGTTTCTGTTCAGCTGGAGAAAGTTTTGGCACATCCACACATTTATCTGTTCTAAGCATCTGTTCAGTGATTGGATGGGTTCAGAGTCTCCTGGTGACATCGTAATGTAGAGCTGCGTATCATCCGCATAGTTATGGTAGCTAATATTATTTCCTGTTATAACCTGAGCTAGTGGGAGCAAATAAATATTGAATAAGAGGGGTCCTACTATTGAACCTTAGGGTACCCCACATGTGACCTTTGACCTATTTGATGAGAAGTTTCCAATTGAAACAAAGAAATCCCTGTTCTTTATGTAAGATTCAAACCAGTTAAGCACTGGACCAGAGACTCCGACCCAACTCTCCAGTTGATTCAATAATATGTCATGGTTGACAGTGTCAAAAGCTGCATGGAGATCCAACAGAACCAGCACTGTGGTTCTATCACAGTCTGTCATTGAACACTTTTACAAGGGCCATCTCGAGCTTATCTTCTTTATAAATTATCTTGTCTTTTGATCACCGTTAAGTTGCCTTTGCCATAATAGTTAAACAAGATATTACCCCTTCAAAACAAAAGCGTCACAAATCAAACAGGAAGTTAAACATAGATCAAACTAATTAAAGACACAGTAGAACTTATACTTTCTAAGTTATTAGTCATTTTCACATTGTAGTCAACATTTTATTGACATAATTCTCAGATACTGCGAAATGTTCATAAATTTAATTTTGACCTGTTGTCATGTTTTCTCTGTATAAACATTGATAAGATGTGGAACAAAAGAAAGTAACATGAATGAATCTGCTGTCAGATTAACATGTTATAATATTAACTCCCACTGTTTTTTTGGTTAGGAATGGTTTGGAAATGTCGATTTTGGGCTAATTATGCATTAAACTGGTCCGCTGTTCTTTGCTATTGTAGCAGCAGTTTTAGTATAATGTACTTCAAAATCCTTCATTAAAAGATGTTCGCTTTGTTTGAGTTGAGAATGTATCTAGTGTAACATCAGTGAATCTGTGGTTGATCTCATGGACTGCTGAAGAAATATGTTACTGAAGAAATATGAACATCCAACTGATTTACTAAATGCCTGGCTGGACACAGCTGGACCTCCTGGTTTGGTCTTTGTGAAACAGATACAGACAAGATGAACTTCTCTGATCCTGGATTTCATAATCTACTTTTGAGAAGCAGCCCTCTGGCTAAAGTTCCACATAAAAAAAATTCTTCTCTGTGTTAGGTTCTCACAAATGAAAGCTATTGCTTAGTCGTAATTGTTTTTAAGCTTCTCTCATTACAGCAGATGTAGAGATTTGTAACATTTCTTGTACATACACCTCAACTGTAGAAAACAGTGTTTTAAAAATAATCCAGATAATTTCATTTTAATCTCATATGCCTCTCTTTAAGAGTTTGACTCAAAAATGATATGTTAGCATGAACTGAAAATATCTCAGTCCTTGAGAGTTTATTTGAATAGTTCTGGTATCACAATCAAGTTAAAACTCCAGAAAATAGATCAGAAATCAATCAAGTTACTGAGTGAAAGTAAATGACTATAGGACACAGCAGTAAATAATAAAAAAGAATTTATGCCTAAGAATTCCACTTTATAATCTAAATATTCTTTTGTAAGTATGTAATTGCTTAAGAAAAGTCCAGCAACCCACAGAACAGGATCGGCCTTGTCTCCACCCGTTCTACTAGTGATGTAGTTATGCATTTGATAACATTAGTTTCTATTACATTATATTTTTCTCAGAAACAATCATGAATATTTTTCTCTTCCTATCGAGGAAACAATGGGTTGTTTTCACTGCGAAACAAAGAGGCTCAGTGGTATGGAAGCTGTTGAGTGCTCGGGGTAATGTGCTCATACTCTGCATCGTCTCCACTCTGAAGGAAAAAGCCTGGGAGACAAGTAAAAACAAAAGAGGAAATGCTCAAGTGTTATATCTGCTACAATATCTGCTACAATCCATTTGGATTGAGCAAGAAATTGCTGCTCATTGACACAGCAATATCTTAAGCCTGGGTGGTGAATGAATATTTTTGCAAATATATTACGTGATTTTACAGAACAAAGCCTGCAGCACCAAACATGGAACAACACAATAATCTAGAAAGGGATGCATAGTCTGTGTTGGAGATCAGGTCTTATTTCATTTAAAGCATTTCAAACTATTTTTAATATCATCTTGGATGCACAACAATAGAGAAAACTGAACAAACTCAGAACTTCAGAAAAGTTCTGCAATATTGTTATTTTCCAACAGTATATCCTTCTGTTAGCAGCACACAGTCTTAAAAAGCAAACCTGACTAAACTGAAAATCAATCAAAAGTACACAAAAGTTAAAACCAAAGGTTTACACACTTCTTTTTCACTTTCTGAAGTTAAAAAAGACCAATCTTCTCTTACCTTAGGCTTAGGAGAGAATATGTCAGTGATTTATTTATTTATATCTTCAAACTCTGAAGTTTACATACAGAACTGGGTTCTTTTGGGTTATTTTATCCTAGTTCCATTATTATTACTATGTTTCTTATTTAGATCAGCTTTGCTTCTGTTTTAACTTTAGTTCAGGACTTTCTGACTGACTCTAGTTTATGTTTACTTATTCCTTGTAACTCTAGTTCAATTGTGTTTGTAATGTGGAATTATTTTTAGTATTAGATTCATTTTCTAGTCAACAGTGTGCTCTCCCTCACCCCCTATGTCACTTCCTCCCTTTCTTTCTCCTCAGCTTGAATCAGTCTATGCTTCAACTTTCGTTTGCCTTGAGGCTCCATATTGACACTGTACCGTAAAAGATCAAGAATTCTTTTGGCAAATGCATTACGTTGACAGACTCGCAAAACAGTTCCTGTATCGGTCAGGTGACTTGCTGAAAGCAATACGCGCACTGACACGGGGTTTCGCCTATGGGCTTGACGCATGCGCCAACGCATCGGTGTTGCCGGACCCATCACTATTAAAAGCTTTTTGTTAAGATTTTTTTGGGATAATACATAGAAGTTATTTTTTATATATATGCATTTGTCTTTGTTCCTTGCTGGTCAGACTGTAACAGTGTGACTTGTACACATAAAAAAAAACAAAAAAACAAAACAATTTCTCATTCCTTTTAGCAATAAAGTTGCAGTTTATTGTTCTGAACTGTTAAATTGATGGATGCTAAAGTATTACACCACAATGTCTTGTTCACTATGGATGTATTTACTACGGAAATTCTGGCAACCACACCTACTGGTAATTTACCGTAAAATGTTTTTACAATAAAATACCAAAATGTATCTTACAGTTCTGCCTGTTTTGTTTTTAAAGTAATTAGTTAAAAATTCAGTCCATGTTGTGATGATCTGGCTGAGTGTGGACAGCATAAGGGCAAGATACAAGATCCCATTGCATCCAAGAGCAAGATAGCTTAAGAACAGGAAGAACTCATCGATGGGCTGCAGGATTCAGGGAGTCAATGGCCGTTCCTCTTTGTCCTTGCTGAACACTGAGCATGGATGGCAGAGTGGGCCCAGTCATGGCACAGAAATTCATTTCCCATTTCTTATGCTGGCTTTTGAATATCGCCAGATTTGAAATGCTGGTTACAAACCTAAGTGTGAGCTTTAATGGCTAAGTTTTTCCTACGGATCGCCTTACCTCTTCATCAGCAAAAAAATGGAAAAAACTGAACACTCTGTTGTACCTGTTAATCACTGGACACACAACAAAACTCAGTTGTTGTACCACTAGCTTGCAGATATTTTAACTTATGCATCTGCTTCATGGCACAGTTCGTGCAGCTACGGCTAAAAACTATATAGAGCAAGGGACAATTGGAAATGATCCATGCGGCCTGAATTCAAATGGATGTATGTCACCACTACTCATGTTGTACTCGCATAGGCTAGTTCTATGGCAAGCACTTTTAACATAAATTCGGCTTCATCTGACTATCCGTAATTACATTCCAGATATCTAATAATGCATTTTGACTAGACAAGACTACATTTTGACTAACCGGAATGGTAATTTAAGATATCTTCAATTACATTTTGACTAGTCAAAATTTCTTTCAAGATATCTCGAATGACGTCACTGGATTCGTCATTTGACGGGATACATACCCGGAATTACAATTTAAGATATCTTGAACGTAATAATCATGATTCAATATTACAATTCTAGATATCTGAATTAAGAATGACGCGGAAGCCCCTTTGTGCTGTCCAAACAGTTGCCTGCAGATTTTTATGTTTCCTGCACAAAATTGTCACTAAATGCCACAAATTAGAAAGAGCTCAGCAATGTTGGAAATGCGGAGAAGCAAAACTTCATTAACTATAAGACTGCTTCTGATACCTGCAAAAATAAATCCTGTTTTATCATTTCCGACAAACCGAAAGCACTTAAAAACAGCTTTGAAAAGTTAAAATTGCTATTGTCAATCCAGTTTCAACATAAAAGTTGTGCATTTTCAAACATCTTTTTTCGTTTTTTTTTCTATTTTTCTTATTGTTTTATTAAACTTTAAAATTGCTACGTAAATCAGTGACATTTTGACTGGACAGAATACATATTTAAGATATCAATAATGTCATTCTGACTAGTCAGAATGTTAATTTAAGATATCTTAAATAGAAAAGCTGTGTAATTCAAGATATCTCCAATTCATTTAGAGATATCTTAAAAGGAATTTTGACTTGTCAAAATTATAATTCAAGATATCTCTAATTTAGTTTTGTCTAGTCATTATTTGCTTTTAAGATATCTATAATTTAATTTCCACTTGTCAAAATTACATATCTCCTATCCAAAAATACATTTAAGATATCTTGAATTATGGGCTCATTAGAGATATCTTTAATTAGATTAATGACTAGTCAAAACTAAAATAGAGATATCTTGAATTTACTTTTTGACTAGTCATAATTTAATTATAGATATCTGAAATGTGTATTTCATATAGTCAGTAATTCATTGTAGATATCTTGAATTGAAGTCTCCATACAACTCAATGGGAAATCTGACGTCATTTTGACTAGTCAGAATATAATTAGAGATATCTTAATTCGCTAAAACGTCTAGTCATAAAGCAATTTGAAATATCTGGAATGTAAGGGCAAAACCGAATTTATGTTAAAACGGCTGGCCATACTAGTGCAGCCTAATCGCTGACTGCTTTGTTGCATCTCTCCAGCCCATCCTGTTTTTCTTTTATTTTTAAAAAAAATCTTCCTTACCTTTCCTGACTTTTTTGGCACAGAGTTACTATAAAAAAATGGAAATCTCCCCAACCTCCATCATATGTCCCTTGGCTTTAAGATACACTATCATGCTGGTGATTATTATTTTTTATCATTAATCATTTTTCTTTAATGTTGATTTTGATAAATCTAATATATTCACAAGATGTATCCCCTGGCACCTGGGCTTTTTAAAAAAATATATTTTTTATGTTTGTTTTTTCTTGTTGTTGTCATGTGTATTTGTTTGTATGTGGGCAGAGGGAGATATATATATATATATACATACATACATAGATTTAGGCACTGCACTAATTTTCTGATTCATTTGTTTCTGTCTGTTACCACTGCTGTGGAAAATAATTATTTTATGTTGCATATTTCTATTTAATTGTCATTTGTTGTGAAGAAATTACTTTTCCATATGAGAAGGTTTTTTTTTTTTTTCTTTTTTTTGTCAAAAAAGCCGTATTTTCTTAATCATGATTTATTTGTAAAAAATAAAGGGGTAAAACTTCCAAGGGGATGAGTACCTATAAATATATGTTGCATAACGAGCATAAATAACTTTATGATGTTTCTATAGTATGACAATAGACTTTGATATTGTTGTTGCAACATTCAACATTTTAAACAGTTGGAGGGAATTAAATGAGACTGAAAGAACCTAACCTCCTGAAAGCCAGCACCTTCTGCAATTGGAATCTGTCTGTGAAGATCACAGGGCATCAGATATATTAAGGGATTAATGGCTCCTCTGCAGCTAAATAAATATCCCCTGTAATTTATCACAAGCCTGGAGTTGCAGTAGATGGAGCCGTGTGTGTTTTATCAGGCTGGTAATTGGTCATGTTGACACGCAATGTCTTGTGAAAGACGGGTTAGTGAGAAGAATCCTACCTTATTAATGGTTTCTAATAAAGACATGCATTTATCAGGCAGTGGATGGTGCTGTCAGGCTGAGCATGTTTACTACTCTCATATGCACCCATTTATACAAAACCACATCCATCCATGTTAGAACCCTGAAGGGGAATTCTCAGTCCCTCTAAACTTTAGAATCGTACCGTTCCCTTTTTCAGGGAAAGGTCTAAGCAAGTTAAATAAGTTAAATTTGTGTTCTGATTCTGTAACTGATGTAGGTGAGTCTGCTCTAAGGTTGTAGGATTGCTTAAGGCACTGTTCAGGTTTGTCACCGCTCTCAACCTGGAGGGTCGGCCAGAACACTACTTAGGTCAGGATTCAGTTCAGGACCAGGTGTGGTGCAGCAGGTGGAAGAAGGAAGACATGAAGCAGGATCCCTTTGGCTTTCTGTAAATTAGGTTACAGATCTTAATCCAAACAACAGCAATGGGCATCAAGGTGTATTTGGTGGGTGTGTGTAAGTGCTTGGGGTCTGTGCATGTGGTCGTGTGTGGTCTCTTGTCAATAACACACACTTATAAGGCGAACACACATATCCTGCCTCTCCCACGTGTTAGCACGGTGGCTCAACTACCCCACCTCCCCACCAGATATGTGATGACGTCATCACTGCCCCAACTACGGTGTGCCTTAAGGGACAAAAGCTGAACAGAAATCACATAATACACCATCAAACTTAAACTATTTAAGGGTCTTTTGAACAATAGATGTGTGCAGGTGGGAAGGTTTTAACAAGGAGAAAATTACGAAATGTTTTGCCTCTTGCAGAAGGGCTGGCATTTCTGGTACAAAATAGGCTATGATGCAGCCTGAGAGAAACATTCCAGAAAGTTCAGGCAAAAAACACAAAATACTGCTGGGTTATTGACTACTTGACATTCAGACTAAAGTTTTTGCAACTAAGCGGTTGGTCAGTGACATGCTGCTGTAGGGCACAAGGCTGATATGAACTTGAGTCACATTCCATTCTTTATCCAGTCCACGTTGATGCACCTTTTGTATCTACTGCAGCTTCTACTCTTCCAGCAGGGCTTTCCACAAGGAATATATTTAAATGTATTTTTGAGCAGTCCTTCAGAAGCTTCTCCCAGAAATCTCTTCTTGAATTCAACCCAAATGTTTCTATTAGCTTGAGGTCAGACAGACCAAACTCACTCATCCTTTCTTTATTTACAGTGGTTATGTAAGACGGGCATCCCCTCACTCTTCTTACAGAATGTCCAAACTATGAGGCACGCTGAAGCAATAAGACTTCCTTTTATTTGAACTTGGGAGATTGAGACCAACTATAGAAATACAGATCCACACTATATTCCCCTCTGTACTTTACTACTTATGATTCTATGGTGATAGCTCAAAACACAATTGCACACTAATAAAGTTAGTTCTACCAGAATTTAAAAACAGATCAATATATATTAGAAATATGCTAATGTGAAAACACTGTCCTTCGGCATTAAAGGAAATGGATCACCTCACAAATCTGAGTGAATGAATAACCTCCACATGGTCACATGACGAGGGTGCTGTCACAAAATGATGTGATGAATTAAGTGCAAATCAGGTCAGCCTACCAGAATTTGGAACCACTGTTGAGAATAAATAATTCTGTGTTTTCCTTCTATCTCTGTTAGCTAGCTGCTAGGCTAAAGCTAAGCTAAAGCCAAAAGAAATGACATGTTAGGAAATGCCCTCAAAGGTAAGATTACAGGATACTAGGAGCTAGGGAACGCCCTCTTTGGGGCACAGCTTAGGTAGAGGCTAACAAAGAAGATCACAACCCCTTCTGGGAGGCCATTTGACTTGCTACCTCTTAAAGGTGGCATGTGAAATGGACCAGCTGTATTTTGGTATTAATAAATGGAATTCATGATTTCAACTCACCGACTCTTCTGTAACCTCATACATCAAGAACTTAGCATGGAGAATGGATAATTCTCCACAGGTCAACTCCAACCGTTGACCTAATCTATTGAACCGATCTTTAACAAGAACCATCAGAACCGAGTCACAGTAGAGCTTTGTAATCCATCCATACCCCTCCATGCTCATGGAGGGGTCAGGCTGTCAGTCTGAAGACATGTAGCAGCACTGTTTAATGAGAGAATGAATAACAGCTGGATAAAATGTTTGATGGCTGTGATAACAATATTTTAATGATGTCTCTTATATATCTACATTCATAAGGCAATTAGAAGTGCTATTAGCCCAGTCTTGTGGATATTGCATATGAATAGTGATGTTTGACCTGGCTTCGAGTGTTATGTTCAGACTTGCAGGCCTCATCTGCAGAAGCAGCACTTCTTTTCACCCTCTGTGGATGATCCTTCTATTGGCAAGATAATTATTTTGAAAGCTTCCCCCTTTTCCACCTCCTCCCCCCATTTCATATTGTCTTCCCTACATCTCTCTTCTGCGCTACCTTTACTTTTGACTCACACTGTAGCTTCCCTTACATTAGTAACATTTCTGAAATAATCTTTTGTTGAAAAATACAGTTCTATTTCTGTGTAGCATCTCTGTCCATATTCTTTACAACAATGTGGCAGGCAGTGCAAGACAAAGAAGAGGAGAAAGGCATTTATTCCATAAAGCCAAGACATAAAAAAATATAAAGATCAATATGTACCCCAGCAGAAATTGAAAAATTTTACATGGTCTGAAATAGTTGTGTTCCGGGGTTCTTTAGTTTTCTTTGTGGGTTTTTCTGTGCATGCTACACACCTTTGACCACCAGATGGTGCCAGGTTCATCCTGCCCGGAGGGCGTGTGTGACGTCACCAGCGCACCTGAATCTGATCAGCTCATCAGCGGCAGGTTCAAGAGGAGCTGACTGCCAGTCCTTGGGCGCCTGAGTGTTAGCTAGTAATGGTACCTCCTGGATTTCTGCTGTCGAGCACTGAACCACCTGGACCCACAAAGAGACTGAGACCCCAGACATTTCAGTAAACCCTCCCAAAACCTTGAACAAGTAAGCTTTGTCCAGTTTATTCAGTAACACTCTCAATTCCGACAACCCTGAACTCACAATCTTCTGCTCTGTCTCTCATAGTGTGCCGATTTCCCCGTGAGCCCTTTCCCTCCCTGGACCAGACCCTTTACTCTCCGTTCATCTTTTGTTGTGTTCATAATAAATTCATTTTACTTATCCATAACTCTCTCCTGTGTTGTGATCTGCATGTGGGCTAGAAATATTGAAACCATCATGACAAGAACCTAAGATGGTTGTTTTCTCTCAGTTTAAAAATATTTTAAAGATTTATGATCTTTAAAATAATAGATCTTATTCCAACAAGATATTAAAACTCTCATCTAAAGATACTTAATCTTGACAGATAAAGTGGGAACTTTTTGATTTGTTTTGAATGACTATCACCTGTGTTTTGTACTATTTTCATCATTACTGTGCTGTATATATGTGTTGCCTCTTGAATGATGCTATTGGACTACAAAATAAGATGAGCTTATTTACTAGGTATTAAATTAAAAAAACAAACATTTTATTTCAAACTATTTGATATGGTTCTGTTCATCGATTGGGATTAAATGTTAAATTTGTCTCGTGAATTAGGCCTCACAGTCTTGAACATGGAATTTTCTGAGATTTGAAGAGGGTAATGACATTTCATGAGGGTAATGTCAGAGTTTGGTCTTTCTTTTGTCTTCAGTTTGTCCCATGATAGTATGATGTTCAGTGTGTTTGACATATGTGAAATTAATGCTGGGATTAGTGTGAGCAGGAACTACAAGTTGTGCCAGTAGAAATGTGTTTTAAATGTTGTAAATTCCTTGAAAATAGGAGAACTAAATTGCTTGTGCAAAATGCAATTAGTGGGTGTGACGTAAACCATGCACAAAGATTGACTTTTGTTTTCCCTCATCAGCATTGTTATCTGTAAAAACCTTTCATTTTTTTCCCCCTTCACACTATCTGTGTTTTCTATCCATTCATCCATTTGGATCATCACTTTGTCCGTGCACCATGACAGAAAGGTCTGGCCAAACAATGAAAAACAAGAAGGGACAAAAATATTTTGTAGTTATCTATATTAATGCAACTGCTAAACAGTTTCCAGAAAGGAAATCTATTGTATTTTATCTATTTATTGCCAGAGTGGTCCAGGAGATTTAGAAACTGGAAGCTGCAACTCTCAATAATTCCTTTGGTGTCCCTCTAACAGAGAACAGGTGGGTACTGAGCCTTAGATAATTTGTCTAGACCAAAGAATATATCACACAATATGTTTCAGTATCTTCCCATCTTATTCCTTCCTTCCCCAAATCACACACTTTCCCCGGTTAATCTCGCAAATCAATGTCAATTACATACTGATTATGTTTAGTGTGCTGACCCATTTGTCTTGATTTAAGACCCATGTAAGCGTGGAAATCAGCGATCCATGTGTGTGCTAGTGGACACTGAGGATGTACACTGGGTCGATGTGGTGACATACTACAGCATTGTAACTTTAAAGGTCATGTTTGACTGTTTCTGTATCATTAGATATGAAGAGTAGTCTTGCTTTACCAGCAAATAGAGAAAGGTCAAGCGTGACTGCACTGGCCCTCCCCCACCTCATAGCTGTGTTTAGGTTTCATATCACAATATGAAGACAAAATGGCAGCCAAAGGGCTGAAGGAAACGCACAACACAACAGCCAGAAAGGTGAGTAGTTGCTTGAGTCCCTCCTACTCGTCACCTTGCATTCTCTCCTTAGACTGAATTGTACAGACTTTGCATGGTCCTGGGATGTATATCAGTTATTCAACAAACACCCTGAAAGGTAAGGCTCTTCTAGAAGCATAATAGCAGCAAGTAGAAATGCAAACTGTTCCCTGAATAACCTGTTTCTGGGCAGAAAGGTCCACTTTGGGCTCTCAAAGGGCATAAACTCCCTACAATCTCACATCTGATTTCCTCTCAAGCTTTGACATGACAGGACTTCCATGTGTCCAAGCTGTTTTACTAGTTATCACCTGACTCCTCAAACCTCTATTCTGAAGAACTTTGTGTGGATTGATATGCAGGTAATGTTCAGTAATTTATTTATATGTATCTTTAAAACATTTAAAATTGAAATATGGCACCAGACCAGTGAAAAGAAATATTTTTAAAAGCAAAAGTGTGGGCTTCATGAAAAGTAGCTGCATAATGGTTGTTATGCAGGATTAAAATGTACTTTTAATCTGACAGACAAGTCTCATTGGGACATATTTCTATTTATTTATTTTATATGCATAATGAAAAGAATTGGTTGTTATCTGTGGACTACCACAGATAACCCACGAATAAGATTGATCATTACATAGACACAAAGAAAGACCAGATTTAGGCCAGTATGATGCTGTTCCCTTGATACCTACATGACTGAAACTCTTTAAATGGCTCATTACTGTAGTAATATTCACTCGTGTGATTAGTAAGACTCAAACATGTTTTATCAGAAAGGAAGATTAGATATATGTCTGTAATTTATCAAGTCATGATTGATATGTTTCTTAAATATATTTACACAGATGTGAAGACTAAAACAATGAGTATCTCAGGTTTTCATTGGAGAAAACATAATGGTTTTCTTAGATTGTTCTATTTCTTGTGAGCAGACATAATATTCTGTGATAATTATCAAACTTTTAGAAAAAGGAAGCAGTGAAACAAACTAAACTGTAGCTATAACAAAAACAGTAATGTTTCATTGCTTTGTTGGAGCAAAAAGTAAGTCAAGCTTTTAAGGGGAAACAACATGAGAACACTTTCAAATTCAATGCAAAATGAGACAGATAATTAGAATGACATTTAGCATAGCCAACGGTTTCTATCAGAATTGTCCAGGCCCAGTGCTGCCTTTTGTTTGGCAGCTCATCATTAAATATCAACATGGCATCAATCTAGGGGCTGTGGTCATGAACTCCAGGCCAAACACATAGTCATCAGCAGAGCTGTCAGTGTTGGCAGAACTGGAGGCGGATAGAGTATTGCATCCCTTGGCTCCCAAATGAGATGAAACTGCTGCTTTTCACTAATATGCAGCTGACCCCTGACAATGGCTCAAGCTATGCAGAGGAATCTAGGAGGTCATATTATGAGGCTAGTTAAAGTGTCAAATGTCTGTCAGCGCATTGTGGGCTAAAAGGTTGTTGCTTCACAATGAGTGTCCATCTGTCTGAGATTTAATAAGTGACATTGCTTCACTCACAATGTATAGGAAACCGTTATCTAAGAGGGAAATATAAACAATCACTGTCTTTTCTGTTTCACTTCTCTGTTTCTTTCTCCCCATATTAGAATTTCTGACACTGGTTCCTGAAAGACAATGGGATTTAATTCTTTCTCCATCTGATTCAAACAAGTCTTAAACCCTCATTTGTAGCTGTGGTGGGAGTGTTGAATGCCAAACAAAATGGTGCTGTAAGGCCCATGCACTGCTTCTTTCATGTAGAAAGCCAAGCAAATGCTGCATACATTTTGGCATATTGATCTCAGATGTTGACTCTGGAATGAAGCCTGTAAATTGTAGAAGCTCATTAGGCCCTGTGCATGTCTTCGGATTCGGTCTTCATCCAAAACCCCAAGATATAAAAAGGAAAAAAGAGAAAATCTAACTCTAGTCATATAAATGTCTGAAAGCTACGGCAATCAGATCAGTTGAGGCCCAAGTTAACAATGGCCACCACCACTGGAAACTTAACTACTGTTAGTCCACAAAAGAGTGGAGGAAGGCATGTTTGTAGGTTAATTAAGAATCAGTTTTTCAATTGGTTTATGGATTTCTATTTCACTCAAAATTTAATAAGACATCCATAATAAAACTATAATGAAATAATTGTCAGGATTTGAGTTTTCTGTGTGTTTATTTTTAGTTTCTGTGTCTCCTGAGTCTCCGTGTTGTCCTATCTTCCGATTGATTGTTCCCATGTGTGTCTCCCGTGTATTTAATGTCAACTGTGTCTCTGTGTCTTTGTCGTTGTATGTGTCGTTTCCGTCTCGCTGTCCATTCGTTTACCTGAAGCTACCCGTGTTGAGCCTTAGCCTTCTGCTCTGCTGTGCTGCCTGGTTCTTGGACTGTTTATTATCGAATTTGGACATTAAACTCATCATTTCATGTCACTCCAACATGGGTCTTCCGTGTCTGCCTCACCACTCACACTGCACTTCATGACAAGAATGTTTGTTTGGTTTTTTTTTTGCATTGTGAAATGTATATATACAAAGTTTGTCAATTTGTCTAAACCAATTCTGAAATTAATTTCGCACTAATTGGCTTTGTGGACAAATTCTGGGTGTTTAAAGAGTCATGCTGAATTGTGACATCAATACATCAATTTATTGATTCTATTTTGATCTGATTTTAATTACCAAAGTTTTAACTACCAAAGTTTACCTTTGGTAAAGTATTAGTTTCGTCATCATTTTATTTTATTTTTTTTCTCTTTTTTTAGTTTTTTGTTACCACCATAGCAAATTGATTGAATAAAATGTATTAATTGTAAAGTTGAATTCATTTTGTTAATAAAGTTGTATATTGGAAAGAAGTTGTCTGTGATAATTCCTGTGACAGTCAATCCCATGGACATACTCCTGACTTGGTAACTCACTTTTATGCACAATTTATTTTAACAAACACTTTAGTTTATAAAAACATATTTGTTGGTTGGTTTAGATACATTACTTCTATTTGGTAGTATGCACACTTAGTTAGGTCTTTCTATCAACAAGCTGGTATTTCTCCTTTTTTCCAGTGTGTGAGAATGTCTAGGTAAATAAACCTAACACTCCTCTTCCTTTTATAACCCATTTGTGTAACTAGCAAACAGATAGGCTGAGAAATTTAGATTTCAAATGTTGTAGTTATAATTAGTCTTCTTGCTAAGTTCAAAAAGGAGGATAACAAGCACAAACAACCATATTGTCAAAAAATTGAACAGACTGTTTAATACAAAATTAAGTAAAAATATTATTGTACACTTTTTTTACGCACATCAAATAGGGTTCATATGCCACAACATGCAAAACAAAACAAGAAATAATTTACACAAAACAATAAATGGTACCAATAAATATTTACATGCATGCAAATCATTAGAACTAAACTAATATAAGGTCAATCAAAGATTACATTTAACTTAACATAACTCCTTAGAGAATTACTCTTAAATGAGTTTGTGTACATTGTACCTCAAAGCTGTAGTCTTTAACCATTCTCATCTCCACATATGGCAGCCTACAGCTCTGAACTGTGAGCCCATTCTCCTTATAGACCCACCATATGGCTTCCTAATCATTGGCAGATAAATCTGGTGCTTGCTTAAGGAAACCCCTCTTGTCAAATTTGATTTATTTGATTTGATTTATGTACAGCATTTTAGGGTCATACAATGCATGCAGTGGTCACAGAACAAGATCATCTGTGTTCTCACAAACTGAACTCATTATGAATGAGTACAAGCTTGTTGAAATATAATTTATGTAAATTGAATCTTCTAAACTAAATTACTGACACCAAGATATGTAATGAGACCCAGTATATAAAATGACACTACATGTCGTGTTCAACTGATTAAGTAAGATCCTATTTAAAGTCCTCTGTCACTGATCCAGGTTCAGGTGGCCAAGGAGAGAGACAGCATGCAGGGAAGGACAACATATGAAACACCGTATTCACAGAGTCTGAAGACTAAGGCCGTTTGTCCACTGGAGAAACGGCCCCAGCGGAGCATTAACTGGCCCATTAGGCTTATGACACACTGGAGGAAACCTTTTCCATTGTATGCGATCTTGTAATACTTATAGTTGTTAGCACCTTAACAGTTAGTTATCACAATTAACTCCTTTCCAACTTGCAACAAGAGTGCTATCAATTTGGTTGTGACATCATGAGGTCTAATATCCAAGACATAGTTATGGTTATTTCATTTGGTCTGTCCTAAAGCATTTTCAGTTGCACTGTATGTGAATAGTATTTTCTAAAACATTGTCTTGTGAGAGACTGCTACCAAAAGTAAAAATGCTGGTCTGGAAGTTGCTACAGAATTCTTGGGATAGAGGAATAAGGCATGATTGCTTGAAATGCCTTGGGACTTATAAGCATTCAGTTATTGTTGCTTCGTATTACTATTTGTTAAAATTGAGTCAATCAAGGTTTCAATGTAATCTCTCCACAACTTTCATGTTTATATATTTTATGTGTTTTTTTAAAGCTTTAATTTTTCCATTAGATTAAAAATGCAGAAGCAGACTTAATTTGTTTAGGTGCAAGTTAACAATTGTTCTACTTTGAGTCTATGTTAACACAACTTTGTCAGTTGAGAAATCATAAAAGTGGGCTGCGCAGTTGGTAGCACTGTTGCCTTGCAGCAAGAAGGTCCTGGGTTCAATTCCCAGCCCAGGGTCTTTCTGCATGGAGTTTGCATGTTCTCCCTTTGCATGCATGGGTTCTCTCCAAGTACTCCTGCTTCCTCTCACAATCCAAAAACATGACTGGTAGGTACATTGGTCTTTCCAAATTCTTCCTAGGTGTGAGTGTGTGCATGTTGTTTGTTTTTGTGTTGCCCTGTGACAGACTGGCGCAGGGCAGGGTGTGCCTGTCCAGGGTGACCCCGCCACTCGCCCCGAACACAGCTGGAGATAGGCACCAGCAACTCCCAACCCCACTGGGGACAAGGGTGAACAGATAATGAATGTAAATCATAAAAGCACTTTTACTTATGTATGTTGGTGGCTTATAAGCAACAGATCAAGCAAATGAACTGCTATAAATGTCCAAATCTGTTCTTTAAGATTTGAGATTTTCCTTCCGTGTTTGCCTTTTCTTCGGGGGAAAGAAGAAGTTCTGTTTTCATTTTCTTTATGCTCTGCCCACCAACTACAGGCAGTCTCCAACTGCCTGTAGACCCCATGACCTTGTTTCCTGGTCTGTTGGACTTAAAAATGATTGACTAGAATTGGGATTGGATTGAGCTGTGAAGCAGCTTGGCTTTACACCATAAATAATGACCAACAGAAGCTAAACCAGCTGCTTAACTAACAGAGCTGTGGAGGAGAGAATCACTATTTGACCATATATAATGTGCTGAACTTTCCAATGTATTCAGTAAACAATGAACTATTGTTGTAAACTATAATTTATATAGAATATCTAGCATACTGAAAAAAAAAAAAAACCCATTACGTTTTAAAAACTGTGACTTGGTTTCTGAGATGCTAGTTGGCTGATTGGTCTCTGGACATTTATTAGGAGCATCAGGGCAGGTGATCCAGGTTTGAGCAAGGTCCAAACAGGTCCAAACAGGTAAAATTGGAGAAAGACTACATAAGGAAGGTGTGTCCAACTCCAGTCCTCAAAGGCCGGTGTCCAGCAACTGTTAGATGTGCCACACCTGAATAGAATAACTAGGTCATTAAGACTCTGGAGAACTGATCTACACAAGGAGGAAATAATTAAGCCATTCATTCCAGTGTTTTGTACCTGTGGCACATCTAAAAGCTGCAGGACAATGGTCCTTGAGGACTGGAGTTTGACACCTGTGACATAAGGGATTCGAAACATACAAAATAATGTAATTTGTGTACAAAGGTAGCTTAAGTTCAACTTCAGAGCAGATAATTCTGTGAAAAGAAGCAAGGGACCTTAGGGCAAGTGAAAGAAAAGAGGTTCCACAGCTTAGGCAAACAGGAAGGGAGAAAGAGGATTCCCCCTACTAGTGCCATGACCCAATGGAGAATAATAATTTTGTACAGAATTGGGAATGTGTAAGGTAGTTTGATCCAGGACACAAACCTTTCTCCAAAACCAAATCTATTGAGAACGACTAAACAAATTATTTGTAAATTTTGGACCAACAAAGATTGGTGCATAAATGTTCACCAATACAACAGGGCTGTGAAATAGACTGCCTACAATTGTTTTTTATTATTATTCTGATACTGTAAAATGAACCTTCTTATTAGCTAATATGGCTAATCTTCTGGCTTTAGTGTTAAAGGCTGAGTGACAGCTCTTCCAGTCCCATGAAAACCTGAGCTTGAAATGATTTGCATCCTGGAGAGTTGTTGTGCTTCAGATGTGAATATAGTTTAGATTGCTTCACCTGGTTGTTAAGGTCTTTGATGTTCCAACTCAGAAATCTAACAGAGGAAGAGGTTAATGAAGTATTCACATCAGAGGACATATAATCAGTTCCTCCTCTGAATGACATGACCTTAACACCTTTAACATTCTGATGTGTAAGACCAATATGGCAATACACTTTGTGTGTTCCTGTGTCAGTTTACTTCACTCATTGTTCATCCTTATTTAACTTTCCAGAGCTGCACTGGGTTCTTCCTCCTTTTGCTTTGTGGAGCCAAAAGTAATCCCTTTGAAATGACTTATTGTATTATGTTTTACAGATAATGTCATCATTTGTTTTAATAGAGAGTAGCGCCTAATAACATGCCCCAATGAAAAGGTCAATATTATCTCTCCAGCATGGGCTATATGAGCTAAGGCCCATGAGGAGGATTGAAGAAATGAGATCGAGAGACTGTGAGTAGACAAGAGAGAGAGAGCCAGGGCCTATTAACATTTATGAATAATTTAACCCTGCACAGCTGGCCAAAGTCCAAGAGCATAATTCACTAATTGCAATCAGAGAGGAAAAGCTGGGAAAGCAGAAAGCTCTGAATGAGTACAAATGCGTATCTGGTTAGGTTTGTGAGTCTGTGTGTCTCAAAGATACATGAGCAGGGGAATTAGTTTTGTGGATGTAGAAGCAGGAACCTAGCATTTTATCAATGCATGGTGAATATCTTCTCAGCAGACCGACTTCAGCATTATGCTGGCATGCAGTGGACTACTCATGGGTTTGTATTTTTGTGATTGTTTGCATTTAACTATTTGCATCTCCATTATAAATGTATGCAAAACTGATAATGCCAAAAAACATAATTTCACAATTACAGTGTTGCTTTTAAATATCAAATGTAATTAAAACCATTCTGTAATAAGCTTGTTCACACAATGTCATTAAAAATTATCCATGTACACTTATGTGAGATATATTAAAATTTCAACCATGGCTCTAGCATTCAGCATCAGCCAGCAGAGGAGACAGCGGCGTCTTCATTCGTGTTGAAGTGACAAGATCCTGAAACTTGGGAGTGGCCACTTCCCGTTTATGGGAAATGGTAGTCAGTGATTTTACAGAAGACGTATTAATTAAACACTTTATGACAAACTTAACTTTGGATCAACTGTGTGATGTTGTGAGGGCACTAGACCAGACCCTCGAAATGACCATGTTGTTGCTGTAAACAAACTCATGTGATTTGTGAGATGCTAAAAGTGTTTTCATTGCAGTTTAGCGAAAAACACCAATTTTAACACGACTGAAAAGCCACCTCATTCTAGCCCAAAAAGATGTGTGTGATTATCTTTTAACCAAACTTATTTTAGTATTTCCAGTTTGCGTAATTTTAGCGTTACTGCAAATGCAGCTATTGGCAGAGCTTTCGATGCAAAACTTTAAAAATGATGCAAGACTTCATAAGTATTTTCACGATAAATTTGGAAGACTAAATTGTGGTTTTTGAGCAGTAGAGCTGGACCATATAGCTGAAAAATGTATGCGTATTACAAGAAACACTTTTCATATCAGTATCAATAATTTTTTTTTTTTGGTAAATATGTGAAATACTTCAAAATTGGTGACATGATCTGTCCTGTTTTTATCCACAGTTTTCACAACCCTGTTTGTAAATTTAAGCAGTTATGAGGCACAGTGGCAAAACTTGAAATTGCTGCTCTAAAAGGTAACTCAACAGGTTGTTGCAAGTAACCAAAGAGTGAGTGAGTGAGTTGCTTATTCATCTTGCTTAGCTGGCTGTGAGAGGATGAGCGAGTTGAGCCTTTCCTGTGCCAACATCACCCAGGATCTGTGTGATTCTGTGTGAGAGTTTAGTGAAATTATTTAACATTGTATTGGATGTATTTTCTATTGATATTGGTCATGTGGCTGTAGGAATACATGTTATTGACTGATTGTAAAAATGCCCTCTCCCTGTTAAAAACCCCAATTAGAGCCAGGAGGGTCAATCAAACTCGTACTCAATGTACCAATTGCAGAAAAACCATTTGCTGTGACAGACAAACTTGTCACTACACAAAGACTCATAAGTGAAATTGTCATCGCATGGCCACCGGAGCACACAGGACACAAATAATCATTGCTATTTTCAAACAGTCTCAGACAGTCTTCATGATGGGATTGTTGAGCAGTCTGATGGTCAGTGGGACACAACTATTTCTGAGTCTGGCTGTTCCTCAGTGGATGCCACAGACTCTCATGCCAGATGCCGACCAGATGAACAGACCATGGAGAGGATGGGTGGAATCAGAGGATCTGGTTTGCTCTGGCTACGCAGCAACTGTGCAATGGTATGGATAGGGAGGAGTGGAGACCCAATGATCCTCTCCGCTGTCTTCACCTCTCCTTGCAGAGGTGAAGACTTCCAGACCAGATGGAGATACTGCTGGTCAGCAGGTTCTCAATGGCTCCGCTGTAGAAGGTGGAGAGAATGAGAGGGGGTAGCAAAGCCCTTCTCATCCATCACTGAAGGTACAGATGCTGCTGTGCCTTTTTCACCAGTGAAGTGATACGAGTTGTCCAGCCAAGGTTGTCTGTAACTTAGTGCTGCTGACAAAAATGATTGTGTGGGTGTGTGGGTCAGTCGAGAACTCCTGAAGTCGACAATGATCTCTTTTGTCGACGTTCAGGAGCAGTCTTGTGGACTACACCTGTTCACAAGATGTATCTTTTCTGTAGTTCACTTCATTGCTCAAACGCAACAGAAGGGTCCCAAAACACACTGCAGCAGCTTCTTGGGCATGTCAAAAAAATAAATCTTGCTGCAAAGTCATCCCTCAACTTATTTCACTTCTGTTTGAGTACCAGCCCAACACGATGCGTTAGAGTGAGGCAACACGAGTGTATGAATCTACAACTCCTTGGGCGAAACTTTGTCAGTAAGGCACTTAAGGTTCGTAACCAATGAGAACAAAACAGTTCATTCTTATTGATCCATGTTTTAAAAACAAGTAAAATTCAAAGGACCACAATGGGAAGACAAGTGCACAGTACTGGGGCCTACCAGCAGGGGGAGGGCAGTCCAAATGTGGGGTACTGGTTCCTAAAACAAATCAAAATAATTCACCCCAAGCACGTGGGATTTCTTTACAATTGAGTGTCTGCTCACAACACCGGTCACTCACACAGCACACGGGTCAAGTCCCCTGGATGCCCCCCACTGCCTTCAGCTCTCGCCTGGAGACAAGAGGATGGGGTCAAACAAAGCAAATCCAAAAAAAAAAAAAAAAAAAAAAACACAATTTAGACAGTTAAAATGAGGTTACCTCTAACCTCAGACATATCCAATCACTAAAAATTCAATGTTTTAAATCAAATAATCCAAAAGACCAAATCCGCTACATTGTTCGAACAATGGAATAACTCAAATTTAATAAAAAGCGCAAAACCCAGAACCAAACAAATAGTTGAAAACAAAGCAGCAGGGTCTCCAGTGAGCTGCAGCAGCTTTATGTCTGAAATTAAGTTATGTTAATAGGTGATTTTTAGAAAAATGGCAGAAGGCAGAGGAGCCATCGTCACCTACCAGAGCTGGATGACTCCACCCCGACCAGAGAGCACCTTCTGGCCAAATAGCAGGAGAATCCGATTGTCAGTATGTTCTATATATAAATAAATAATTTTATTTTGTGTTGTCAAACTGCATGGGTGCAATACAAAAATACATACCTGTTTTCTGTTGCCAAGTTGAACTGGGGAGGGTAGATTACAGCCACACCCCAGTATCAAACAGGAGACTTCAGGCAGCTTCTAGATTTAAACAATTGGAATTAACTAACTAAAATTGCAGGTCTTACACAGAAGGAGAAACATTACTTACTGATTCCAGAATTTAGAGTTTTGACCACTGCAAGTCAACCAAGTGACCTTCCCACTGAAGTATGACCAAATGCAGTCATGAGGAAAGCAAGTGAGAGAGTCTGCCTTTATGTTCACACCCATTATGAGGCAATTAGGTGCCAGGTGTCCTCAACCCTGGGGGCAGGCTTCATTCTGCTACAGAAGCATGTGTGGGTGATGTTATCAGGTTGTGCAGTGTGGAAAATTGAAGAGTTTGTTGGAAAGATCGGATGAGAGGCATCCAAGTTTTTTGTAAAAATATCAATTTTTCCACAAGATCAACAATAGTTTTATTAAGTCCCAGATTATTTTCTTTCAAATGATTGAGCTTGAGGTGGAAGCTTAGTTTTGATTCCTCTCTGATAAAAATGTGACAGTTTCTTCCCAAAGCTAGCACATATTGCTTACTTATTTAATGGACCTTAAGATGTGAAACAAGTATGGATGCTCAGAGAATGAGTGTGACCAGCCAACAAAACAGTCTGTTGGTGACTGGATGTTGAACCCAGGAAGTTAATAACACACATTACTGGTGAGCACATGGTGTTTTCAACTCGCCACTGAGCTGGGCGCACAAAACTCTGGTGGATGCAGCATTGAAGGGATTTCATCCGCAGAGCCACAGCTGACAGCCGAGCCGAAAGCCTTTTCAACCACTGGCCACAAGCACGTTTACACAGAGCACATGCAGACCATTCACTTTTTAAAAAATACACAATTTTTAGAAACATAATTTCAGCGTTGGTATATCCTTCCAGTGGTATCAGGTCCATTAGGTCCTCTCTGAAGCGGTCACCATAACAAAAAGTAGGATAAGGAAAGTTGAGCCATGGGGCGCAGTGGTGACATAGAGCGTGCGGGTTCAAGTACCGGCCCAATTACCTTTGCTACATGTCTTCCTTCTGTCTCAGAACACACTTTCCTGTGTGACAACTCTCAAATAAAGGCTGGGAAAAAAACTTAAAAAATAAAAAATAAAGCTGAGCTATGTTGAAACTATGACTGGACTTATCATCAGGAAGATGTCTCATTGTGTTTCCTCACCTGGATCAAAAGAGTTTCAAGCACTTCTGAGGCCAGCATATTTTTATTCATTCCTTCTTCAATGTAGTTATGGACTGTGTGTCTGTGCGTGTATGTGTGAATGTGTGTATTCTGAATATTTGTGCTCCAGTCCAGCATCATCTGCAAAGTGACCTTCACTGCTGGCATCTCCACTGAGATGAACACATCTCTACAGCACTCATCCTGTCCTGACCAGTAGAGTGTTGCAGAAAAGTATTAATACCCCTTCCAGATGTTTGGGCACCCTCTTCTGAGTGACAGTTTATGTTCTGTATTCTACAATTTGAAATTGCTTAATGATGATAGCTATGTGGCCCTGTAAAGTTATGTCTTTCATTCAACCTGAACACCAACCTGTCAAACAACGGCAGTTAGCCTCCAGCCATTTTTTCTTCCACTGAGAGCTCATATGTTATCCAGCAGCATAGTACGAGCGCTGACTGGTCTCAGAGGCTGAACTCCATCCATAGCAGCCCCGAGCTTTGACATTTAGAAACAGGAAAAATTCTGATATCAAATTTATATTGTGTAAGTATCCTTTCCATGAAGTAGTTAAACTGTACCTTTTTGTGTTCTTTCAGTCAGCGGTAAGAGTGTGCCTGGCCAGTGTGACATTTTGAGGGAGATATCATGCATGTGATAATATGCTAATTTAAATAAAGCTTCAGAGGCGATGGCACAAGTCAAATATGTCCCTCTGGCTGTCTTTCTCTTTCTTTGTCCCTGGCTATCCCTCTGGGGCAATGACGCATGATGCTATCTATTACATTGCTCTGTGTATTTGGATTCCTGTTCAGAAGCCAGTGTTTTTAATAATGTTATAACGAATGATGTTCTGCTGCTCGGTGAAGCAGGGAGGGATTGGTAGGGGTTGTGGAACTGCATCAAAGTTATCTTGCATGGAAATAAGCAGTGCTGTCATCAAAAGGTGGAAAGAAGGGTCTGCTGAATTTTAATGATGCCTTTATTCATACAGTGAGGGGTGGAAAGAGGAGAGTGGAGCTCACTAGTGCATAGTTTAATTGTAGTGGATAATATGGAGGAGTAGATATAAAGAGCTGTTAGAAAGTGTTTGGTCCCTTACAGATATCTTCACTTAAGACTTTACGATTTCAGATCATAAACCTAATTTTAACTTGAAACAAAGTAGGGGTGCCCTGATCAGGTTTTAGTCTGTTGACTCCCATAGCAATCGCCCACCGATACCCATCATATTCAAGGATTCAAGGATTTTTTTATTCTCATACCACCTTGCTCATACCACTCATACCACTCATACACAAAAAATAAACAAATACATAATAAAGTAATTTATGTGATGTATAGATATTTCTGTGTGTGTGTGGGAGTGCATGTAAAGAATTTATGAAATTAAACTGCATTGGGTACAGCATGAGTTCCGGAATCTTGATCTGGAAAAATGGACCAAAAAGTCACCTCCATTTAAAAAAAAAAAAAAGTGTTTATTTAGTTTTTTGAAGAGAAAAAATATATATATAAAACTTGCAGGTAAAATGCATCAACTATTGAGTCATAGAAACTCAATAGTTGCTACCTGCTATCAATAATATAATATTAACCAGATTGTAAACATTAAGACACTTGACTAGTAACGCAGAAAGTCATAGAAATTTTGAAACATTGCCTACAACAAAAAGAGTCAAGTAAAAAGGGAAAACTTCAAAGTCAAATACAGGATGAATAAACTATCACAAGTTATTAGGTTAAAACTATGAGATCGTGGCTAATTGTTTTGTGCATGAGCAAACTATGTTGTGCATTGTCGAAGAAAAATAAATCAACTAAATTCAACTCAATTAGTGACAAACTCAGAACTTTTTTTTTTTTTTTTACCACAGAAATATATTTCTCGATGCACCAATAACATGTGAATGCAGGACTCTTGAGATGAACCAGCAATTACTTTGTTGTTGTTGTCCAGTAAATTATTATATTTTTATATGACATATCATATAAGACATTATGATATATTTTTTACAATTATCAACAAATATTTACTCCTCAACATTGCACCGCCTCTGTTATGAAAAACTGGCTCACAAAGGTGGTGCCACTGCATGACACTACAACAGTTCTACAGGGAAACAAGCAACTGACAATTTTAATTTAATGAAAATGATGCAAGATGAAAACACAGTGTTGACATCCCGCAACACAGCACAAACATGTAACTATGTTCAAATTGAAATCACACATAAATAAGGTTGTTTACAATTTAAGTCATGGTGAGTGTCTCCAGTGATTGTGATGTAACAACATAGGTGAAATGAATGGTTTGTATTTTAACATTAAAGTGTTTTTTGGTGAATTATTTTGTCAAAAATTGACTCAAGTTGGAGATGCTGCTCTGCTTTCAATTGGTACTAGGAAGCGAAAGCTTATTACCTCTGTTTTCCAGTGCATTTAAAATTCTTCTGTTTCTTTTCAAATGTCTGCATGGCCTCATCCCACTGCATCTGTCTGGACTGCTTCAGTCAGCTGTTCCCTCACTCTCTCTCCTCTCAGCTCAGCAGATCAGTTGTTGTTAGTTATCCCAAAATCAATGAAGAAGTTGAAAGGCATTCTGTCACCTCTCATTCCAAAACTGTGAAATGGTTTACCTTTATATATTGGACAAACTGCGTCTCTTAATGTTTTTAAGTCTTCTCTTAAAGCGTATTTCTTCTCACTGACTTTTAACTCAGCTTGAAGTGTCGGGTTTTACAGCAATTGTTATTGGAATTTTACTGTTTGTTTTCATTTCTGGATTTGGTGTATAGCACTTTGGTCAACTGTGTTGTTTTTAAAGTGATTTATAAATAAAACTGGAATGAATGAATGTGGAAATGAAAACATAATAAAGCTGCACAGCATGTTATGGTTGAGTCTTTAATCCAACTGAGCAACAAACCTAACATACATCCATAGTTTATAAAGTTGTGTTTTTGCTTCCACTTCATGTTTTTCATCAAGCCAATAGCGTAATTGTTCCATGTTGGCTGTATTCACATCAGAGCTCCGGTTCTCTGTACAAATGGACCATGGCAGAGCCATCTCTGAGTGCTCCATTTTCATGCTGAGTTAACTGCTTCCATTAGTGTTCATTAGTCTGACCTACCAAGGGACCACTTTGCTGACATCTGGTTTATGATGGCATTCACACAGCTAAAGGCAGAGCGGTCATGTACACAAAGGCAGAAAGACTGGCCATCTTGAGTCGTGCCTGCATGTAAAGGTTTCAGTATGTATTGCTGCTCTTTGGGACATTTATTAGCACTAACATAGCAGTCAAATTTTAAATAATTCCTGAACAGTCAGCTCAACTTTGCTGAAAACAATTGCTATATTTTAAGAACTGTTCTCAGACAGTCTATATTTTAATAAGACCTATTGATATAGGGGTTACCCAACTGGAGGTTGTGTACAACACAATGTTGAGTGTTTTAACTTTTCATCTCCTCGGCTGGTTTGGTCACATGAGCTGCAAAATAACAGACAACCTTTTAAGAATACTTTGAAGAGCAGGTAATATAAACCAAATACAAACCAAAAACAATTCGCTCAACTGTTTGCTGAAAGAACATGGAAGATGGCAAGGAATATTTTATAACAGAACATCTTACTAATCTTGGATGACACTGATCAATTGAATGGATTAACCTGAGCCTGACATCATGCCGCACATTACACTGGTATCCCTTTTCATATATATATATATATATATTTTTTTTTTTTTTTTTTTTTTTTTTGCTACTGATTGACTTTATTTGACAGTAATCTGACAGGAAGGGGACAGACAGAAGAGGGATAGAGGTCCGAATCCCTTTGGCAAATTATTTTACATTTTTATGCAATTCAAACTATCTCACTCAAAGGCTCCAAAGTTCTCATCAGATTAACTACCACAAAGGCCAACACCCTCACACTCCCTCCTCCTCGGCGTCCTCCATTCTACCGCAACCCGTAAGACCTCTCATTATCTCTCATTAGTCCATCCTTACAGAACCATCTACTTACCTTCTCGTTTTCCTGAAGTCTTCTAGACTCCTGTTTACCAGCATATGTGCCAGCATTTATTCATATTAATCATTGTCAATAAACCTTTTAAACATCATTGTCTCCCATGAATGTCCATGTATGGTTCAGAAACTTGGCACCAAATGTGACAGCCACAGAGAAAAGCACCTTTCACAGCTGAAACCAATGAGCATTTGCATACTCAGTCTTCCTTTTTGTTAAAAAAAATACTTCTGTTTTGTAATCTAGCATTTCCCTTCAGTCACCATTTATTTTGTGTTTTTATTTTGAATTATTCAGCATTTTGTGTCTTATTTCACTCCTTTACTAAACTGTTCAGCCCTGGACTTTAGTCCTGTGAAACCTTTGTGACAGCTGTGGTATTTGGCAATGATCTTATCCAGTTATGCCTTGTGGCCATGGGCATCCTTCCAGTACCAACTCGACCAAGTAGGCCTTATCTCCTGCCTGTCTGCCCTGGAAAATGAAATTAGGGAAGACATGATGGCACAGTCATACTCTCTCCACCCGCAAGCTGATTGTATTAGCAGAGCCGAAACTCGATTTGGTTCTTTCCTATGGCCACTAGAGAGAAATTGATTTGAATTTAGCCTAAATGATTCAGCCTCATGTTTTTCACCAAGAGCTGTAATTTTTGAGCAGTGACAGTGGTCTTGTAATGATAGTGCTTATGGCTGTCGAATGAGACAGGGATGCTCATTTAAATACAAATGCAATTTACATTTTAAAGTTCCAACTGGACAAAACAAATACATTTAAGCATCTTATCAGAAGATAAATTTATCTCTGAAGGTTGTTTCTGTTCCAGTAGATAAACTGATGCTATATTTATTGCCATAGTAAAGTTGTGAGTTTCTGAATCATTCCAAAAAGTATTTCAGCAGTATCTAAAAAACAAAAATAACTTTAGGCACCTATAATATTAAGCTTCTGCAAATTAGGCACAAAACTCATGTAATTAGCATAGAACATAGGTCGGCAACCCGCGGCTCTTTAGCGCCGCCCTAACGGCTCTCTGGAGCTTTTTCAAAAATGTTTGAAAATGGAAAAAGTTGGGGGTGGGAAATATATTTTTTGTTTTAATATGGTTTCTGTGGGAGGACAAACATGACGCACTCATTCTTAACGTTTTCCAATGCTATAAAAATGTGTTTCAACATTTTTGTCAACGAAGATTTGCGTCATAGCCTGTGACGTTTCTTCTAGCTGGGCGTGGCGCGAGGCAGAGGGCTGCGGTAAACACTCCGAGGGGTGTTTGGTGGTGGGCCGTGGAGAGCAAAGGGGAAAGAGGAAAATGGCCGATGAGAGATTCTACAATTCTTGGATCGAATCGTTTACATTCACTGCCAGCGCAGAAGGATTACCTGAAGGTTTGCTTTATAGCGAAGTTGTCAAATAACAAAAAGGGGACCGGACATTAAACACGTAAGAACACAATCCTGACAGAGGCACATATCGGAAGTGGTTGTTTTATAAACTGATTAGAGAGTTTTGTCAGTATATATTTAGAAAGACATTTAGTGATATTATTGTTTTGTTGCTCAGGTCCGATGATGGCTGCGTGTCAAATGAGAAGGAAGCTGCTGTTTTATGACTTGCTTGGCGTTTGCACAGTAATACCTGCACGTTGTGTTTTTATTGCTCTCCGTGTGTTGCCCAGATAAGGCTCACGTTTTGCAAACTGCATTTGGAGCAGATTTTACAAGTTCCAGAAGGAAAAAAAAAACAACGACATTTTCGCTGTCGATCTTCCTAATAAAAATTATATAAAAAATCTGATTTCGTTTAAGCATTTCTTTAATTTTATCTATGCAACGAAACATAAAACATTCATATTTTAACGGAAGGTAAACTTAAAGCGCCATTATACAACAGAGTCACGTGGTGCATCATTCCGTCCATCATTCTGTCCAGGACGCACAGCAGGAAAATAACCATGTAATCATGAATGCTAATTATGTATACACTTAGTCATTTTGATAATAGGCTAATAGCTAATACAAACACTTAAAGCTTCTTTTGCCTTCATTATAAACCGCATATAAAGCTTTTCATTTTTCGCGGCTCCAGACAGATCAGTTTTTTGTTTTTTCGGTCCAAAATGGCTCTTTCAACACTTTGGGTTGTCGACCCCTGGCAAAGAAAATACACATGAACAGTTTAAATTGTTAAATAAAACGAGTACTGCTAATAGGAATTAAACCAGATTCTATACCAAATCCGTCCTTCATTCTTTAATGCAATCTTACAACATTTCAACCCCCCTGACCACACATTCACAGACCTGAAGTGGTTTAAGTCATATCTGGTGCAACTGATCAACTTGTTCATTAGATATTTGAATCAGAACACCTCAAATGCTTTGAATGTGATATTTTATTTTACATCAAAATAATGTTGAAAAACCCTGACCTGACTGACAAAGAGAGATCTGCAGACTGACTTCAAGGTAGCAGCCACTGAGGTTCCCACTGAACCCTGAACTCAAACATGCAGTCTAATGAGCCAAAGGAGAAAGGCAGTCAACTCTGATTTGTTCAAAGCTACTGTGAAGCAAATCACACCACCATGGTCATATGGCTTCTGTTCAACTAAATATTTAAATGCTGAAGATGTTTGCCATGAATAATTTCTGCAGTAGATGGCTAAAGATGTTCTCATTTTCAGTATTAATTGTGTTGAGCTATTTAAATATTTGTTATTTATTTATCCCAAACAAATGCTAGTAGGCTACAACTCAAGTTGCTGTGACAGTGAGACCACTTTGAGATATAAACACACTTACACAGCTTTACAGCTGGCTCCACTCCACCACTTTCAAATACCCTGATCAAAATTCTCCTATCTGTATGACCCTTTAGCAGCCTTTCAAATACTTAAAAATCATTTATTACTAAAGTTAATGATATTATGAACACTAATCAGTAACTTACAGGGACCGTCAGTTAACCAAAAATACCTTACCAGACATGACCCAAGATGCAGATTGTCAAGTAATGTCATTCTTGTACATATTTAAACAATATGTACTTTAAGGTTACTTTATTTATATAAAGTATGGGCTGAACATTGCACAGGAAAAGGGAGGAAGTATTTAGGGTCCAAGTCTAAAATATATTAAAATGGAGTAAAATAAAAGGCATGGAAATGCTTGGTGTCTGGTGCTGTAAAAACAACAACTTACATTTTATCAATAGTATGACTCATTTGCCAGTACCGCTCTTCATGCTTTAGTCTATGATATTCCTTTCAGTATTTTCCTATTTGACATGGAAGAATACTAGTTGATATTTTATAGCTTGTTCTGCTTGATCGTTTTATTAGCTCCGTAATACAGGTTAAGTTGATTAAGAAACTTAGTATATTCCTACAATATCTCACCTAAAACAGGAATAGTTTTATCATTTCTTTATAATATTATGTCTGACTTGACCTTCTGCCTCTTTCATTAATAAACCCCTGATTTACTCTTTCTGTGCAATGTGGTTTAGTGCCAGGGTCATGCACAGGAATAAACTTCAACCCTGATGACACACATTGATATTGTGAAGACATAACTAGGTGATAAATTTAAATGTATCCATGATGTAGACCAATGTTTTACTAATCTAAGATCCTGGTCTAGAAGTGGTCTGAGCTTACATGCAGTTTAAATAATATGTAATAACCTGGGTGGCTCAGTTGGTGGAGTGAATGCACAGAGTGCAGAGACTGTAGTCCTCCACACCAGGTTTAGCTCCTGGTGTCTGGCCATTAGCTGCATGTTTTTCCCTTGTCTATCCTCCCTATTTCAAGTCTTTTCATGGCTCAATAAAGGCTGCAAAATTGAAAAAAATACAAGTTAGAAAGTTAGCTTCAGTTTAATTAGTACGAATAAAATTTCTATTTTACAGTTGTAATAATGTGATTATCAGTGTGCATAAATGTTTTTTATTCATTTGAATTTCAAAAAAGATAGTAAAATATTGTATTTAATAAAAAGAACTATTGTGAAATTGTGTTGTTTAGACATTAGGTGAATACAGACAAAGATTTGTACACATATGTAATGCTACCCTTACAAACAATACCAAAGACCAACTGGTTGTGGCACCAATGCCACAGCTGAGTGGTTGAAAATGTGTATAACTGACTGCATGCATTGAAAGATTTAAGTTTTCTGAGAAAAAAAGTCTGCTCAGTCTATTGTTATATGCCACATTTGTGTTCATAGACCAGTCCAGTTCACTGACGAGGTAAACGCCAAAGTATTTGTAAGACTAAACCACTTCAGTGTTTTCTCCATCAACTGTAACAAGCTGATGTTGAACTTTCTTTTTGACAAAGTTCATGATTATCTCATTTTGAAACGGTATTAGAGATATTGAGAATGAGACCCTTACTCCAGATCCAAGCTGAGAGAGCATCTGTTAGATTCATGTACTCTTTCAACTGCAGTTCTTACTCATAACAGTAGCTGAATCATTGGAGTATTTCTGAATGTGGCAAGATGCTGATACGTAAAGTCAGCAGAGTACAAGGTGAAAAGAAACAGGAATAATTCTGTCTTTTGAGGGGCCCCAATGTTAACAACCACTGACCCAGAGGTATTACTCCTTAACCTGACAAATTGCAAATACTCTGTTAGATGGTCATGAATCCAAACAATTGGTGTAGGATCCATGCCTATCTTCCCCAGTTTACTTCTCAGAATCAAAGGCTGGATGGCAAAGAACATCAGTCCCCCTGTCCCATCTAGAAATGACACGACTTTATGTAACATAGGACTGCATCATCAACTCTCAGGGTGTCCTGATTTTCAAACTGTAAAGAAGCAACAGCCTGCTGAACCTGTGGTTTAAGGACCTGGAGTAAAAGCCTCTAACGTCCTTCACCCCGTTCAGCCGCCCTACTTTACGGACCAGAACAATGCATGATGTTTTTCACTGGACATTTCCCTTTGGATCTTGCAAAATTAAATTGGGATCTTGAGATAGGTTTAGGGTCAAGATCACTTTTTTTTCCATATCCCCTTACAGGCTCTGTACATTATAAATCCGATTATTGAAATAAGTTAAACAACGTTTGATACGCTTTATTTATCAGTATAGTTATGCTTGTCTGAGTTTGTCTGCTGACAATTCTAAGTTTAAACCATTTTATTCATATGAGATTGTTTATTTGACTAAATTATGTTTTGTGGACTGAGTTTTTATTTTGTTTTGCTTTAGTTGCACACTTTTGCATTTAGTGCTGTTCAAACAAAACACCACCCTGTTCCTTGAAGACAGAAACTCAACATACAACACCGGGTCAAATTTGGTGCAAGAGTGCATTCACTTATGAGAGTAAATTGCTGGAATTTAAATGACATTAGAAAATCCCAAATTAGGCTTCATAGCGATATGTGAGGATATCATCCAGCCATCGTCATCTTTTTTTTGCCTTGGTGCAGCATGTACTTCAGACTCTCTTTGTTTCCCTTCTTTTCGGACAATGCTTAATAACTTAATACTTCATAGACTCATAATAAACTCTTTAGAAGTTTAATATGTGTTAATAAACCCATAAAGAGTATAAGTTTAAATACCAAAATTATTTTTTTGTTTTCAGTAAATCATATTTATATTCCACAACTGTTTACCTCTGTGATGAAATTGAAACTGTCACTTTGCTGCTCTAAACGTATTGCTTGTCAGAGTGAGCAAAAAAAAAAAAAAAAGGTTTTTAGTCTTCTTGATGTTATATGGGGTCTAAAAACATATTCACAATAAATATATTACTTTCTACACTTCATTAATGCAACTACTAAATTTAGTTGTTGGTTTTTGGTTTAATTTAGTTTAGTTTTTGGTTTAGTCCAACCATAAATGCATTATGGTTGGACTACTTAAAGACAAATAACTAAGTACAACAGTGTGCTTTCAAAGTGTTTGGATCTCAAACTCTTGCTGTTTTTATCTTTTCAAATGTGTTTCCTTCTGCTTTTATGGCCATGTTTGTCAGAACAATCCAAGTATCCGTTGTTGTTGTGTGTGTGCGTGCATGTGTGTGGGGGGGCTGAGGGAGGTGGCATAGAAATAAGGATAATCGGCTTTGTGGATTGGGGCTGATAAATGTAGTGTGGAAAGAGCTGCAGTCAGTGCTGTGGAGTCAATGAGCCCTGAGCCAATGGGAGAAGCTACAGGAGAAAACTCCAGCAAGTACCTTAGCATCCACTGAGCACTGCTGGAGGCTGCTGCACTTTCTACTCATCCTGCTCCTACTTGCTCTCAGTGCAGCTGGCACACCTAAGCGCATTAGTTTTGTAGCTGTTAAGCATCCAATTGTTCTAGCATCTCTTATGTAAAAGTCTGATTTCTCAATTTCTAGATGGTGAATGAATATTGCAATGAGTAATCAAGTTACTTTTTCAAAGTAACTATGCCATCCCTGGTAATAAATTAAATACAATACATATCATACGTTTTATGACCTCAAGGTGGGAAATTGCACCTTGGAAACATATTTCCTCTTCAACAAAATAGCTCTAATCAAGTACAATGACTTTCATTCCAGGACTGAACACTTCCTTTATCATTTGCCTCACAAAGACAAATACTCTGGTAGCTAGCTACCAGATTCTGATATATTTTATTGGTCAAAAATATATTTGCATATGTTGAATGGCAATTGAACTTGTTCTGTTTCTTTCTGAAACTGTCATAAAATGGTGTGGTAGATAATGATTTGGGACCCAGGTATGAGTGAAATGATGAACGCGCGACGACAAGAACAGGACAAGGAACAAAGGACACAGGTGGGGTTAAATACACAGAAGGTAATCAAGGGAACAAGACACACCTGGGAGTAATTAAGGGGAAGACAGGACAATGGGGACACTCAGGATACAGAAAACTCAAATAAACACACAGAAAGACACGAAACATGACAAAAACGTAAAGTAAAAAACAGCTTGTAAAATGGGACTCAGCAGTTTGTCCAACAAAAATAAAATCTAAAAAAACAAAATCTTTGTTCTTTTTGAACGACTCTGTACAGATTTTGCCCACAAAAATAAATAAAAATGATACTTTTCACATCTAACAGACACCTTAGTTCCACACTGATAACTCAGTGTGCCGTCTCACTTTCCAGCCCTGCATTCAATAACTTGCCAAACATGAGTCATGGTTCTCAAAGGATTGAAAAACACAGGCTGAGGCAAAAAAAGCCAAAATGTTTTTTTTTTTTTCCTGTCAATTTCAGTCACAAATATTTAATACAAATATTTACTGTTGACTTCCAGTGGTTCACTTCCTGCTAAAGAGTTCCCTGGGGATTGAAGAAAAATCCACAGAAAAGCTGCACAAGGCATAAGCCGCATGGTTCAAAGCGTGGGAAAACAGTAGCGGCTTATAGTCCAAAAAATACGGTAATATGATTTTTATATCTTCACACCCGGAAGCTCCACTTGGCTCTCCCATCTCTCCCCTGTTCTGCTCTTTTCATAATAAAATTGTTTAGTTTATTTAAAGAGTAATAACACCATAATATATTTTTCAATAAATTAACTAAAGACCTCACCTGAGCCTCTTCAGTTTCTTCACCTTTCTTCAACAGCATCATTATGCTGTTGAAGGCTGCTGCAATGTAAGAGAATGTAATATCTCATTCTCTTAATGCAATATTACACATAATGTTATAAATGTTGATAAGCAGCTGAGTATGCTCAGGTGTTGTGTAACCACTGCTCATCCTGACATTACACTTCAAGCAAAAAATAAAATGTTTTGCTGCTGTTTCAGTCTCATTGTAATAAAATAAAACACTGTGGCTGGAGTACTTTTAGACAAAGTCAGCAGTAAAATATTGGGCATGTGATTTTTCCAGAATTAAAACAACTTAGCCAAAAAGACTTGGTTCCTGTATATTAAAGTAAACTGAAAAGATGTTATACAAAGTCAATATTCATAGCAACAATCCTGACAGACCGCTTTACCTCATTCAAATGGAGTTTCTGACACCACTGTTGCCTCCTGCCTCTCTTTTGGGTGTTCTACTGCCATTCAGAGGGGGGACTCTGTGGCAGTGCTATGTTGCGCCTTCAAAAAATAAAACACACTAGAGGAAGATTTCAAAATCAAATATTCACCCCCTGTGTGAATTTAGGGGTTAATTCACACATTTCACACCAAAACATTCATTTTAGAATACTGGATGAGTTCATGTTAAGGCATCTAGAAAATGTAGCCAAGCTATACCCAGACTTGTGTCATGAGCTTTTTGTGTCCTTTTGTCACTTCCCCCTCTCTCTTGGTATTTAAGCTCCTCTGTATTTTTAACTGACTGCTGGACCCTTCCATTACTCTTCCCTCTTCTCCTCCCTTTTGCTCTCTTATGGTTTGCTTCAGTTTCCTTCTCACTCAGGTCCAAACCTGATTTTAATCATGCTAACTTGTAAGACTGTTTATTCCTTCATTAATACTTTTTGTGTCTGTACTTGCCTTCAACTGGGTTGTATTTAAACCGCCATGTTCCCTCTGCTCTTTATTCATTTAAGTTGAAACGACAACCTTGTTAAATTCTGTAATAATTTTATGATTTTAAGAGGTTTTCTCTAATGCTCAGACAGTAATGGGATCCATAGGGAGTTCTCTTTCAAACAATGGTGTGGTTGGATTCAGTTTTAGAAGTCCGACACTCACAATGATTTAGCTGAAATGTTTACAGCATTCAAAGATAAACAGGCAGATAGTGTTGTGCTGAGCTGTAGATGTGCAATGAGACAACAAAATGTGAAGGAGAGTTTCTGTCAATTCAGTCAACCCTTCCATATTGGTACAATTATTTTTAGGCCTCTGACAGATGATAATGAGCATGTAAATGTTTAGTTTTCTTTCAGCACAGAGGACCGAGTGAGTCCCAGACATTCTCTCCCAACCCCCACCTCTTCCCAAAGATTTCTCTGGTTAAATCATTCCAATTAGCCAACAAACCCAGCCGGTGTCTCCAGGGAACATCCTCACTGCAGGAGGGCCACATTAAATAAATCAGACTGTGCAGTAACGCTCGCTCCTTAAAAAGAGACCATTTATCTTTTTCCAAATCTTTGATTCCACACTGCATTGATTTTCACCAGATACTTATTTAATGAATGTGGGCTGTTTGTATCTTTGTAACTTCACACTTGGATATGAATTCTTATCTTTAATCGGGTATGTTAAACATACTAATTCCACAGTCCCTGAGCATTTGTTTCTTAAACATAACCTGACGTTGAATGATTTTTTGAATTGCTGTACCAATTCAAACAATCATGTTTTGTGTTAAAAACATAAAAAAGTTCATTTCACTATGATGTAGGAATACAGTGTTATTCCTTTTATTTCAGCATTTGTTCCACTAGAAATTAGGTCATTCAATTAATAATTTGCTTATATAATCCTTCATATATTAACAATATTGGTGACGAAAGTGCTTAACAAAATCTACATATAAAAAACATAAAAGTTGATTAAAAACAAGGTATCTAAAACAAGGGCTGCCAAGATATTTGACTGAGTGCACATTTTTATGGAGCTTATAGCAAAATTTAGCCATAATACTGGAGTTACAACCTTCCTTCAAGTAAATGTGTAGTTGATACCATTGTTGCGTCGTTCTCTGCCCTCATAAAGTCTGTTCACTACAGACTTTCATCACGACTATTGTCTGCAGAAATATTCAGATGATTTTGTACTTGTCAGGGGTATCAGAGATGGACAAGAAGCTGAGTGGTGGACCACATTGTGGCACGGTGCACAAACAATCCTCTCATCTTGAATGTGACCAAAACAAAGGAGATGATTGCAGATATAAAGCACCAAAGGAAAAATCTCCAACATGAAATGAAGGCTGCTCTTTAGGAATAAATACGCCAATAGTTGTCTGCAAAGATTTTCTAACCTGTAGAGATGGTTTAGATGATAGGGCATAGGACTGTTCAGAAAAGGAGGATATGTAGGCCAAAGCTATTAAAATTTGTCAAGACATCCTACCATCAAAGAAGACAAAACGTAGTGCATCTATTAATGCTACTTCTAATAGGTAGACTTCTGAACCGCTTTGAAAGAAATCTCAAGTGTTGCTAGAAAGCTAGCTAACATTAGCAATCTGCCTCTTTCCAAAATCCTTTAAGAGGCTGTCACCTTTCAAATCAACTTAAGAACTTTGAATAATAATTCCCATTTCATTGGGTTATTTAGTGCAGTAATTTAGTGGTCTTGGTCTCAACGGGGAACTAATAATGGTACTAATAATTTGGGTTTTTTCATTATAGTTCAGTTTTATTTTGTTTTAACATTTTGTTTGTCTAATTCAGTTGGTTTTAATTATGTTTACAGTGTGCTTGATAGAATAAACAACCAGTTTGTCGTGGTTTGAGGATTGACGGTGAGGACTGATGCGACTGGGCCCAGGGGTGAGGTGCAAAATTATGCTTTTAATTTAGATCATAGATGAGTGCAAAGTCCAGGCAGCACATATGAGCCATGAGACAAGGAACTCAGACACTGGTAGCACTGGGAAGGCAGACACAGGCACACACAACACAACTCACGACTTTAGACTAGGATCCAACAGTGAAACGAAGACTCAGGTGACGTTAAATAGATAGGGGGTAATCAAGGGAAAAAAGAGACAGCTGGAGACAATCAAGGGGAAAATGCGACAACACAGAGACTCAATTAACTAGAAACATACACAAAAAAACAAATCCCTACACAATCAGACCCTGGAGGAAGGTTTTAGTGCTGTATGTCAATCTTGGGTACGCGCTGCTCAATGTGCTAATGGAGAAATGACTTACTGTTAAAGGAATGCTGCTTATCTGACATCATATGTGGCCAAGCTAACTACTTTCAACACTCATGATATGGGCTCTGCTGCTATGTATACATGATGTTCAAGTTGTGGTTGCTCATACAGAAACTAAGAACAGCAAATTCCAGACGAAAACAAAGAATTAAAATTTAACATAGAATAGCTTTTTGTCGATGACTCGACTGCTGACAAGCTGCTTTATTTTAAGGTAAGTATTCTCTTTAAAAAAAAAACACCTACATGTGAAGAAAAGTCAAAAACTTAATGACACTGAAGCTCAGTAGATTTTACACACAAAAAATGTTGCAGTTTGAAAGTTTTCACTTTAAATTGCTCGAGGGTTTGGACTTCTGAGGAAGTCTGCTGACCTCTTCTACTACAGAAATAAAACCAGCTGATGTGTTTTGAAGAGTTCTTAAATAATAGAGATTTTGTAGCTTGCTTGTTTAAATTCTAATATCAGTTTTTGTTCAACTTTTAGTGTGATGAATCAGTTTGGATCTCTTTACGCTGTGTCTGAAGATAGCAGTGCCTTATTTTCCATCTACGAAGCTTAAGGCAGAGGTATCCTCCACGTTGCATGTTGCTTTGCTTCCAATTAGAACAGCAATGCAGCATTGTGGAAAGGGATATTAAAATGTGATATTATCAGCAACACGTGCCTATGTGGCTGCTGTGCCCTTTTTTCTGTTGGCCTCTGTAACACCTCTCAGCCGCGAGGTACATATCCTGGCTCTAAGACACAGGAAATTAAAGCTGTTTTCATTCCCTGATATTTCCTGCCAGGAGATTAGATCACCATGGTGAACTCACCTTATTCACTGTAAACCCCTTTTGTGTCAGATTGTCCCTCAGAGGCCACCATTTGAGGCCTGTTGGCAACATGCCTTTCCTGCCAATAATCACCCCATTAAAATGAATGATTTTACCCAGACCATGTACTGTACATAATTGTCAATTAGCCACTGGCGTCGAGACGGCACCTCTGCTAACCTCTAAGAGTCTGCTGCCGCCTCATTATGGGGAGTGTGACTCACTCATGATCACAGCTAGTCTCTGGGCCCTAATGGGTACTGAAACATCAGCATTAGGTTCATCAGATTCCCAGAGAGCTATGATGAAATGTTCTTTGTGCAGTATTTTTTCAGCTGCTTGATCATTTATGATGGAAGGTTTTCATGTGACAGAGTTTTTTTCTTATTCCTATAATTAAAAAGCATGGAGGTATAAAGAAAGAAGAGGAGTCAGGAGGTGATAGCAGACAAATCCAGTTATTGTTTAAAGCATTCTTAATATTTGTGTACATTAGGCTCCTATGTTCTCATTGCCTTTATTTTATTGAAACTGCAATATAGCTATTTAGTAAAAACAAAACATGAGGCAGATTTCTTACTACTGATTCAATCAACACCATTTCTGTATTTCTGAAAGTTTGACATTTGTGGATCAATCCTGCACAGCACCTGTTCTCCATCTGTATATGTTCTCTGTTCTTCTTGTGTTTGTGGATAAATTGGGAGTTTTCAGTGTCTTTTGCCTTGCTGATAGTGATGTATTGTGATCATACCCCATGATGTTCTTTGTCAAAGTGAACCCTATCATGTGAAGTCCTATTCAGTTGTTATCTAATTCTGATTTAATTTGATGGAATAACTGAGCTTTTATTAAATACCCCAGATAAGAGGTTGTATTTAATTTTGAAAAACTGCTAAGCATACATTTGAAACCCTTTCTTCATTTTGAAGAACAAAATCTATCATGCTAGTATTGATCCAACACTGATTCTGATAGGGACAAATAGCTCCAATTTTAGGAAAATGTCCTGTAGTCTAATGAAACTAATGGACTACTGTTTAGCAATAATGACCAGGTGCAACAGTGACTCAGCAGTTAGGGTTTGTCCTCTAGTCTGTGGTTTCCCAAGTTGTAATACCACTACATCTGTCTCAGTCATCACGTCCTTGGGTAAGATACTTCACCTGCCTCTGAGGTAGCGGTCAGAAGACCCAGTGCTGCTGAATGCCAGTGTTGGTTCTGTCAGTTTTCCCCACAGCCACACTGGGTATGGTGTACCTTATCACTATGTGTGTGGATGTGGACAGGAGTGGGGGAATGACTAACTGTAATGTAAAATGATTTGGATTTCTCAGACTTAACATTCATGGTCAGATGGCCTACAAGTGTTGGCCATCTGACCATTTCTATCATTGTTACATCTGGATGTTGTGAGTCTGGGAACAACATCCGACCTGTGAAGTATGTGAGGTATAGTCTCTGATACTTATTGTAATCTTGCTGAAATTAGCTGTGAACTAACAGCTCAATTCAAATAGTAATCCAGTTCTGCTTAGTTTTTATTCAGTCCCTTGTTTATAATCCCTCTCATTATTCTTAAAATGAATAATGGCCAAGAGCAGATTAACTACTGGTCAGGACTCACAGGTTCATCACAGGGGGAACAGCACCTTACAAGGAACAACATTTTATATTAACATCAATCAAATGTATAATAGCTTATGATGACCATTGTAAATATTTGAATGTATTTTTATGGTGGAGGAGACGGCATGTGCTTCAGCTACAGTTACAGTAGATTCTGTTAAAAGCTCATTTTAACCACATAAAGTATGGTAACGTTGAGCTTATCATGTCACACTAACAGTAAGGGTTAAATCTGGTCAAAACGCTACTTCATCTTCTCCACCTCTGGACGTCTCAGACACACCACTGAAGCTGGGAATCTCCATCCCCCTCCTCCCGTAGATCACACAGGTAGGCTTTATTTTCATGTCTTTATTATTTAGCATAATTTGTAAAAGAAAAAAAAAAAAAAAAAAATTGCAAAAAACAATTATTCCATATATTTTCAGCTTTATTGCATATTTTTAATAAATATGCATTCTTCATCTCGGGAACCCCACATCCTAGCTATGATATAAGACAAATGCATTAATTATGATCTTTGTTTAACTTCAGTGTTGAAAATTGTTCAGCTTCATACCATCATCCTCTCTACCTCTACAGCAACTTTCACTTACAACATTCTCTTTGCTCTGTTCTGCTACACTACAAGTAAAACTGACAGGATTTCTGGCTTCCAGCCAGGTTTTTTCATCTTTTACTTAGTTTAGTTGAGTGTTACGGAGTCCACTAGAGGACATGGGGAATTTTTTTTTCTTTTGCGTTGCCTTGCAAAAGGTTGTGCGTTCCCTCGCAATACTGTACTGATCAGTTATGCGGCATAATTGAATACTGTAAGCCTTTCTGATGGTGGCCGCCGTACTTTCTGCTTTAATAGAAGGTTTTTCCATGAATATTAGTATCTCTTTGTGAAATATCTATCTGTGATTGTGTCTCTGTTGTGTTCGTAGTCTGAATGGTTTAAAGGGCTGCTTTCATGTGAAGCTCCATCTCAACATTAACAGACATAAACATGCAGTAAATAAATCGATTTTCAATCAGTTTTTGCACCAAAGACTTAATAATAATGAACACATTTTATTATTATAAAACACAGCAAACTAACTGTGGTAGAGGGCCGCACTGATAACTCGGGGAATCTCATCTGTCCGTGTATCAATTAACTCCAAACCATTTCTTTGTTCTGTCACAATTATCGATTTATTGCATTTTGATTATCAGGCTCCAAACTTTGTCAGGACTGACCGCCGAGCTCACCGCTTCCTCACACACACAAAACCAGCAGGATCGTGATCTTGCCATTCAGACTTAGTAACAGTCACACCCACATCCACACACCCACCACCCCTGTCAAAGCCGTGTGTTGCTGTCATATCAATCATTACTTATTTATATAAGTATGGCTCTTATGTACGGAGCCTCAATGAAAACATGTTTATTATTATTAACTGTTTGGTGCAAAACACTGATTGAAAATCGATGTATTTACTGCATGTTTAAGATGGAACGACACTGAAAACCCTTTAAACTATTTAGAATACGAACACAACAGAGACACAATCAAAACTGACAGATGACTAATTATCCCACAATAACAACTTAGAAATAGTCCAAATTAGGATTTATTTTTTATTTATTTCCTACTTACGTTTTAGTGCCTTTCTAGCCTAAAGGAAAATATGTAAAACTTCAGATATTTCACAAAGAGATATTAACATTCATGGAAAAACCTCACATAACCTTTTATTAAAGCAGAAAGTATGACGGCCACCGTCAGAAAGGCTTACAGTATTCAATTATGCTGCATAACTGATCGGTACAGTATTGCGAGGGAACGCAAAAGAAAAAAAAAATCCCCATTTCCCCTAGGGGGCTCCGTAGAGTGTTAATGCTGTAGTGTGTTGTCTGACCTATTTTGTACAAAACTCAAGTTAAACATCCTAAGCTGCAACTGATATTATGCTTTTGATGGAGATGGAGCTATCCATCATCCACATTATTCATAACACAGCATGCATATGAAACAAAGCTGTACCCAGCAGTTAGTATCAGCTAGAAGATTTAGACTGATGGCTCTGAGTCTTTGCAAATAGCAGCTATTTACAAACGTGGCAGAAATCTGATCACCGTCACCAAAAAGTGGAGCTGGTCTGACTCAGATCAATCAGTACCAGACTGGCAGGCCACAAACAAATGATGTTAGTCGCACCCATTAAGAAGGAATGACAACAAACAGCGGCAGTGAGCATGGGAGATGAAATGAAATGATGTTTTTCATGGGAGAGATTCAGCAGGACACAGCCCGGAGGAGCCTGTTGCACATGACTGCCACTGTACTCCTTGGCAAAAGAGAAAGAAAAGCTAAGCACAAGCCCTGCAGGACGGGAAAAAAAATCAAGTTAGTAGCTCAATAAGCTGTGAATGTTAGCACCCCTCACTGTACCACCTGCAGGGAAGGCAATTGGTGTAATTGAAAGAAATTAACTCTAAGAAGAAATAAAGATGAAGGGAAAGAAGAAGGAAGTTTGATGATTTCTTTTATAGTATAACTGGGGATTTTATAGGCGTCATTTTACTTTTTCAAAACCAATCACATAACATATTAAAATAGGTTGTGGAAGAGGAGATCATTTGCATGTAGATAAAAGTCAGTTCGAAATTGTAAATTACCCTTTTAATTGGCAATCTTGAAGATTTTGTTTTAATCTCTCAATAAATATCTCTATGTTTTCTTTGCCTGCCGTCCAATTGTGTGTCAGTGAGGAGGAGCAGCAGTTGGGGGAAGGGAGGGATGTGGCAGTGGGTGGGTGCTTGGGGGTGGGGGTGATATCACGGAAAAAAGGATCACAATTTATTGTGCCGCCTCTCCTTTAATTAATAGATTATGTACACATGCACACTCCTGTCAATCTCTCCCAGCTTTCCATTACCACTGTGACCTCTCTTTCTGCTGCCCGACAACCTCTAACACACACACAATCACACACACAGAAGCATGCACCCAGCACAAGCTCAAGGGGATTGTTGAACAAGAGGGCGAGCTCCAGATTGAGAGTAAAAGTGTTGGTTGAGTACAACCAATAAACTATGATGAGAAGTGATGTGTCCATGACACTTCTGCCTCACAGATCCAAAAGGATTTAAAATAAGCTTCCACACTCTGATCCACGTAACACAGCATGCAGTCAAAGTTTAGAATAACTTTTGCCTTCAGTTACTAAGAAACACCAAAAGGCTGGCGAGGTTCATTCCTATAGCAACAGTTCAATAAAAAATAAATAAATAAATATTTCAGAGATTTCAAAAGTTGTAAAATTCAGCTTGATTTAAAGTGGAACTCACAATGTACTCCAGGGGGATCAGTCACAGGAATCAGGTAAAATATGTTACACCATTTAATTTGATAAGAAAATAAGTTTCCAACCACTCAATATGAACTTTGTTCATTTTTAGCAACAATGATTTATTCAAAAATAAATAGATCAGTAACCAAAAATAATTATAGGTTAGATTTAAATTACTCAGTTTATGTCAGCAAAAACATCTAAATAATTAAATGTCCAAAAATTCCCGTTCTTTTTTTGAGAATAATGTCCACAAAGGAGTTCCATATCCTCAAAAAACAAAACAAAGGAAACAAAGTTTCCAGGAGAAAACGGAAGTATTTTTTTCATTTCGACCCCCCTCTACACATGGTATAGCTCCTGAGAGCTATACCATGTGTAGAGCTATACCATGTGTAGAGGGAAGCTTGATGGTGTCAACATCATGCTATCAGAATGTCTTACAGCAGCAGGAACTGACAGACTGGTCAGAATAGAAGGAAAGATGAATGCATCCTGGATGAAATCCTGCTTTAGGTGACTTCTTGACCTCTGACTGGGTCAGAATGTCACAATTTGGAGGCTTCTGTCAAGCATCATAGCAACCAAGATAAGCAGAAACTTGGATCAACACATGACAGAGGCACAGAAAGGCCTGGTAACTACCAGAAAAGCCAAACACCAGCTACTGGTTGAGAGAACAGTTGCCCATGGCTGTTAGACAAACAAACATTAGAAAGCCTGTTTGTTTGTCACACACGTGACTCCTGGAATGCTTGAAGCTGTATGAGGTCAACAACACTCCGAGGGCCTTCATTGCAAACTCCATGAGACTGTGGAAAATTAACCTTGAGGCCAAATGCAAGCCAGTTGGGCAAATCTCCATCAAACATGAAATACCACTACTTCCATCATCCAAACAGTCTGGGGTCCAAACCTTTTGCAATCAACCATCAAAAATATTTCATATTTAATTTTTATTTTACATATAATACTATAGATGTTATTTCTTTTTTACCCACTCATCAATTATTCAAATGTCCATTAAATCATTCACTGAACTGAAAGGTGGAATTGACTTTAAGAACCAATAAGAAAATAAATAAAATTTAACAGTAGAATTATGCAATAATTCTGCAGTCAACAATCATGTTGTTGAACCCTTAAAACTGTTATCAGTTTGCCATAATGCTATAATGTAACCTCGGTTTGTTTTTGTTCCTCATCCTACCTACACAGGCTTTGGTTGATGTGTGTATGTTTAGTCTCATAATGTCTATTTAGATTTCCACTCTTTGAATACAACTGACTCAGAACATATGAGGCAGACTGACCTTACACCCAGCAGGCAGACCTGGCGGGTTGGTTGGAAATTGGATGGCATTGGCCATCTAAAGACTCAGCCATGCCCCATCTGTACTGGAAGTTGTTTTTTCTTTTATTTTTACCTCAGAATGGTCCATTTTCGATTTGACACAATAGGGGCTCTTGCACTTCCCGTAGCTGTGCCTTCTGTAACCTGCACTTTTTTCAGCCATTACAACTGTTTATTATAAGATATGTTGTGAAGTGTTTTTCCGAGCCGCCTTTAAACGCAACATGATCTCCAAGATGTGCAGCAGTGACCAAGACCTGCTGCTGTGCAGAACTGTGCAGGTGTTTGTTAGAATCATGTAGCAAACCAGCCAGAGGCAAAGAACTTTGCAGAGTTTTTCTCCTGCTGGGGGTTTTGGGATCAGAAGTTCCCAAAAGTTTTGGGGACTTCTGATCACTTCACTTTGAGAAATGTTCCCTGGTTTTAAAACTTGTCACTGCAGAAAAAGTGAAATATATTCTTCTGCTGACTTGGATTTTCAGTTCAGCTAATAAAAATCTAATGCAAATTAAATGCAATTTAATAGGATATAAGCATTTTTTAAAAAATGGGAGGCAATTAAGGATTATGATGGGATGTTTTCACCCATCAGTCAAAATTAATACCATCTTTTTGACAGTGAAAACCATCCAAATGGTGGCTTTTTTGGACCAAAAAAAAAAAGATAAAAGTCTTTATTGTCATTGTTACAGGAACAACGAAATGTAAAAATACCATCAGTCAGTGCATACACTTAAACTATCTCACAATTTACACACACAACATACAACAACACAAAAAGGTTAACGCTTAAGTTTGGCGCAATCTTGGCACCAGACAGAGGTAAAATGAATGCTTCCGCACATTTATCATTCTGTTTTGTCTTCATTGAATTGATTCTCTGCGGTATTGTGACCTCAAAATTTTAGTGTGCTTCTAAATTGCAGAATGATTGTGAACCAGCATATCACTTTCTTATCCTGAAATATTTTCTCGTAATCTGAGATGTCAGATTACGAGAAAAGATTCAGCTATTATTTTCCACAAACAGAGCTCAAGTAGAGACAAAAGGACGAAGGGCTTTTTACGGTGGAACGCTCTTCCACTATTAGACAGGTGAAAGCTGCAATGCTCTGCAAGTGAAACTAAATCTGTTGGGCCTCACCATGACACTCAGGCAAAAATCTAAATCAAAATTAGGCCTCTTCATTGTCTATATATGTCAAATGATTTTGTTTTTCTTGATGTGTCATTTATAATGTTTTATTGATATGAAGTACTATGCAACATTTGTTTAAAAATGTGTTATACAGATAAACTATCGTATACATCATTACACATTTATTCTGCATTTTTAATGTGGTACTGAATGTCTAACTACACCATCTACATCCAGAATATCCAGGAGTTTAAATCTGGATTTGATGCCCAGATTACAAAAGGGCAGCTAAGCATTCAGAATATTTTCCTCATACAAAATCCAGCAGCTGGAAACAGAAAGAAAATGAGATGTCAGTTAGATGCCTTAGAGTTCCTGTCCAACAGTGAGGAAGAATGGAAAAGAGTGCCAACAGTAATGTACTTGAGACAATAGTGGTTATACACCTTGATGATCAATGTAAGTCATAAAAAGCAGTGTTACAAAAAGAAGTGATAAATCGCCTCAGTCCCCAGTGAAGCATGGCACATAAATGCAGACTGCTGTGGGGTTTCACGGCTATTGCCAGATTCCCTTCCTCACCTCAGGGGAGAAAAATGCAAATAAAATACAGATTATAAAAAAGATCATGTGTGGGGTTTGTAAGATGAGGAATGAAAATATCAGTGGGTCTCTTTTCGATCTGTATGTCCAGCAGCGACACTTGAGATGAACGAACCATGTCTTAAATTACCCTGTAATAAAATTTTTACCTCAGAAGGTGGGGTGTCTCACTGAAAAAGGAAAAAAAGACATTGGCGGCTTAATGGTGCCAGAACATGGTGAAAGACAAGACCATTATATCTCCCCGTCTGTGACAAATCCTATTAGGAGTTGGCATGTAAAGATTGAAGTGCTCTGATATTATGTCTGGTGGACATCTTCTTCTGCAATCGATGAAAAGGTAAAAGAGGACAACAGCATTCTCTCTGACTTTCTGTTTTTTTATGTTCTTATGACCTATTTGCTAAGGTATTTCTGGAAGTAAATGTGAACATATGTTCACATTTTTATCATTTGTTACATTTCTACAAAAACTGCAAAAATTCAGTTTTTGCAGTTTTTCCCTTAATCCTAACTGTAAAATACAGACAACTTGATGAAGGTTGTCTGTAAAATAAAAGGAGAAAGGAATTTAAATTTAACACAACAATGGCAGGATGTCTAAGAACTACTGACAATGGGGTAACATGTCTTGGCTATTGAGATTCACTTACATGGATTATATCACAAGGTAGTGACATAATCAGATATAAGCAACATATCCTAAAACCTGAGCATTTATGTTTAATAAGAATATATGAAGAGAACCACTGGCATATACATGATTTCAGCAATGAGGGGATGTAGTAAGTTCCATGGGGTCTTCTTGTTGGTATGATGACAAGGATGAGGTGATTCTGGATGTGACAAAGGCATAGATTAGGCTTCAGCAGTGGAGAAGGTGAGTGAAGGGTGGACTCATCCTTTGTTTCTGAGATGGAAGAAAGAAGTCTGGGTTATTTACTTGATGTGTGGTTGAAATAAAAGAGTAGAGGGGAGGAAAATTTGGAGGTTTTTGGTTTTGGGGGAAATGTTAAACCAGAACAAAGAGAAGCTGTTGATTTTCAGGTTGGACTTGAGGCAAGACAGAAGAATGGAGTGACTGATGGTGTCAAAAGCTCCAATGAGTCCAGGAGGACAAGGATCCTGAGTTGGTTGGAGACAGAGGAAAGGAAAGTATTGTTAGTAACTTTGAGAACAGTGCTATGCTGTGTTTTGGATGGAATGGTTCAAACTGGCTACTGGAAATGAAGTGAGTCTGATGCTGACCAGCTATGACACGCTCTGAAATTTTGGACAGAAAGGGAAGATTGAATATGGACTTCCAAGCACTTCCAATACTGGCGATATTGGAAGTTGCTGCAAATATTGGTATAATAGTGGCTAGACTGTGGATCCACATCCAGATCCAGAAGCAAGTGAGGAGTTGATTATTAAGATCAGAAGAGAGATTATGGAGAGAAATCTTTTGATTAGAGGAGAGGGAATAGCATCCAATGGGCAGGTGGGAGTATTAACATAAAATTTTAGTCAGTTAAACACAGTAGATTGGAGTGAAATGAGAGCTGCTGACAGGAGAATCAGAATTAGGTGAATTAGGAGGGGCTGTGTGAACAGAGGAGAGATTAAGGGAAATGTAAATGTTTCAACATTTCTTCAGGCTGAAAGCGATTGCATTGGTGGTGTTAAAGGAAGAGGAGGGCTTTAGAAGCATGTAATAATTTGACTGGACAGAGTTTAGTGCATCCTTGTACTGTGTATGTGGTCTGAGATGGACAGTTAGAGCAGATGTTTAGTACTTTCTCTCAGTTTGTGAGATGTCGTTTTATGGTGTTCAGCGGTTGTCACAGGACAGTATGGGCCAAGGAGACAGTTTTAATTTTAATAGGGGCTAGTTCATCAAGACAACAGGAGAGACTGCTGTTGTAGTAGATGATCTGTTCTGAGGGGTTGTCTGTCAGTGGGGGAGGGGAGATGGCCAGTTTGACTGTTTACATAACCACCTTGGATGAAAGATATAATTTCATCCAATTGAATAAAAGGATTTAGTTTGTAATAATTTATTTATTAATTATGTATATATTATAACCATTTCTAGTCAGTATTTATAACTATACCAGGCACCAAAATCAAGGTTTTTTTCTGTTTCTGTTAAAAATGGCAGAACCAAAGGATGTCACAAAAGTAACAGTTGCATGTACTTGTTTCAACTGTACGCTCAGCAGATGAGCATACAGTGGAGACAAGACTGCTTTAATTAAACTAGAATTAAATCTAAACAGGGAAAGATAAACATATATTGGGTCTGGCTAAGTACATTTGTTGTTTTACAGCAAGTTCCTGTTCTGCAGAGCATGAGAAACACACAGATATCCAACATGACATTAATATACACTGAAGACACACAGACATACCAGCCTACAAAACATAGAAAAGCAAGCAGCATTACCTGTTAGAGGCCTAACAGTGATTGCTAAAGGAGATGTCCAACAGATTAAATGCATGAGTTCTTTAAAAATTCTGAAAATACAATTGAATTCTACTGTTCAAAGCATCCTTTTGAAACATTAAAACATTTGAAGAATACTTCTTCAGAGCCTTGCTATGGACTCCAATATGTTATTGGTAGGGAGAGATCAGAGACAGTATCAGATGGTTGGAAGTATTATGGCATGAAGTTATGTATTGGAAATGGAAGATGTCAAATTTGATCTAATTTTGGAGTAAACAATTTTATTTCAGCTTAAGATAAGGCTTAGAATGTCTATCAACTCTACATGCATCCAGCTTTTAGCCTGGTGTTGAGAGCAGATGACCCCACACACTTTTACTGTTACCATTACACACACTGACAGCTGGCATTTCCATCACTGTGCTGTAAATGTTCAGAAGTGTCAAATCTCATCTTTAACCCTGAAGCTGTATGACATCTAATTCAGTCTTACATGATGGCTGATAATAGCAGTATTGATTTGGCTTTTGTTCTTTTTTTGGTCCTCCAAGTCTGTTTGAGGGAAGCTTACTGAACTGCACTGTGTTGATGCCTTAACCCTTCTTTCTCCTCCATCATTGCCCTCTCTTTATAAGACTGGTGACAACATTCCAACATTTCCATCAATACCCCTCAGCTCATCTGTGGCAAACTGTGCCACATTGTGTTTCACTGAAAGCGTAAAGTTTTCCATCTGAAATGGATAGATGGAACTTTGGTGACTGGAGTCATTTTTGAGTAGCACACACTGCAAGTCTACCCCCAACCATCACACATGAAATCAGTCAAAACTGTCCTCAGTCTCGGTAGCCATGTTTCTATCAAGATTTATTTTATGCACATTTTGGAAGATCCTATCAGAAAAAGTGTATAAAGATGGCAAAATTAGAAAAAAAAAAGTTTTGCAAAAATGTTTATTTGCTGGTTTTGGTTTTTCTGAAAGAGTTAAAGCTGGGGTGTAGCTTTTTAGTTTTTTTTTTAAATATTTGTTAAAACTTTATCTTTGTTGTGACAGATTATCTCTATGAGACAGATAATCTGTAAAAAAAAAAAAAAAAAAAAAGCTGTTTTGTTTTTTTTGTTTTTTTTTACAAATCATATTAAATAATAAAGACATGAAAGCAAATCGTACCCATAGAGGATGGATATTCCCAGGTTCAGGTGGTGTGTGTGAGACGTCCATAGGAGAAGATGAAGCAACAATGTTTGCTTCCATTCTACACTTTTGGCAAACTTTCGACTGGATTAAACAGTTTAACGCTCAGGAAGAGTGAGACAAATGTCAGGGTTGGCCATCCGGGTAACCCACAAAAACTCTGCCAGAGCTGCACACACGGTAAAAAGCTCAGGCAGGATTCATCTGATCCCTTTTAGAACTATGGGAAAGTTCAAACTCTGCTTATTATTTTAGCTTACAGAAAGAGCACCAAGGCGTCAATAAACAAAAAGTGAACTGATACCATTTAGGACAGACATGAGCTCTCCAACAGACTCACACAGAAGTGATCTACATACAGTGGCACCTTATATGGGGAAGGTTAGGGTAATTCTAAGGGCCTTTGGCCGACAGGGGGCCCCTCATAAAATAGTTTTTCTTTTTATTTTGATCATAGAATTTTATATTTCACAAATAGAAAAGTGCCTCCACCCACCCTCCCCCCTCTGCATGTGCCTGAAACCCTCATTCAGTTTAGTTCAATTCATTGTGACAAAATGAAGATACAAACATTATCATGTCTGGTTTTACCTTCTGAAGTCATTCAGCATTTATTTTCTAATTTTATGATTTAAAAAGACCTAAAATGAATAATTTACTTGCATTTTTCATATTGTACAGTGGTCAAAAAACCACCAGCTAGACATCATCCTTTTTCAAATGAATGAAAAAGGATGTTGTTCTGGGTTCTTTTGTCATGTTCTACTTTAGTGCCTGTGTTTTTGGAAGTTCTGAGGTAACTTTGTTGCAATACCAGTAAAGCACACAGATGTGACTGGGAATGCAGTGACTAGTGCGGAACAAATAAAAAATTAAATGGCCACTAGCAAATATGAAGTCAGTTTAAAATGCTTTAGACATGCTGGCTCTGAGCGAGGACATGAAAAAAAAATACATTGAGACAACAATAGAAGAAAAGCTGACTTAAACCAGGAAACCTATCAGGTATGGCAGTACAATTTGAATCATCATTCCTGAAAAGCCATTCTGTGCAGCAGATTCACATGCCTGCACTGGGCTCTGCCAGTGCACTCCAAATGTGAAAGAGGTTCTGCTGAAGAAAGTAAAGAATGAGCCAACTCATAACTGGCCCAGCTGGCCTAACTTCTTTGCGGATAAAAGGTCTCAATGTTGGTCACTGGAGTCCCAAAACTTTGAAATGACTTTGCAACCTTTTTCAGACGTCAGATATAAATAACTTTGTTTCATACCTTATGTTTCTTTCTTTGATGTATTTCCTCTATGGATTTAGAACATATTTTCACTGTATTTTATGTTGGCTGGGTCAGGTGTGACTAGTGGACCTGAATCCAATTAATATGTTTAATTACAGTAAATTATTTCACAACTTTACAGATCACTTGTTGTCTTTAGATTTGGATTTTTTTTACACCATTAACACATTCATCATTTGAAAATGTTTATTTATTTAGGTTATCAAAGCATTAAAATGTGTATGATAATTTGAAACATTTACAGTGCGACAAAAAGCAAAAATAGAAGGAATCTGTAAGGGGCAGATATGCTAAAATATAATTATATTACTACATGAACATAAAATTATTTAGTGACTGATTTTAGGAAAATTTCATTTCTTCATAAATTCTCATTTATGTGAAAAGATCATAAATCCAATATATTTGGAGACATATTGTCTCCAGGATAATGTTTTAGCAGGGAGGGAGCAAGAGAGAATTAAACTCATGGGAGAGAAACTTTTGTCCCATCGTCTCTGTGCAGAGTGATGGAGAGCAAGATCACAGCATCCGACCCCCCTGATGCATAACCCAGACAAGCTATTGATTGGTTGTGAGTGTTTGCTTTGATACATCATGTCATTTTTGTTTAGAGAGTGGGTTTGAGGACAGCAGCACTTCCACTGAAAGCCTGCAAACTAAAGCTCTTTGTACTCTGTATGTGCCACTGAGTGTCTGTATGATGATGGATCAGGTTATCTACGGGGTCCCAGGGCCCGACTGTTGGACGTCATCTTCATCTGGTAACGTGTGACAGGATATTCATCATCACAAAGTTCTGCCGATTGGCCCAGTCCCTGCTTACATCAGCACACATCGGCCTCTACAGTAACTTTATCTCTTTCAACCATTAAGAGCTGAGCTATAGGCATGAACTGAACCAAAGTGGTTCACTAAAATCATCTGGGGTTCAAACTGAAACTGGTTTTCAGGTCTGTAACTCTTCTCTGTCCGATTTCACCTGCTCAAGAATAAATAGGAGAAATTTAAATTATTTACAAAAACTGTCAACATGCAAAGCTACAACAAATGCCTGGGAACAAACCGTATCTATTTATCTATCTAAAAACCCTCTATGTATATATATATATATATATGTGTGTGTGTGTGTGTGTGTGTGTAGTTTTAAGGTATTTTGGCTCTAATGGCCTTTATTTGAAAGTGCTGAGACAGGAAAGTAGGTAAAGAGAAAGGGGGAAGACATGACATGCATCAAAGATCACCAGGCCAGGAATCAGACCTGCAATGGCTGCGTTGAGGACTAAGCCTTATCTACCTATCTATCTATTATCATATAAATTAACTTGATTGTCCAAAATTCATCTTAGAATTTTCCATGCTTCCATATTTAGCAAGTTTTAGCAGGATTTGAGCAACACCAGAAATTCAACAATTATAAATTTAGAATGCACATACTTAATGGACTCAACAGTCTAAAGATCGACAATCTTCCCACAAGACAGAAAGACAGGAAAAAGGAATTAGGATTGAATTAGGGTTGAGTTACGCTGAACCTGTGAGAGTTGATGTGAAGGCCACGTAGTAAAACGAAGAGTTCACTCAAATCAAACGAGAAGCTGAAAGACGGTTACATCACAATATCTCAACATCAGGACGCAGTGGATACTGTCACAGGGCTCCAGCATGACACCATGACTCACGTTCAAGGATAAGGTTTGTGTGTGTGAGATAGAGAGAGAGAGAGAGAGAAAAGAGAGATAGAGAGAGCAAAAGATAGAAAGAGCAAAGAGATTGAATGAAAGAAAATATTAAAGAGCAAAAGAAAGAAAGAGATTTGGTGGGAGACATAAGGTGTTGAGTTAGAATCTAAGCAAAAGACACACAGAACAGGGACAGGGAGCAGGTGTCTCAGAGTCTGTCCCCAAGTCCCAAACAGGTTACACACATGAGAAGACAACAGAATGATTTCATACAGCTGGGCAGAGATGAGGAGCGCTAAGAGGGAACAATAGAAAAGAGTTCCATTCAGTTTGATTCATGGAGGGAAAAGAGGGTCAGCTCGCTGACAAGACAAAGACTGAACCTGTGTCATTCTGCAGCAGAGGCATTATGAGCTAAAAAAAAACAACAAAAAGAAATCCAAAGTGGAGATCAGCACTGCTTTTCAAAGGTATTCCCACAGCTGGAAGGTCTTTCACTTTTCCCCATCACAACCAAACACTTCACTGTGACTTAATGGCATTTTGTGAGACAGACCAACACAAAGTAATGCACAAGCTTCAAGTGGATGGAATCAGACAATTTCCAAATACAAAAACAAATACAAATCTGAAAAATATGGTTTACTTTCAGTCTATTGAAAGTAAGGTGTGCAATAGTTTGCTTTTTGGCTTTGTTCTTTGCACATTCACATAATCCTGAGTGGTGAATGATTGTGACCTAAATTCATGTTCAATCTCAGTTAAATTCATATAACTGAGATTGAATAGTCAAATATGTGGTTCTTCTCCTGTGAGTGGGAAGCTGAGGGAACACTGAGAGTAGTTGGAGAAAACGGGTAAGTTGATGGTATTGATGGGATTCTTACTTGATTAGAAGATGAGTTTCCACCAGGGGGAAAAGTAGTGTGGTCTCTGGGGATTGGCAGGGAGTTACTGAAATGATCCTGTGAGGATTTGAGTTTTTCTGTGTGTTTATTTTAGGTTTCTGTGTCTATTGAGTCTCTGTGTTGTCCTGTCTACCCCTTGATTGTTCCCACATGTGTCTCGTTCCCTGATTATCCTCCGTGTATTCACCTGTGTTCCATGTTCTTTGTTGGGTCATCTTGTTTGGCTTGCTGTCTGCTGTGGAGTTTGTTGTTTTGGTTCAGTCGTTTTCCAGCTGCTATCAGCTCTGAGCATTGTTAAGACAGTTCATCTGTGCTGCCTGGATTTCTGAATTTTTGGCTCACTTTACCATTAAAGACATATTTTATTCACTCCAACCTGGGTCATCAGCATCTGCTTCACCACATCAACTGCAATTTCATGACAGATCCAGGTTTTGGATTTCTTTGTAATACAGCAAGACCTGGCTGTATTGCAATGTGCACACGCAGTAAGTTGTAAAGGAACTGGGTCTCTTGTTAAGTAGAGACAATCAGTTTACTCAGTTTTACTTGTGACAAATAGGAACAAAGGTGATGAATTAGAATTTGTTATGGGGATGTGTTTATAATACAAATATTTAGCTCAACTATCCTCCTGCCTCCTTGCGCTATCCCATCGGTTATACTGCCATACTAGAAAGCAAGGGTGACCCAAGTATATCTGATGTAAAACTGTTTTTACAGCTCTATATAGATCATCAGAACCTTCCTGTCATTAGCAGTAAATTACCAGCAGACCACTGTGGGTAACTGTTACTATTTATCATGATCTGGAGGTTGTTTAAGGTGAGGATAGATGCAGTGGACCCAGGTTGTTGAATAATGATGATTTTAATGGTGAACGAAATAAAATCCAGGCAGCACAGGGAAGCAAACAGTAATGGCTCTAATACTGGTAGCACTGAACTGAAGTAATGACAATAGACGAAAGACAAGGACCTGTCAGAGAACAAGAGACACAGGTGAGTATAAATACACAGGGAAGAGGGAAGGTAATCAAGGGACAGCTGGGAACAATCAAGGGCCGATGAGACAATACAGGAAATAAATTGACACACAGAAACCAAATCCCCACATTATGCACTGTCCCCCTCAAGGACGCTGCCAGATGCCCCAAAAAGTTCAAAACAAAAAAACAACCCAATCAGGGTGGGCAGAGGGGCACTGGATGAAGGGTCAGAGCAGACGCAGTCCCCTCAGGAGAGACTGCAGAGACCCACTAGAGGGCTCAGGAGGAGGCTCGGGAGGAGGCTCGGGAGGAGGCTCGGGAGGAACCTCAGAGGGCGCTCAGGGAGTAGCGGTTGACCCACTCAGTGGGACAGAAGCTGCAGTAGGTGAAGGCGTTGTAGATGGAAGTTTAACTTCCATCTACAACTTCCATCTCCAGTGGGATGCTGGAGACTCTGGGACTGGGGATGCTGGCGATGGGACTGAAGCTGTGGTACCCCGGTGAATGAGAGGGTAGCCTCCCTCCGCCTATGGGTGGGGGGACAGGTCCTGACTGTTGTTTGAGCTTACGGGCCGTACGACAGCTCAGATTACCCACCCTTCTGGGAGTCCTTGGAAGGGGTACTGGAGAGTGCCCCTCCTGGGGTCTCCCTTGTTCTGCTGGGGGACTTCAACTCTCACCACTTACCTGGTGGTGAGTTGGCTCCAGTGGTTGGGGAGGATGCCAGTTGGACCTTGCAGGCCCAAACGTGTTGTGAGGGTCTGCTGGGAACATCTGGCAGTGTCCCCTGTGAGAGGGAGCTTTAACTCCCATCTCCGGCAGAACTTTGAACATGTTCCGGTGGTGTGGGACATTGAGTCTGAGTGGACCGTGTTCCGTGCCTCCATTGTCAAGGTGGTTAATCGGAACTGTAGCCTCAAGATTGTTGGTGCCTGATGTGGTGGCAACCCTCGAACCCATTATGCTGCTGACCTTGACTTGAGACATTGTGGGCTGGTAGGAAGAATACTTAGAAGATTTCCTCAATCCACCAACATGCCTTCTGTTGAGGAAGTTGAGCCTGGGTCAGACCCTGCAATCTCTGGGTACAAGGTTGCCGAGGTGCTTGAAAAGCTCCTCACTGGCAAGGCCCCTGGAGTGGAGGAGATTCATCCTGGGTTCCATAAAGCTCTGGGTGGTGTAGGGGTTTGTTGGCTGACGCGACTCTGCAATATTACATTGACATTGGGGGCAGTTCCCCTGGATTTGCAGATTGGGGTGGTGGTCTCTCCGTTCAAAAAAGGGGAGCAGAGGATGTGCTCCAATTACAGAGGGTTCACACTCGTAAGCCTCCCTGGCAAGGTCTATTCAGGGGTCCTGGAGAGGAGGGTCCGTCATAGTCGAACTTCGGATCCAGAAAGAACAGTGGGGTTTTCATCCTGGTCGTGGAACACTGGACCACCTCTACACCCTCAGCAGGGTCCTGGAGGGTGAATGGGAGTTCACCCAACTGGTTACATGTGTTTTGTGGAGAAGGTGCTAGACCATGTCCCTCGAGTAGCCCTGTGGGGGTTTCTCCGGGAGTATGGGGTACTGGGCCCTTTGACATGGGCTGTCACATCCCTGTTTGACTGGTGTCAGAATCTGGTCTGCACCGGCAGTAAGTCAGATTCATTTTGGGTGAGAGTTGGACTCCACCAGGGCTGCCCTCTGTCACCAATTCTGTTCATTACTTTCACGGTGCAGCCAAGGTGTTGAGGGGATCAGTGGCCTTAGGATCGCATCCCTGCTTTTTGCAAATTATGTGGTCCTATTGGCTTCATCAGGACGTGATCTGCAGCTCTCGCTGGAGCGGTTCGCAGCACAGTGTGAACAGCCTGGATGAGGATCAGTGCCTCCAAATCTGAGTCCATGGTCTTGAACCGGAAAAAGGTAGAGTGCCTTCTCCGGATTGGGCAGGGGGGTGTCCTGCCCCAATTGGAGGAGTTTAAGTAACTTGGGATCTTGTTCACAAATCAGGGAGGAAAGGAGTGGGAGATTGACAGGCAGATTGACACAGCGTCTGCAGTGAAGCTGGCGCTGTACCAGTCCGTCACAGTGAAGAGAGAGCTGAGTCAAAAAGCAAAGCTCTCGATTTACCAGTTGATATATCCTCGTGATCTATGGTCACGAGCGAAAGAACGAGATTGCGGATACAAGTGGCCGAAATGGGTTTTCACCGTAGGGTGTCTGGGCTCTCGCTTAGAGTTATGGTGAGAAGCTCGGTCATCTGGGAGGGACTCAGAATAGAGCTGCTGCTCCTTCACATCGAGAGGAGCCAGTTGAGTGGCTCGGGCATCTGGTTAGGACGACTGTTGAACGCCTCGTTGGTGAGGTGATCCGAGGATGTCCTACTGGGAGGAACCCCCAGGGAAGACCCCGGACATGCTGGAGGAACTATGTTTCTCGGCTAGCCTGGAAACACCTTGGAATTCCCCCGGAAGAGCTGGAACAAGTGGCTGGGGAGAGGGAAGTCTGGGCCTCCATTCTTAAGCTGCTACCCCCACAACCTGACCCTGGACAAGTGGAAGAAAATAGATGGAGGTATTCCTTTTGAAATTCACTCTTAATATTTTCCCTGCTTGTCCTCTTATTTTCCTTAACCAGACAAGTTTTATCATATGGTAATTTAAATATGCTGAATTCACATCATTCACATCACATCATTATTCTATAAATTAATCCCCAAAAATATGTCATCATATGGACTTTTAGTGCCTTCAATGACTCTCCACTGTGATCTTATTATTTTTGATGACTTTTATTGTAGTTATAATCATAGACTGTAAACACTGGCAAATTATCAGTTATGTAATTTATTACTATTCCACTAGTTAAACATTTGTAAAAATAGTATCAACTAAGGTTGCACAGTGCGACATAATGCGACTGAGGCTGGTGATTTTAGGGTACAGGCTTAGACTGTACAAGGTATTAATAAATTCTTCTGTCATTCTGTTTATTTTGATTTAGAAGATCAATGTTGAAATCCCCACAGATAAATTAAACTTTTTGATTCACTTTTATAAATTTTTCTTTCATCCAGTCTTCCATATTTGTTCCAGGTGCTCCATGCAACTCATAAAGACATTCTTCTGTTTTTCCATGAGTATTTCTATAGTCACACATTCAAAAACAAACATGACAGTTGACGTTGTCTCTAACATTATATCATTAATATTCTTGTCCACCTAAAGAGCTACACCGTCTCTATTTTTGTTATCTCTGTTTTTCATAACCATCCATTTCAAAGTCTATGCCCTTTTCACTGTTGAGCCACGTTTCTGATATTGCAATATTAAGTCTGTGTGAGTTGTTGGAGGTTCTGTTTGATGTTGTAGAAGTTTCCATAGAAGCTTCTACTGTTGAACAAGCTTATGTTCAATTTTAATGCTGCTGTTAAACTGCTCGTCAGTGTAATAGTGACAACTGTCGATAACAGCAAAAAAAATTTATCGGGATCAATATCATTTTCAATATCTTGCTGATGATAGTCATACTGAAACGTAGTCAGTTCCACATGCTCATAATCAGCGATCAGTTTCAGGTTTCCCCATTTAGGGTGCATGTCCACTGTGCTTGTTGCCATGGTAATGTTTGTGTATCTGGATAATGCTTGGCATTGCTGGGTTCAAACTGCATACCTGGCTGTCCTATATAGGTCACTGGAAATAATGGAGATAAGCAATGTCTCCTCTTTGGTGTGCTGTTTTTAAGTCCTGCATCAGTTCTGCCCTCCTCTTCCTTACAGCATCTGTGAAATCCTCGTTAAAGTAGATTTTGGACCAAGTGCCTTGGTGCATTTTAGAATGGATGTTCTGTCCTCGTATCTCAGCAATCTGACGACAATCGGCCTGGGTCTGTTTCCTCTGGGTTTCCCAATGTGGTGAGTTCTCACCATCTCAATCTCATGTTGCAGGTTTAACTTTTCAGACAAAACTGTCTTCTCCTCTGTTTCAGCCCATGTCTCATTTGGTGACTCAGTAACTCCATCGATAACAAAATTGTTTCTCCTTAATTGTCCCTCCAGGTCTTCCATTTTATCGGTGATTGCCAACAGGCTATCACAAACTTTAAAGACATCCAACTGTAGCGATCTTACGCAGGAGAAACTATACTTACTGAAGTTAGTTGAGGGCCTGAAACTGGTTGTACTTTGTAAATGTGATTATCTTCACGACTGTGCCAAACTTGGAGAAAATTGTCCAACACGGACTTTACATTTACCTCTGATTCAGGCTGGATCACCTTGTAACATGTGAAACACCCACCTGCAGGAGTTTCATATGTTCTACCCAATGTTACCGGCAGAACATGTTATCAATGATGACGCACAGCACGGAACTGGCCACTGCACTGAGAAGCTCCTAAGCTTCAGAACTCGCTGACTGGACTGCTGGCATGGCATGCAGCATCATCTGCCTTTGCTACAAGCACACAAACTATTAGCAGCTGATTGTTTAGATTATGAAAGAAAAAAGCAGAGAGAACCTTGTTACCGACAAATACCACAGACATGGGGAACATGCATATTTTACAGGTAGCTGTTGAATACAGACTTTGAAATGCTTAACAGTTGCCCCTTCAAGAGGATCTGCAATACCAACAGATCACACTTTCAGCATGTATATCCACTGCAATGAACCCCATTGAAAACATCACGGTTATTCCACCATGTATTGATTTCTGAACACTTCCTGAGTTAAAACATTAATATTGTTTGTTTCTAAATGAACATTAACTTGTTTTCTTTGTATTATTTGAGGTCTGAAAGCACTCCATCTGTTATGTTGACCATTTCTCATTTTCTGCATATAAATACTACATTTTTGCTTGGAATTTTGGAGACATGTTGTCAGTAAAACAATAACTCTTTTGTTCATAGAATAAAAAAGAACAATGTTCATTTTACTCAAACATGTGTCTATGAAAAGTAAAATCAGAGAAATTTCTCATTTTAAGTGGCCCCTATATATATATATATATATATATATATATATATATATATATATATATATATATATATATATATATATATATATATATATATACACTGCTCAAAAAAAATAAAGGGAACACTCAAATAACACATCCTAGATGGACAGTTTGATTTCACAGAAGTTTGATTTACTTGGAGTCATATTGTGTTAAGTGTTCCCTTTATTTTTGAGCAGTATATATATATATATATATATATATATTATATATATATATATATATATATATATATAGCTGCTATATATAATTGGAAGTATAAGTTTGGTTATATTAATTTTAGAAACAGTTAACCTGTGTGCATACAAAATATTAGATGTAGCATGAATATTTTGAGTAGATTTTAAGTTAGGTAGATTTGGATAAAGATTCAAACTAAAAACAACTGCTGACTTTCTGAACTCACATAAATTACTAAAGAGGGACTTCAAAAAAGGGAGTGTGTTGTACCAGCGGAGACAGAAAGCAGAGGTTGAGGGGATCTGCCTGTTCACAAGATGAGTCACATTCTTTGGTGCTTGTTTAGGAGTTCAGTAAGACACTAAAACCTTTAGAAAACAATTATTCTAGCAGTATAATCAAATGTATTAAGATATTTCTTTTAAGTATTAACAGCATGTTCTGAACTAGTTAGTGTCTAACCAGACTAATTTGGATGCATCTTAGATTACTAAAATAGAACAGGATTAGGAAACTAAAGTTTTAGAAGTAAAATATTTCAGGTATTCTGAAAGAGTTTAAAAAAAAAATTAAAAAAAAAGATAATCCTGCAATTTTTAGATCCAAACTCACAGTTATCATCTGACACCAGATTTCTGTGTCAGAGTGTTTATAACAGGAATCAGTTTCTTGATGAATCGCTAAAGCAGGAAAACCACCAGGTCCAACTGAACCATAAATTTTGGTCTGGATGGTTAAAGGAGGACGGACTGAGAGAGAACATACGAGACTGGTACGGGAAGACCCTGTTTGAGAATGACCTTTGTTCTCTCCATATATTTGCTTTTGGGTTTGAACAGGTATCAAAGAAGGTCATAAAATTAACTTTAAACAGCCCTACAAGGGGAGGACACACCTTCAAATGCATATATTTAAATTAAGGGATACACCTCCTGATAAAAGTGTCTGTTTTACAGCAGAAAAACGAATGGCTTTGTTTGCAGCCGTGAGAGCAATTCCCAAGAATGCATTCTTGTGTCTCTCCTATTGTGTTTCCTGTTCCAACTCGTTGCAGGTAATTTGATGTTATATGTGTGGACTTTTTGATAATCTGGGTGTAATGCTGATGTGTCATTCTATATGCATTGAATTCTCTGAATAAAAACTCTAGATATGTCTGAAGCTGGATGGTGAATGGTTGTTCTCTGTGTTTTCCACTGTGCATATTATATATATATATATATATATATATATATATATATATATATATATATATATATACTGCTCAAAAAAATAAAGGGAACACTCAAATAACACATCCTAGATGGACAGTTTGATTTCACAGAAGTTTGATTTACTTGGAGTTATATTGTGTTGTTTAAGTGTTCCCTTTATTTTTTTGAGCAGTATATATATATACATGAAATACCCACTCTTGAGAAAATTCAAAGAAGGTCTGTTTGATGTCACACCCTAATAAGCAGCTTTATGCATAACCCTCCTCATGCTTCTCACAGTACCAGCTGAAACAAACTCATTCACTCTTGCCAGAGTTGGAACCTTTGAGTGTGTGAGTTTTCGTACATGGTCATCTCATTAGATCCTCTTCGCAGGGATGGAAAGACAAAAAACAGCAAGACTGAATAGTGAGATTTTTTGTTGCAGTGAAATTTCCATTTTCAAGACCCGAAATACAACAGGAAGACAGCTCCCTGAGGACAGTTTAAGAGAACTTTACGGGTGTAAAGAAGTAGGAGTAAAGTGGAATAAAGCAGCAGCAGAGTGACCTGGCTCCTCTCTGCCAGTGTAAGTTTAATCTTGCTGAATTTAAGATGTCAAGATGTGTCATTTCAACCTGAGCTATACTGAGTCCCAGAAGGTTTGCTGGAGCTGCCAGGCACCCTGTGCTCTTAAACGTGACTGATAGAAGGACAAGGATTGTGGCTGGGGACTCATTACACACACAACTTTATAATAGCTCCATACACCCTCTCCTCGTTTCTGTCTGACTGAATTTGAACCAATTGTTCTTCTGTCACTAACATTCTTTATGGCTCAGATAAAGCAGACATTGCAGACCCAGCTACAGCAACATGACACAAATAAATTGAAGGGGTAATAAAGTTGTCTGACTTGGGATACAATGTAGAAACAGGCTGAATGAGATACAAGAAGCTAAGAGATGTTTTCCACCCCTAACAGTTGGCGAGCCTCTCAGTTTGTTCTTTGGAACATTAGTAACTAAATACTGGATTTTATAACTATGTTTTACTTTGTTTTCCACAGCCCATATGGTACCTGGTGCACTTCCGATAACCTGAGACAAGCAGTCATTCTACCATCAAACTCAGGCCATTTAAGCGACAATTTCTGGTGAAAATTGAAGAGTTTTGTTTGTTTGTAGTGTACATTTACAAGAAATCACCGAATGTTTTCACTGACAATGGCACAGATTGAAAACGAGTTCCAGAGTGCAATGGTTCTAAAACGTACTGGTGTCCGTTGTCTTGAAACAGAATACATGGATCTTTTCTGTCAGGGTTAGCTAGCTCATGCACAGTGTGACACAAAACATAGCTGCTTCCTACAATCCACAGAAGAAATAGAAACAACTGACAATGCTGGTGTTACTACAATTTGTGTTTCCCATCAGATTCGGTTCCCTCAGTCTCTTCATCGCTCCGCACAGCCCAGGTGGCAAAATACATGTGTGTTTGTTCAGTGCTCATAACAAGCACTTGCTTGTTAAGCGCTCTTATCTACAGAACTACGGACACAGTGAAAGCTCAAACAACATGTTTCAGCAAAGTTATCCCACTTTTTTCCAACTAATTTTTTCCCCCCGATATCTGGGGAATGGTACCTGATGGGGAAACGCAAATCAACATGCTGTCAAGTTGAACTTTTTTTTTAATACATGCGAACTTAGTTTCAAAGAACCTAGCATCGATCAGAGGCATGGTGTGAGAATTGCACCTTTTCGATGTTTAACGTTACTGTGTAAACAAAGATTGTAATTAGAATGTCTTCATGTAAATGTGATGTGCCGCTGGGCAAAGCATTTAACCCCAACTTTCCAACCTAATGTTTTCCAAGACCAGGACCTCAGAAAACTCTTCTATAGACCAAATTTATTTCCTTCTTCCTTTCTTTCTTTCTTTTGTACTCCATGCAGGGGGTTGGTGGTGGAGTGTGTGGTAAGTGGATTGAGAGATAAGTTTCTTTCACATTTTCTGTCTCTCATTTCTATTCTGTTTTTCTTAATGTTTAAATTGTTACAAAAAATTTGTATTTTTTGGTGGCTCAGTTTAAATAATAGTGCTGTTCTGGTCCTGTTTTTTCCCCGCAGGGATGCCATCTGTAACAAAAGTTTATCCGTCTCTCAAAAATGAAAATGTGTATTCTGTAGAGGAAGTCATTGCTTTTTTGGATGATGTTGATGGGAGATCAGTTGGCATAACAGATTATTTTCCTAATGTTGACAAGTTCATTCAGTCTGAAGAAAATACAGGAAGTTATTGGTTTGGATATTTAGATGAGAAGAGTACTTTTGCAGATGACACAGTTTGGAACAGTACTTAAAGTCCACATTGTAGGTGGTGAATAGAAAGGGAGACAGTATAGTTCCCTAGGGTGTTCCAGTGATACATATTAGACAGTCTGACGTGCAGCTCTGTAATCTTACAAACTGAGGTCTGGCTGATTAGTGATTTTTAACAGCTTCTTGTGTAGTAATCCTGGCTGGATGGACCTGAAGTCAAAGAAAAGGATGCAGACAATGGTGCCAGGTCTGTCAAGCCTTAATAAATATGGTAGAATAAAATCAAGGTTCCCACAATTATTTAAGATGTTTATAATAGCCATATTTAATCAGCATGGCATCCTCCAAGTGGATGAACGTGTATTGTGACAGGATGTGTCACAACACTTATTGACAGCATCTGAGAAGTTACTCAAAATTATCTGGCAATTACAGCCTTAAATTGCCTTCTGAGAAACAAAGCTAATATATGGATATATATGTTTAACGCATTTACATTTTTTAAATAGAACCAAATGAACCAAATGTGATGGCACAGTACCAAACTGAGTTTTGTCTGCATTTTTGCTTTTCTGGAGGCGAAAAGTAAAGTAATTGTGAATAAAGTTCAAGAGAATCACAATAATCCATCTGGAGTCAACTTTTTTCCCCCAGGCTTTATGTTCACTCTGCAAACCTAATTACACCAAAAAGATGGAATTTAAGGGAAAATACTAAAGCCTGCCCTGACACCAATAATCCAGGTATGATACCAATGTAAAAGCAATATTGCTGAACCTTTAGCTGATGTAGAAATGACTTTGAGCACCACAACCTTATCCAGGATGTCCACTGTTTAAGAATAGTCTGGCATAAAATATGCAACATGTTCAAGTAGGTAACCTATGTTAAAATTGTTGCTGACAGTGAATTTATTCAATGCTGTTCTCTATGTTTGTTACAAAAAATTTGTAATGTTCATTTAAATTAAGGCATCTGGTTCAGAACTCAGTGGAGCAGAATTAATGTTCTGTGTGAACTGAGTCTGACACAAGCAAGACAGGAGTATGCTTATTACGAGTGTTCTGCATCTCATCGGCACCTTCATATTGGGCTTAAATTGATCAGACTCATATCAAGTATTACTTGAAGCAGTGAATTAAGTCCAGTGTCTGACCCGCTTGTTGAGGAGACTGAAGTCCAGCTCTGAAGTTGATCATATTTAAGGTGTCTCAGTTAATTTGAGTTTCCATGTAAGCATGATAAACAATCATTTCATTTTTGTAACTTAATATATACTGAGTGTATATTGGTTACAATGTTACTTGTAAGGCATGTTACATAACGTCTAAATGATTTGAAATTCACTGAATGTGTTAGAAAACAGTTATTAGTCACTGTTTAGGAAATGTGACATTTCTAATATGTAATTTAAATTTTATTTTATTAGTTCTCACAATGTCAACAATGAGTGATTTGTTGGTAATCTTGGAATAAATCACCTGAAAATAAATAACTTGTTCTTGTTGTAACTGATGGGTGTGTCAAAAATAATTCATTTTATTCATGTGTGAATAAATGAAAACTCTAGGTATTAAATACTTAAATAATAGATTCTTAATATTTAAACAGACTATCCATAATTAAGTAATGTGTGTGCTAGCTTCTGACCACTTATCTCATGACTTCCTTTAAATTTGATCAAATGTTTTCAAATGTGTGAACCTAAGCTGCTGGCTTGAAAATGAACCCTTGGGATAAATTCAAACTGGAAGACTCTTCAGCCTCGCCTGCATCATCCATCACTGCGTCATCTGTCGCCAGCCTATCAACATTAAATTATGCCCCATCTCTGCCAGTCATCGATCAAGCTCCATCCTCCATGGCATCATCTGCTCTCTAGCTGTGTTCAACCCACCTCCATCCCTTCTCCACCTCCATGCTCTTGGCTCTTTAGGCCTCCATCCAGGGATGCCATATAGGGGGGGAAGTTATAACAATTTCAAGGGCACTTGACCAACAGGGGGCCCTCCCACGAATTTTTTTTTTTTTCTTATAAAAATTGGAAAAATTGTGGGGGTCTTGTCAATTACAAAATTAATCATATAGTGTTTTTAAAATTGTTTTAGCAGTAAGAAATAAATGTTACCCCTCCCAGAACACAAAGTACAGATCCATATTTTCACTGATCTCCCCCCTGGATCTGCACGAAATGGTTCATTCCTGCTTAGTTTGGGTGATGTTGTTCAGCAGCAGTTAGTAGAAGACAAGAACAACTGTGCTGCTAAGAAAAATTATAGTCAGGTTTTCAAAAAAAAAAGAGAAATAGATACAGTTTTTCTCCAAGAGAGGTGGATAGGCCTTGTGAGATTGTCAACCATTTAGCATAGTTAGCTTAGCTACAGACAGACTACCGTTTGCCTCCATTTCACTAGCATTTAATGAATGAAGGAAATAATTTAACATTCATATATTTCACTTGTCCCTGTACCTTTTACTGCACTTAACAGATGAGTCAGTCAGCAGCAGCTCTAGCCTCGATACCAACATAACCCTCGCCCCCGCCCAGTGAAAAAGGTGAGCAACACTGTGTTCAATGACAAGATAGTATCATTACAGGGAGTCTATGTGGATTTTTTCTGTCTCTCTGCGCTTTTTACAGAGTAGAGAGAGGCAACAAAAACAATTTATTACTCACAGAAATGCAAACAATATTTATAAAATCTTCCATTAGTACTCTTAGCTGTGAGTGAGTGAGGATGATTGACAGCACTAAGACCCTCCTCCTGGTTCTGATTGGTTGTTTTTTTGGTCAGAAAGGTGGTTTCTGGTTTTTGAACTGTGGGAGGAAGCTGGCGTACCCAGAGAGAACCCGTGCATGCACAGAGAAAACATGCAAACTCCAGGCAGAAAGACCCCAGGACGGGAATCGAACCTAGGACCTTGTTGCTACAAGGTAAGTGCTACCAACTGCACCACTGTGCAGCTTGATATAAATACATACAGTAACTAGATGTGCACGCTCACAAATAAAACAAATGCATCCAAATCAACTAATAAATGTTTTATTGACACTAAAGTGTTGTTGTGTTTGGATGAAAAAATAAATTAAAAGACTTACCAACTTAAGAGTGAGGCCATGGGTTTGGCCATCACACATCCCTGATCACCATCAGAAATGCTCATCCAAGCTTATTGCAATTCACAGCACAGTGTCTTCCTCCAAGGTCCGAGTGCCAAAGAACTTTAATTCATTAATGCTAGTGCTGCTCAGTTCCAGTCCTCAGTCCTGCTCTGCGTGTTTTAGATATGCCTCTATCCCAGAACAGCTGATCCAAAAGATTGCATGACTTATTCAGCAGTACTGCAGAAGGCTGTTAATCACCCAGAGATTCAATCCAGGTGTGGCAGAAGGGAAACACCTAAGACATGTAGGGCAAGAGGGCGTGAGGACCGGAACTCAGAAACACTGTTTTATGCCAATAATTTTTCTTTAATTGCTGCTTTTCTCCATCTGAGTATCTCCAGATTGAAATGTGAATTAATGTTTTTTTCTTCTCTGATTAGTGGTGTACTATTGGATGAGTGACTTCAATCCACCCATTCCATCAGGAACTTTCAGTTTATCCAGAGGCGTAAAGAACCTGAAGCTCTTTTGCTGAGATTCTCAAAACTATGCCTAGTCTTGCAATTTGTGTTACTTATGGAGAGAGCCTTGCTTGTTTCAAGCCTGGGACTAAAAATATTAGAAATAAGTTTAAAACATGTTTTACATGTAATCATGTTTCAAGAACCCAAGAACCGTTAAGGCTAAAGCCTAAAACTTTAGGACGCCAAAACACCAATGTTGCTTTTGACAGTGAGGTGAATTTGATATCAACTGAGAGGCTGATAGCCTCAGATTTGCAGCTGCCCACATTTTTAAGCTAAATTCCTTGTAGGAGTCAAGGTGAGTCTCCTTCTTCTTAATTCTGCCAGTCGTGTTCTCTAGCCTGGGTGACTTTAGCCATCTTCTCGTAGTTATGTTATAAATTATGTTCTCTTTGTAAACTACTCATTTGTTAGCAATGTAATATTTTATTTAAACATTTAGTTTCTAAAAAAAACAAAAAAATAATTTTAATTGCAGGAGGTAATACCCACATCACAAAATGTTATTTCCTGAAAATCCACTTTTGGTTTCTAGAGATAGTGAGGGATTCCTTCAGCATGTGGTGAAAGGCAGAAATAAAAAGAGGGGGGTCAGGTTTATGCATTGTGATTATTCTTGACAGACACACGTCATGCTCCCAGGCTCCTGACAACGTCACACCCCGGGTGAAATTAACGCCTAGCTGCTTATCTAAAAGAACCTGGGATTTAATTAAAAATGACATTTCCCCAAAGACCCATGCTTCTGAATCTGCCATGTTGAAATTAGTTGATGAGGGGCCCTCTCACGGGAAAGAAAATAAGCAAACTGTCAAGCGCTGAGCAAATCGCTGCCGTTTATCAGTCCTGTTCACTGCTCAGGAAAACAGTGGCCTTGAATGCTGCATGGCACCCAGTGCACCATTGATATCAGTCATATTGTTCTTAACAAGAGGTGGGCTGGTGGGGAGGGTACACGCCTGCCAAATGTGATATGGAGACAAACAATGTTCATGGTCTAAGTACAGAAATAGCTTGCTGAAATGAGCTTTTAAGTCACCACATAAGCATTGTACATCTAACAAAGAAACGCTTCATGGCTTCCTGGCTGGAACTTTCTGTTTATTCCAACAAGAGATGTCAAGAGAGTGAGTCCTCAACATTATTAACAAAAAAGATGCAAAGTTAAAATAAAGGTGATCTTTATATCTTATCTCATAATTAACAATAATACTACTGAAGAATATATAGTAATATTAGTAATACATATATATATATATATATATATATATATATATATATATATATATATATATATATATATATATATATGGCCGAAACCGGCAAAAATTGCGCTATCCCGTCTGGGTCTTTAGGCAAGACCCTTTGAGCTACTGCCTACCTCAGACCATGAGAGACATTAAGAAGCAAGGAAACAGGCCAAACAAGGTCTGCATCAGGTGTTGGGGAACCAGAGCACCTTGACGATAAATGGGCTACTGGAACAAGACGGAAATGGGCGAGAGGTGAAAACTTGGATCTGTTGGAATGCTACTACTCAAGTATCACTGTGGCAGATGTCCAAGATGTCTCAGGTATGAAAAACTGGACAGCACCAGGGCCTAACATGATCCATGCCTACTGGCTAAAGAAGCTCACTGCCCTCCATGAGCGACTGGCAGCCCAAATGAACCAGCTGCTACAAAATGGGACTCACCCTGAATGGTTAACTGAAGGGCACACAATCCTGATCCAGAAGGACCCATCAAAGGGTTCAGTCCCACCCAACTACCGACCAATAACCTGTCTCTCCACAACCTGGAAGCTTGGGCAACCACATAGTTGCCCGAGACTGCAAAACCCGACACACCAACCTATGCACGGCTTGGATTGATTACAAGAAAGCCTATGACTCAATGCCACACACTTGGATCATTGAATGCTTAGAGATGTACAACATCAACAGGACCCTGAGAGCCTTCATTGCAAACTCGATGGGGCTGTGGAAAACCACCTTTGAAGCCAACTGCAAACCACTTGCACAAGTGTCCATCAAATTTGGCATATACCAAGGAGATGCTCTGTCCCCGCTGCTGTTCTGCATAGGCCTGAACCCCTTCAGCCAAATCATCAACAAGACTGGCTACGGATACCGACTAAAGAATGGAGCCAACATCAGTCACCTCCTCTACATGGACGACATCAAGCTGTACGCCAAGAGTGAGCGAGACATCGACTCACTGATCCACACCACCAGGATCTACAGCACAGACATTGGGATGTCATTCGGACTAGAGAAGTGTGGTCGGATGGTCACAAAGAGAGGGAAGGTCATTCGCACGGAAGGGGTCTCACTCCCAGAAGGAACAATAGCAGACATAGAGGACAGTTACAAGTACCTGGGAATACCACAAGCAAATGGCAACCTCGATGAGGTCACAAGGAAAAGAGCCACAGCCAAATACCTCCTACGAATAAGGCAAGTCCTGAGAAGCCAGCTCAATGGCAAGAACAAGATCCAGGCAATAAACAGCTATGCCTTGCCAGTAATCAGATACCCTGCAGGAATAATTAGCTGGCCAAAGGAGGAGATACAGGCCACAGATGTTAAGACACGAAAATTACTAACAATGCATGGAGGGTTCCACCCCAAATCCAGCCCCCTGAGACTGTACACGAGCCGCAAGGAAGGAGGCAGAGGACTCACTAGTCCTCTGCCTCCTGTCCAGGACGAAACATCCAAGATCCATAGATACATCAGGGACAAAGCCTCATCAGACAATGTGCTCAGTGAATGTCTCAGACAATGGGGAACAGAAGTTGAGGTGCTGGAGGTACCATCATGGGAGGACAAACCCCTACATGGAATGTACCACCGACAAATAACTGAAGTGGCTGATATCAGAAAGTCCTACCAATGGCTGGAAAAAGCTGGACTCAAGGACAGCACAGAGGCCCTCATCCTGGCCGCCCAGGAACAGGCCATAAACACCAGAGCAATAGAGGCCCAGATCTACCACACCAGACAAGACCCAAGGTGTATGTTGTGCAAGGAGGCCCCTGAGACAGTCCAGCACATAACAACAGGGTGCAAGATACTGGCAGGGAAAGAGTACATGGAACGACATAACCAAGTGGCAGGCATAGTGTACAGAAACATCTGTGCAGAATATGGACTGGAAGATCAAAGTGGGGAACACCCCCAAAGGTGGTGGAGAATGGCCGAGCTAAGATCCTGTGGGACTTCCAGATAAAGACAGACAAAATGGTAAGGTCCAACCAACCGGACATTGTTGTGGATAAACAACAGAGGAAAGCCGTTGTGGTGAATGTAGCAATACCGAGTGACTGCAACATCAGGAAAAAGGAGCAGAAGAAACTGGAGAAATACCAGGGCCTCAGGGAGGAACTGGAGAGGGCCTGGAAGGTGAAGACCACAGTGGTGCCTGTGGTCATCGGGGCCCTCGGGGCAGTCACCCCCAAACTGGAGCAGTGGCTACAACAGATCCCAGGAACAACATCAGACATCTCAGTCCAGAAATGTGCAGTTCTAGGCACAGCAATACTGCAGAACCCTCAAGCTCCCAGGCCTCTGGTAGAGGACCCGAGCTCAGAGGATAAGAACCACCCGCGGTGGGTGAGAAGGGAATTATATATATATATATATATATATTATATATATATATATATATATATATATATATATATATATATATATATATATAGATGAGATACATATAGATAGATAGATAGATAGATAGATAGATAGATAGATAGATAGATAGATAGATAGATAGATAGATAGATAGATAGATAGATAGATAGATATGGTTGTCCTGGTGGAAGCTAAACATCTGCCATTATTTTTTTTCTGGATTGTCCTGTTTTCTGCTTTACTGTCTTTGCTCAGGCATCTAGCAGTACACAAAATAACAGTTGAGTACATATCCCAGTTTTAGAATTACAAGATCTCACTACTCTTCAATCAACAAAAATATGTAAAACTTATGATCCAATATTCAGGTCAACAGTCAACCAAGAATCAATAAATTCCATTCCTGAAATTATTTTCATTTTGTTATGTCCTAAAACAAATAAAGGTGAAAAGTATAGAAGTGACTGGAAACTTGGCTGGAATTTTCAATAACTATGGTAGTATAACGGTAGGACACAACCAATGTCTAAGTGTAGAAAATTTTAAACAAGGCTGTTCCCTTATTTGAGAATAACGTGTTTAAATGTGTTGCATGCTGAGTCTAGAGCAGCATATAAGGATTGGGTTGCTATATGGAAGCCAAGACCATATAGCAAAAGAAAGCAATTTTGTAGCTTAAAAAAATTGCAAATGCTAAATTTAAGAACACTGTCTGTTAAAAGGAATTATCAGAGAACTCCCTAGCAAATAAACTCCAGTATAGTAATGTGTTTTTGTAGGAGATAAAGTTCATTAATAGCAGTAGGCCTCTGCTGCCTGCAAATATCGATGGAGTTACTGGTGATAAGAATATTGTGGAAATATAGAGGAAGTATTACTGTGGAATTTTTATCTGGGTAAATAGTCAGAGGTTCAGTGTTGGTAATATTGACTGCAATAGCGGTAGGATTGTTCGATCAGATGAAGTACATGTTGCTATTGAGAAAATGACATTAAATAAAACATGGGGTCTTGACCATTTATCAGCAGAGCACCTGAAGTACACAAGTCAAGGAGTTCATGTGTTACTTCTTGTTTTACAAGTTGCCTAAAACATGGCATTTTACCTGACCCATGTTATCAGTACTTTTAGTACCAGAAGTAAAAGAAAAAAGTGGGAAAATCACCTTGGCAAGTGTATTGTCTAAGCCTTTGGAATATTTTCTACTTGAAAGACTTGAAGAGTGTATAACAACAACTGATAATCAGGTTGGTTTAAAAGTAAGCTCAGTACTGACTTTCATTGAAGGAAATTGAAAGTAAATATAAGAGAAGGAAAACTTCTGTTTTTATGTGTTTAGATGCATCTAAAGCTTTTGACAGAGTTAACCACCATAAGTTTTTATGAAGCTGCAAACTAAAGGTATCCCTGTGTGTTCAACCAGGGATTGAACATGAATTATTGGCATTCTCATACGTCTACCCAAGTTACGTGGGGCTTGGCTATTTTTGAACCCTTTTCTGTATCTAACAGAGTCAGACAAGGTGCAGTCTTGTCTTCTGTACTTTTTAACTTGCATTTTGATGATTTATCTGTTGAACTAAGTGATTTTAAGACTGGCTGTATGGTGGATAACCCTCTTGTAAATCATTTAATGTACGCAGACGATTAGGTCCACTTATCTCCTTACAATGCTGGATAACATCGATTACTCAGGGTCTGTACTAGATATAGTGTCCAGTTTGACATTATGTTTAATCCCAAAATGAGTGTTGTTATGATTGCAATATCTAAGGAGGATAAGAAGATGATTTTTTCTTTCTGTTATTTAGCAAATCAAGTTTTGAGTTTGGTTATTAATGTAAAATATATTGATCATATTCTGAGGAGTAATCTCTGTAATGATGATGATGATGATGTGAAGTACCAATGTTGTAAGCGAATATGCTGGTACAGAAATTTAGCGTGTATACAGATGAGGTTAGAGTGTCTCTTTTTCGAACTTACTGCACCTCGTTTTATACGGCTCACCTGTGCTGGAAGGCTTGCAGTTTCTTAACTGCAAGCAGCCTATCAGGACGGTTTTTGAATTCTCCTCAGACTTCCATCTACAAGTCAAAAGCTTATCATGAGTATCGTTGTTCTAGAGGCTGCATTATAGTTCATTGCTTCGCCACAAGGTGGCGCGGTCATTTTGTGAGTAATACTTTGTTCACATGCAAATCTATTGTTCAGGAAGTCGTGCAGATCAGCAAAAGTTGTGTTTGCAGGTAGTTTTGTGATCTTATGAGACTGTGCGTCCATAAGACTGGTAAATTACAGTCTTTGTATGTTTAAGTTGGATAATATGCATATTTTACTACCTTGGATATTTTCTGTTTACTAAATTTGGCTAAGCTAATTTCTACTCTAAAATGGTGAATCTCTTATTTAACTTTAACTAAAAGACAAGCAATGTGATTATAATATGTTTGTAACCTACAAAATGATTATTGGTGTTCATAGTGGATTGTAATTTGTGTCATCTACCTTTGTAGAATCTCCCAGATGACTGAGCTTCCCACCCTATCTCTACGGGCGAGGCTGGACACCCTACTCAACTCGGCTGCTTGTATCCATTACCTTGTTCTTTCAGTTATGACTGTCATATAATGGAACTATTTTATGCGGAAGGTTTCACTGGAGTCGAAACCGGAAGTGAAGCACACACCATAAATGTTAAGAGCCTAGAACACACTTTGATGTGTTCTAGGCTCTAACATTGCAGCTCACTGTTCTATGAGCTGCAATGTGTAAGTGTTATGTTCAATGTTAAAAAAGATAAAACGCAATATCAGCGACATCCTTGATTTTGGCCGTGTTAAAGAAGAAAATATTTGTGGCAGATTGGTTTTAGGAATAGCTGACAATGAGAGAAGCTGAAATGATGCTTGACTTAACTCTCAGTAAAGTGGTGGAGCTTGTGAGACAGTCAGACCAAGTCAAAGAGCATGTAAGCGAACAAGGAGCTAATGCTTGTGCTAACCAGTGAAGCGGTTTACAAGCGCCAGCAACTCCGAGACAAGCTGATACACAGTGCAAACAAAACACACAACATAGAAGTAAAACAGAAACACTACCAAAACATTAATAAATGTCACAATTGCATAAGGTGTGGTCGAGTACAAGCAAAGAACAATAAATGTCCAGCCAGGGACACTGAGTGTAGGAGCTGTAAAAGCTGGGTCAATTTGCAATCGTCTGTCGCTCTCATGTGGTCAATGAAGTTACTGCACCAAAAAAGGATAATGAAAGAAATACGACCTACTTTCTGGGAGACGTGGAAAATTTTACAAAAGCTTGGACTGTAAACCTGCCATTTAGGTGTCAAAGACTTTTATTTAGAATGATGGGGAACAATCCCACAGCTGTTTATGTGACAGGGAAAGAACTTGTAGTTTCAGATGTCCTGTCACATCACCCACAAGTGTCCACATATCGTTAAAGTACCAGAACTGCTGGAGGAGGGTTGCTGTAGTGGCGCAGGGATTAAGCACAACCCACATATGGGGGCGATGCGACAGTCACAGGTTTGATTCCTGGCCTGGCAACCTTTGCCCCATGTCTTTCTCCTTACCCATTTTCCTGTCAATTCACTATCAAATAAAGGAAGATGCAACACAATGCTCTTGGTCTATTTCTCCTACGAATTTGGATTTCATCAAACAAAACACATCAGGATGCAACCCTTCAAACAGTGCAAACCTTTTTACAGGCAGGTTGGCCTAAAAATACAAATAAACTGCCGGAAAGAGAGAGGCCATGTTACACCAACAGACATTCTTGTACCATTCTGTACTTGTACTCAGGCCTGTTGTTTGATGACAGAATTGTTATACCACAACAGTAAAGATCTGACATTCTGATCCTCATTCGCTATGGACTGCCACAGGTTCAGAGTGAAAATGAGCCACCTGCGGTACCATAGTGTGATCCTCCAAATCCAGTTAATCTTAGCTTACCTGTGACTCCAATTCACACAACTTCTTAAGAAAAAATAAACACTTTTATTTCTATCCGTTATTTTGTCTTAAATGTCTCAAAGAAAGGGAGATAACCGGTACATTGCCCACTTCACAGCGGCAATCCACCTGTCGATCTCCTGTTCCATTTTTCCCTCAATCACAAATAAGATCCTGAGATACTTATCTACTTGGGGAAGGACTTCTTCCCCAACCCAGAGAAGGTACTGTACGTTTTTTCAGCTCAAGACCATGGCCTCGACATCTTGTGGTGGGATGGCATAACCAAGCCCACCCCCCATCTGACCAGCCCCCTTTTTAATTATTTCAACTAGAGGATCTGAATGTCAATAGGGCCTAATGTAAAACACCCATAACCTCCCTCCCAGGACCCCGAGGGGTGCCGGAATGGAGGTTCGCTCAGGGTGCCAAACAGGCTAGGACCGCCTCTGGCTACCAGTCAACAGGTTGGTCATTCTCGGTCAACAGTCAGGCCCATGGGAGTCACTGTGTGTATTTGGAAAATACTTTTAATATCTACACTATAGCATGCACATGTGCACACATTTGAAAAGCACCTCCTCGTGCTTATTTTCTGTGAAGTACACACAGCACAAGAGGCACACAAAGGAAAAAATAAATTCACAGATATGCAACTAAAACATCCACAGATACTCATGCATAAAATAAATACACACACAACAAATGGGAGTAGATACGAAGTGAGAGAATGAGACTGAGAGAAAAACAGTAGCCCTGCAGCTCATTTCTGTCGACAAGCTGTTGTTTAATAAGACGACAGTCATTTAAACCTCCAGAGTCTGCTCCACTCACCTCCTCCTCTTTGCTTTTCTGTCCTCCATCTCCTTCCATCTTTCTTACCGGCCTCTCTGTTTCTCACTTAGGAGAAGCAGGAGCCGGAGGTGGTGGAGTCATATTAATACTTCATTAAAGCTATAATCCACAACCTGTTGCTTGGTTCTCTGGTGAAATGATGACTGTCGGTAGGACTCGATGAAGCCTTTGGATTTATTCACTGCTCCAGATGCTGCTGATTTGTTAGCAAGAGTGGAGTTTCAGTAGTGCAGCTAAAAAAAAATGGAGTAAAGCACAATTTGGTTGTTTTGTTTGACAACCAAATCGTCAAACCATTCTGAAGAGAATAACAAGATGTATTTCATTGTCCCATGCAGCTGTCTATTGGTGAGTAGGCAGCAAGAGACAGCAAATCTGAATTAAACCCAAAGCAGAAGTCAAAGCAGTGTTGACTGATGCCACCTGTTGGCCACTACAAGTTTGTTACTATGGAAACTGAACAAATACAGGTGCATGGTTCTTATTGTTGACCCAGGAGTCACACTAACCTCTTACCTAAATCCTCCTGCTGCTTGGAAAGTTTTATTTCTTACATCTAAAGAAAGACTCTACTTTATGAAAGTCCTACAAACAAGAGAAATCGATTTCTACATTGTATTTTTCTAATATGCATGAAAGGACAACAAATTCACTTGTATTTCAAGACTAAAATATGAAACAAATAAGTGATGTCAATGTGGCAGACATAATAGTGAAACCTCCTTTTGCTCAGTGCTTCTGTTTCCAAACAGCAGAACATGACAACACAGCTTCAGTTTCTTCTCAGCTTGTTGATGATAAACCTGCTGCTCCTCATACCATCAACATCTCCTCTGGTTTCTGCGAGTGTGGCTTTGTGAGGTGTCTAGGTCCTAATTGAAAACTACTTTATTGATTCAAAGGGAAATTAATATATAGTCAGCTAATGTTGCTAATCTCTTATCAAATTAGAACTGATGTGATATTAGGCTGGGAGATTTCTGAGTCACTATTTGGTGTTGTGAGGTGAATTCAAAAGAAACAAACCATGTAGTTTTCCATTTTGGGCCTGACTCAGTTTTCCTGCTCTGGCTTGCTGATGGTCTTTAGTGATGGTCACTTCTGTCCTCTGCTGCAAATCTTTGTGTTCAGCATTTTTGCAATTTTAATTTAGAACATACTCTATAAAGAGAAAATTGTTAAAAAATTGTAATTATCAAAATCATCACATAACATTAAGTTTACAATGTTTTAAAATACTAAAAATATAGTCTATAGATGTAAATTCAAGCTCTGAGACTCTCTTTAGCCTACAAGCATCATCAATTACCATACATCCGCCTCAGCCAACCAGACTGTCGCTCTGCTCCAGCCAATCACCATGCAAGAGCTCTGTCAAAAGGTCAAACAACCATGGATCCACCTGATTCAGCCGCGCTTCGACCCACTTCCTCCCGGACTCCACCCTCATCCTCCCGGGCATCTTCCAGACTGCCCCCAGGCTCCTTCCTCTCCATTCCACCACCAGTATCCGGGCCCGGGGGAAGATGCCCTGAGCTTCGCCCCGAGCAGATCATCCAAGCTCACGGCGATTCTCAGCACACACGTCTTCTGCCGGTGTCCGAGCGCCAAAGAACTTCGGGTCAATAAAACGTTCTGACTGCTGTTTTTTCTCTGTGTGAGTCTCTCCAGATTGAAATAACAATACATTAAAATAGAATTTTTTGTGTCCCTAAAACTTGGGACACAATGTAAAAAAATTAACTAAATAGAAGACCATAAGAAATGTCCTTTTTTATAATCAATGAAACTGAAATCAATAAAATGCAACAGCTATATATATATATATATCATATACAATGAAAGGCTGTCTCACATACTGTCTAGGAGAGTTTCAACACGTTGTGCTCCACAAACCCTTTGTTGCATTTCTATTCCCTCTGCATGAATTGTCTATCTGAGCAACATGACCACATTACCTGGCTGACATGGAATATCCTTCTTGCCCCTTGGCTTCTCCATCAGCATTCTCTTCTGCAGGAGGGCTACCTTTTCACACTCTCCAAAAATAAAAGGGTTTCTTCTAAAATGAAAAGAAATTATACAATAACATTTTCTGAAACGTTTGTAACTTCTGTATCCAAAAAGTCTCAGGTAGGTGTCAGCTCTTAAATATTTTTTTTCTGTTTTATGACAAATGCCAGGTAACATTGTGTGCATACTTCTAGGCCTGATCTTGAAGATTCCAAATAAGGATTGCTAAATGTGGGGGAAAAATAAATTGCACACACAGTAAGTGGGTGTGTTGCATGGATACTACAGAGATTGCTTGTGCAATTGATAACAGCTGAAAAGTTCTGAAAAGACCATCCTATTTAAATGAAGATTTTGCATCTAAAATATCCTCTTCAGTATATTGTCACCTTCCTGAAATAATGCCTTAAGTGCTTTTTTTGCCTTTTTTTTTTGTTTGTTTTTGATCTAAGCAAAAAAATACTTTTGGCAAAAAATGGAAGGTGATAACATGAAATTGGATATGATGTTGAGGATAATCAATCTATTCAACAAGCAATCTCCAGGTGCACTGCTCTTAGTGTGAGAAGAGAACATCACACCGTATCATTTAACAAGACTCCTTCCATGTTTAATTTCAAATTGTCTGAAGAATTCAACCTCCATGTTGCTAAAGGGACTAGCTTCTTTGAGCAGGTTGGCCATTTATAGTCTTCCATCTTTAACACAGAGCCTTCTTCACACAATGCACTTTTTAATAACAAAAAAGATACAGTTAAATATGGATATGGATATTGATATGTATGTGACAAAAATATTACTATATAGTAATTCTATGTATATAGTATGATTTATTTGAGTGACAAGGCTGGCAGTGTCAGCAGCAGATGCCACTAGTGAGTAATGAATGACACATGAAGTAATGAACCTGATCTGTTCTATATAAGAACGTAGTCTAGAGACAGAATCAGACTTCAGGCCAATTCTCCTAGAGTTGAAGCTTTGCTCAAACTCTGTCATGAAAAACCACTAATCCAACAGAATGTTTAAAAAACAAATTAAGGTTTTCCTAGGCGCATAATGCTGAGATAAATATGAAAACTTCAGAGGATGAAAAAGATTTTGTGAAAGAGAGTAGGACATAATTCAGCCACAGTGATGTTGATGAAGTCAAAAAAAGAAACACATCTTCAGGTTGTTGTTCTACGACCTACAAAATCATAGATGGCAGCCCGTTTTTTACGCCCAAGGTTTATATTTTCTTTCATCTTTCTGGAATAAATGTTAATAAAATGGAAATTATAGTGTGTTTTGTAACACACACTAGATTTAAAACCTGGTTCATATTTTCATTATGTCCTGAAATGTACAAACATTTGAACTAGAAGACAGTCTACTTGTTTTATTAAGACAGTAAGTATTTCCAACAGTTAAAGAATGAAATTCTATTATGATTAAACCTGTGTGTTTCGAGGGTGAGTTCAGTGGTTTTGGAATGCAGCAGCATGTGTGTAGGGGCTGCATAATGGTCAGTGAGTATGAGAATGAGAATGAGTATGAGAAGTATGTGTGTGTCTCCCACAGACAACAGCCTTGCTGCCAGGAATGAAGGTGAGCGAGACAGCAACCAAAGAGTCACACAGGAAAGATGGAAAGAGAGAGAGGAGGCTCCCAGGGGTGCCTGTGGGTGCCTAATAGTCTGAGAGATTCTGTCAAAAAATATTGGCTCCACTGTCCAACAGGGATGCTTTAGGGAGAATGTGTGGGTGGAGAAAGATGAGATGGGGACACAATGAGTAGACATAGGGCTCCCTGTCTGGCTTCCAGCCTGCTGTTCCGATGAAACACAAAGGAGCTGAACATAAATACTATTTATGTCCAGTCAGTCTTCTTCAGTCTTAATTTAAATGTTACTTGTTTGTTTATTTGTTAAGGTATGAAATATTTTGCAGTGTGAGTGTAATAAGAGTCAGTTATGATGAGCAACTAATGTTGACGCTGTTCGTCGACGTCCTCGGATGTCCAGTCAAAGGATCCGGGTCACGGCACCAAATTGTCTTGGAAAAAAATGTATTTCCAAGCACTGTTCAGGTAAACTCACTCAATCAGGTTTATTCATGAATTGGGCACAACTCCAAGAGCTCATAAGACAATCAGTAATCCAGCCAGTCTGGATGCAAGGCTCTCAAAGCTCACAAAGCTCTGCCAGCCAGAGGCAGCATGTAAGTTTTTATACAATGATAAGGAATAAAAAACAATCTGGTCCTGATACAGCTGTGGAAAACAACCTTCCAACCTCTTACAAGAAGCAGATAGTTCTTTTGGTGAGAGTTCATATAACCTGACTAGCAGATGTGACCTTATTGTAATTTTTCCATAGCACTTTATTAGAGCTTAAGCCTGCACTTTGATTGATCTAGTCTAATAGTTAATAATTATAATTGGCTGTTATGCAGTGGCTTGCTAAAGTATTCATACCCCTCGATCCTTTCTATATTTTGTCACATTTCAAAATATAGAAATGTGACAATATAGGTCATTGGAATTTTAGGTGAACACTGGAGTGGAGATCTGTAGCACATGCTATGTGCTAACGCTAATATCTCCTGATTGTCAAGTTGAATAATCAAAGACTGCCTCTGAATCCAGACACTGAAAGAAAAGTGGTGTTTTTGACCCTGCATACTGACGCGAGCACAGCTCATGAGCGACAGCTATCAACAGCAACCGACAGCTAGCAGGACAGTGGGGGTCAAAAACTGTCGAACCCTAAATCTACACTGCCTTCTCATTCTGTGACATGAGTTAGATGGTTAGGTAAACCGCATTCGTACAAGAGCTAACATTTCGGGCACTGGGGAAATTATAAAAAAATAGTAATAAGGGCATTGAGCATTCTATAAAAGGCCACTCGCTAAAAGACAGCATTTGTCAGGCAGTATGAAACCTTTTTTTTTTTTTCTGTTAGAGGCTTTATGTAACTGAACATAGGTTAGCATGTATATTATGTCCCATGTGCAGTTTGAAAATACTCTGAAAAAAATAACAACTCTATTTCCAACATATATACGCTTGATAAGCTTTATTGATTCCCTAGTCCAGTCCAGAAGATATGTAGCAATATTGTAAAAACAATATATCTTTGAAATCCATTGTGCAGCTATAATCATACATAAACTACATTTGAATTTCATATAAAGTACTATGGTGAGGTCATTCTGAAGTGAATAGTTGAAATATACCATGAGCACACTTCAGTATAAGCCACAGCCACCAACTCTGAAAAGAAAAAAAGTGTACACATATATTCCACACTTGTCTAGAAGTCGCAGGTGTCTATGTTGTAAGAGGAGATATTTACACCTTTAATTAATTATGTGCTGGTAATAGGACCAAATGATATTGTCAAAAAATGACAGTAAAATAGTGGTGGTCTCTATTTTGTCCACATACTGATGTTCAGGGTTTGGCATCTGAGTGTTTGGTTTCTGTCAATTAGCCACACACATGAGTTGACATTCATTTTAAATTGCATTCTTTATTTGTTGTGTTCTTCGACTAGTTTTCTTGTTTTGTCTCAAGTCCATCTGGTTATGTTGAGTGCCTTTGTATATAATTTTGATTTTTACTTGAGCTGATGTGTTTATTTTGGGCAGATTTTTGGTATATCTTGGTGAATTATTTTGTAATCTACTAATTTTTTCTCCCTTTTGTTGTATTTAGTTTAGGGTTTGTAACCTCCATTAAATGTGTTTTTTTCATTTGCTCTTGCTGGTTTTGTGGCAGTCTTCCTCTTCTGTGATTCTGTGATTCCTGAGTTTGGGTTTCTCACTGCATGTCTGATGCCTTAAAGGGTTTTTTGTCCTTTTCCTGTGTTTCTGTCCATTATCACTGACCCTTCTACCGGTAACCTCAACAACTGTGTTTTTTGGTTTGTTCTAGTTCTACTTTTTATTTTTAGATCAAAATATTTAAAATATTTTTTTAAATACAGAATTTATTAAATTGCTTTGTAAATCCTGTCTCAGACATCATACATATTTTTTTATATATACAAACATAGGTGCCTTTTTAAGGAGTAGTATTCCCTGGGTGAAATTCCCAAAGGGTGTTACGAGCTGGGTTTGGGGTCCAAAAACTTAAGTAGCATAATATTCATGAGCCCCACTTAGTGCTGCCACATTTGTTTTAATGGCAGTTGGCAAACAACTACAGGAAGCACAGCCACATAGCCCCTCATGCTGCACAGGACAGGCTCAGTTAAATCATGTCAATTGATGTCACGATTATATTTTTCACAGGTGTCCACTGGTATTACCATAAACAACATAATATGGTACACCCCTAACTGGTAACATTCAAATACATATTGTAAATGCTTTGTCTGAACAGTGTCTGGAACACGGCTCCTTAAACAAAAATAAAAGAAAAAGTAATTCATCACTATATTTATGTTTCTTCTGTACACCAAAACTACTAAAGTCATCTTCTTTGGTGTTGGAATTGAACAGCCTGATGTTGTTCTCTTCATTAGACATCAGTCCAGCTTTTTAAAACTTGTTGGTAAAAAGCCACACTGCAGTGTTCAAAAGTAATAGCTTATCATACAGAAATGATGGTTTACTAAAATGTGCACACGTGATGTGTGTGTGATGGCGGGGGTTGATGGCTAGAAGATGTGATGCTGTCTTCTAGGGTTGTGATTGGTTCCTCTTCTTCTACGTCTTTTTAACAGTGTTTGGCCAATAAGGGCATTTTCACCTAAATAAAACATGCATATTTCTCTAGTTTATGAACCTCACCCTTCCCCACAAAAAAGCTCATATCCAATCCTAACTGTCTTAAAAATAAAATATGGACTGAAATATTTTACTTCTCAACTTTCTGAGATAATATAAATATAGATCTAGACCAAATATACCAGTAAAGTTTTATCAGCTAAAATATATACCAATCATTGAATCTAGACTGCATTAAAAGTGTGTCATCAATTCATTTAATTTAGGAAATATGCTAAATTAAATTAATTGCCTCAGAGGATCAACATGTTTGGCATCTTCAATATTGTGATTTGTCACAGCTTTTCACATGGTGATTATTTTCTATTTCATATCAATTATTAATGTGTCATTATGATTGCATGCTTGTATTAACTTTTTATTTGGTGAAACGATCATACGTAAAAGTTGTGAATCAGCATAGGAGCAGAGCCTGCTGTTGATACAACTGTGTATTTTATTTAGTATATTTCCCTTTTCTCTCAGTCTTTCTACCATATTCCCAGCTTAACCCTACCACAGTCCTGGGCGTGGGGCATCAATGCAAACCCTCCATATGCTGCTCTGGAGGGGTCAGACTAACCCCACATGCACCTTTAAGTTTTTATTTATTGTTCTTTTTTGTGGATTCTGGAACTGACAGGCTGACAGGACACCCCCATCACTTCCTTGTTGTCCTACAGTGATATGTTCCTCACTCTCCCTGAGCGTCCAGATGGCACTGTTTCTCTCTACTCCTAGTATTTTGTCATGTTGCTTTTCCTAAGGTCTAAGATGTTTAGTGTATAATGTGTCTTAGTCTTAGCCCTGGCTCGGTTGGCTTCAAAGCCAAGTGTTTTTGCATTGGCACTTCCAGCCCAGCTCTCTGGAATCCAGAGAACTGTGGTTCCAATTCAGCTGTTGAATGGTCCTTTGGGTTCAGGGACAGGACAGAGATAATTTGTCTTCCAGATCTTCTCAGTCAGATGAGCATTTATTTTGCATTTAGACTTTCTCATGTCTGTCATTTTAACATGCAGTGCCAAAATATTCCAGTCAAAATCTATTTTTATCTGTACGTTTTTTTTTAAATGACATGTTCAAATGCATTTTCTTTTCTTTTGGTTAAAATAATATTCAACATTTTGTGCCATTCCATACCAATCAGATACATCTATGTAGCTTTTTTCCCCCCAGTGAAAAGAAAAACATATACTGTGGTCCCACTAACTCCATATCAATACAATTTAATGATTGCACTTAATTTGTGAGTTATTCCTCTGCAGTTGCCTCGATGTACTTGTACAGAGTCTCACAACTTCCTAGTCTGCATCAATTGTATAATCAATATCTCAGCGTTTTGAAGTTGATCTGGAAATGAGACTGAACTCTGTGGTACACTGGGACTGAAAGCACCACTGTAGCCAAAGTTTTTAATGGTAAACGTGAATAACATTTCTTCAGTTGAACCGATCAGAAATCAGCAAGACTGAATAAGAAGATTTCCACATCTTACTTTGCTTAAGCAGGGAAATCCTGCAAGCTGTTCAGCTCAGACAGAACACTTTGGGTCAGGGGTCAGCAACCCAAAATGTTGAAAGAGCCATTTTGGACCGAAAAAATAAAAAATTAATCTGTCTGGAGCCGCAAAAAATTAAAAGCCTTACATACGGTTTAGAATGAAGGCAAAACAAGCTTTAAGCTTTAAGCTTGTATTAGCTATTAGCCTATTATCAAAATGACTAAGTGTATACATAATTAACATTCATAATTAAATGTTTATTTTCCTGCTGTGCGTCCTGGACGGAAGGACACACCACGTGACTCTGTTATATAACGGTGCTTTAAGTTTAGCTTCCGTTAAAATAAAAATGTTTTATGTATTGTTGCATTGATAAAGTTAAAGAAATCAGATATTTGATGCAAACGCCAAGCAAGTCATGAAACATAGCAGCTTCCTTCTCTTTTGACACGCAGCCATCATCAGACCAGAGCACCACAACAATAATATCACTAAACGTCATTCTAAATATAAACTGACAAAACTCACTAATCAATTTATAAAACAACTACTTTGTTACTAACTATATGTTCCCCTGTCAGGATTGTGTTCTTACATGTTTAATGTGATTTCTGTTTACAAACATCACTGGAGAGCTTCAATATCAGGCTTTAAGATGTAACTTTAATCTTGATGCAGCAGCTAATATGACATTCCATCCCTGGAAACATTTTTCCAAATAAGAGGTCCTCTCTTTGTTATTTGATAACTTCTCGCTACAGAGCAAACCTTCTGGTAATCCTTCCGCATTGGCAGTGAATGTAAATGATTCGGTCCAATAGTTGAAGAATCTCTCCTCAGCCATTTTTCTGTTTCCCCTTTGCTCTCCACACACCACCACACACCCCACCACCACACACTCCACCACCACACACTCCACCACCACACACTCCACCACCACACACTCCACCACCACACACTCCACCACCACACACCCCACCACCACACACTCCACCATCACACACTCCACCACCACACACTCCACCATCACACACTCCACCACCACACACTCCACCACCACACACCCCACCACCACACACTCCACCACCACCACACACTCCACCACCACACACTCCACCACCACCACACACTCCACCACCACACACTCCACCACCACACACTCCACCCACCACACACCCCACCACCACACACCCCACCACCACACACTCCACCACCACCACACACTCCACCACCACACCCCACCACCACACACACCCCACCACCACCACACACTCCACCACCACACACCCCACCACCACACACTCCCACCACCACCACACACTCCACCACCACACACTCCACCACCACACACCCCACCACCACCACACACTCCACCACCACACACCCCACCACCACACACTCCACCACCACCACACACCACCACCACCACACACTCCACCACCACACACTCCACCACCACACACTCCACCACCACACACCCCACCACCACACACCCACCACCACACACTCCACCACCACACACACTCCACCACCACACACTCCACCACCACACACCCCACCACCACACTCCACCACCACCACACACTCCACCACCACCACACACCCCACCACACACACCCACCACCACACACCACCCCACCACCACCACACCACTCCACCACCACACCCCACCACCACACACTCCACCACCACCACACACTCCACCACCACACACCCCACCACCACCACACCTCCACCACCACACACTCCACCACCACACACCCACCACCACCACACCCCACCCCACCACCACACACCCCACCACCACCCACACACTCCACCACCACACCCCACCACCACAAACTCCACCACCACCACACACTCCACCACCACAAACTCCACCACCACCACACACCCCACCACCACACATTCCACCACCACACACCTCCACCACCACACACCCCACCACCACCACACACTCCACCACCACACCACCACCACCACACACTCCACCACCACCACACACTCCACCACCACACACTCCACCACCACACACTCCACCACCACCACACACTCCACCATCACACACTCCACCACCACACACCCCCACCACCACACACCCCACCACCACCACACACTCCACCATCACACACCCCACCACCACACACCCCACCACCCACACACTCCACCACCACACACCCCCACCACCACCACACACCCCACCACCACACACCCCACCACCACCACACACTCCACCATCACACACCCCACCACCACCACACACTCCACCACCACACACCCCCACCACCACACACCCCACCACCACCACACACTCCACCATCACACACTCCACCACCACACACCCCACCACCACACACCTCCACCACACCACACCCCACCACCACACACTCCACCACCACCACACACTCCACCACCACACACCCCACCACACACCCCACCACCACACACTCCACCACCACACACTCCACCACCACACTCCACCACCACACACCCCACCACCACACACTCCACCACCACACTCCACCACCACCACACACTCCACCACCACACACTCCACCACCACACATTCCACCACCACCACACACTCCACCACCACACACTCCACCACCACACTCCACCACCACCACACACTCCACCACCACACACCCACCACCACACACTCCACCACCACACCACTCCCACCACCACACTCCACCACCACACCACTCCACCACCACACACTCCACCACCACACAATCCACCACCACCACACACTCCACCACCAACACACTCCACCACCACCACACCCCACCACCACACCCACCACCACACTCCACCACCAACCACACACTCCACCACCACACACTCCACCACCCACACTCCACCACCACCACACACTCCACCACCACCACTCCACCACCACACACCCCACCACCACACACTCCACCACCACCACACCCCACCACCCACCACACTCCACCACCACACACCCCACCACCACACATTCCACCACCACCACACACTCCACCACCACACACTCCACCACCACCACACACCCCACCACCACACCCCCACCACCACACACCCCACCACCACACACCCACCACCACACACCCACCACCACACCTCCACCACCACTCCACCACCACCACACACTCCCCACCACCACACACTCCATCACCACACACTCCACCACACACATTCCACCACCACACCCACCACCACACACTCCACCACCACCACACACTCCACCACCACACACCCACCACCACACCCCCCACCCCACACCCCCACCACCCACACTCCACCACCACACACCCCACACCACCCCCAACCCACCCACCACCACCACACACCCACACCCCACCACACCCACCCACCACCACACCCCCACCACCACCCCACCACCCACACCCCCACCACCACACACTCCACCACACCACCCACCCCCCCAACCCCACCACCACCCCACCACCACCACCCCCACCACCCCACCCCACCACCCACCACCCACCACACACTCCACCACCACAACCCCACCACCACCACACTTCCACCACCCACACCCACCCCACCCTCCACCACCACCACCCCCACCACCCACACCCACCACCACCACACCCCACCACACCACCACCCACCACCACACACCCCCCACCACACTCCCCACCACACACCCACCACCACCACTCCACCACCACACACCCACCACCACACACCCCCACCACCACACCCCCACCACACACTCCACCACCACCACTCCACCACCACACACCCACCACCACCACACTCCACCACCACACACTCCACCACCACCACACATTCCACCACCACACTCCACCACCACACACCCCACCACCACACACCCCACCACCACACTCCACCACCACACACCCCACCACCACACTCCACCACCACACATCCACCACCACCACACACTCCACCACCACACACTCCACACCACCACACATTCCACCACCACTCCACCACCACACTCCACCACCACACACTCCACCACCACACTCCACCACCACACACTCCACCACCACACACCCCTTAGTGTGTTTACCGCAGCCCCCTGCCTCGCGCGCCCAGCTGGAATAAACTCACAGGCTATGACGCAAACCTTCGTTGACAAAAATGTTGAAATTTAATATTTATTCTACACATTTTTATAGCATTGAAAAACGTTAAGAGTGATTGCATCATTTTTGTCCTCCTACATAAACCATATTAAAACAAAAAATATATTTCCCATCCCCAACTTTTTCCATTTTCAAACATTTTTGAAAAAGCTCCAGAGAGTCACTAGGGTGGCGCTAAAGAGCCGCGGTTCTGTGAGATTTGTTTTAAAAGTAAATTTTTTTTGCAGCTTCCTTGCTGACAAGCGCATTTAGAAGGAGCTGGATGGGACAACCAAGAACTATCCTCCATCTTGGTCTTTGGGGAGATGGATGACCTCAGTAGCTTCACCAGGAATTTGATTGATATGATGGTCAACCTTCGAGGCAACAGGGCCGCAGTACAATAAGGTTGGCTGGGCCTTTTATGAACTGGTACCTGCCTCAGAAAACTTATCTTTTAGGAGATTTTTTTTAATAAGTAAATTTTTTATAAAAGTGGATTTTTCAAATATATTTTGTGATATTATGCTGCTGCAAGTAAATATGCATTTATTTGTTCTTCAGCTTTATTTTAACGTCAATACAGAGCAATATATGGACTATGCTTTGGGAGACGGAGACTAGGCAAGAGGGTCAAAATGAGCAAATGAACTGATATAACACAGATAGCAGCATGAGAGTGAGGAGAACATAAAAAACAGATAGCAGCAGCACCACCCACCTGAGTCTGCTCCGGCTCAGCTTCCTGTTTATTTCCTCATACTCACAAATAAATCACAGACATGGCAGTCCTTGCATGATAGAGCCAAATTATTATGGCTAAACACACAAGAGTATGGGGTGATTAATGTGTTCAGGGCTTCTATGAGAAGATGGAGACATGATTTATCACCACAAACAGCAGCACAGTGAAATAGAGGAGGACTGAGTGTTTGGTATTGTGCCTGGTGGCCCTACAATGAAAACAATGTCTGTGACTACTGCTGCACTTTTTACATGTCATTCTACACTTTAAACAATCTAAATGTTTTATTGTTTTTTCCAGTAACATACGAGTCAAAAAGAAAAAGCGTCCTCTGAGGAAAATGTATTTACTTTTTCATTTCAAGCTCTGCCAGAGTTATGAAAGGGGCAAAAATCATTTCTTGCTTACCTTTTCCTCAAATTCATGGCTTTAATCATAGATACTCACAGAAAGGAAGTAATGATGTAGGCAAAAAGTTTGTGGGAATTCAGTTTGCAAGTTTATATAGAATTATAGGTCACTGTGCAATGTCTGGACATTGCACAGACGAACTGTTTTCACAACAGTGAATCACATAATCATATTCCTGCACAAGTGTAGAAATTTGTCATGCTTTGGTTTTCAAATCATTTTTTTGCACCCATATCACTAAGTTCATTTTCTAACTGGCTTCATAAGGTCATGATCCACAGCTCTGACTGGAGCGGTTCGCAGTTGAGTGTGAAGCACCCAGGATGAAGATCAGTGCCTCCAAATCCAAGGCCATGGTCTTGAGCCGGAAAAGGATAGAGTGCCTTTGACCTGGAGAAGGGGAGACATCTCCCCCTTCTCTGGGTCCGGGGGGGTGGAGGGGTGTCCTGCCCAAAGTTGAGGAGTTTAAGTATCTTGGGAACTTGTTCACGAATGAGATCAAAATGGAGTGGAAGATTGACAGGCAGACCGGCGCAGCATCTGCAGTGAAGCGGGCACTGTACTGGTTCATCGTGGTGAAGGGAGAGCTGAGTCAACAAAGCAAAGTTTTCAATTAACCAGTTGATCTACGTTCCTACCCTCATCCATGGTCATGAAGCTTTGGGTCCTGACCAAAAGAACCAGATCACGGATACAAGCGGCCAAAAGGAGTTTTCTTCATATTGTGTCTGGGCTCTCCCTGAGAGATAGGGTGAGAAACTCAGTCATGCAGGAGGGACTGCTATTCCTGTTGAGAGGAGCCAGGTGAGGAGATTCAGGCATCTAGTCAGGATGCCTCCTGGGCACCTTCCTGGTGAGGTGTTCTGAGCACGTACCACCAGGGGAAGACACAGGACACGCTGGAGGGACAATGTTTCTCTGTTGGCCTAGGACGCCATGGCAGAAATGGTTAGAAATTAAAGCAAGTGTCAGGAGGCTGGATTTTGGGTTCTGTGTGAGTTTGCTTTCCTCAGTGTCCTCTGATGAGCCACTGTGGAGGATGGACCTGCTGTACATCTTGCACACCTGCGATTCATCTAGGCTCATCAGCCAGAGGATAAGAGGAGTTATTGCCAGTCCCTCGACACTCGAGTGTTAGCCCTTATAGTACTTCGAGTTCTCCAGTGTTCAACCGTTAATACTCTTTGTGTGAAGATTTGATTAGCCCTGCGACCCACCTCTATGTGTCCTTTAAAGGTTTCTTCTGAAGAAGTTCCTGGATTCCTCCCTTCAAATTCCTCTGGTCTCTACCTCTGGATCACATACCACAGCTGGCAACATCCAACACCTCTTCCTCATACCTGCGAACCTGTCCGTCCTTCACCACCTGGCAGTTGTCCCTCTGGATAGTCTCAAGATCTCCAAGACGCTTCCCCACATGGGCTGATTCCAGCCTCAGTCTGCCGTCTCCCCCCGCAGATTGTTTATCTGTACCACCAGTAAGAATCACATTTTTGCTTCTACACCCGTCATCTCCTGCCACTCACCGCTGTCCACTCTGTTCCAGTACCGTCCCAAACTCCTAGCTCCCCGATCTCCCAGGCAAAAGACTCACACTCATCTTTGTACAATAAACGTTATCTTTTATCACCTGCCTCCTGAGTATGTTCTGCATGTGGGGCAAAGAAACTACCCAAAACCATGACAGCAAGGTGACAAATGATGATGATGACACTAGTTACAAACAATGAGCTGATGAATGGGTGAAAAAGAAGCCAAATTAAAAGACCAACTATTGAGGTCGGCAAGTTAAATCTAAGTTTAAAATGTAACTGTAAAATGGTCGTAGTCTTAGGAGCCTATTGTCACCATCTTTGATTGGTCCAATGAGATTTCAGTTAATCTGGTAACGGAGTCAGATAAGACAAGGAGAACATCCAATCAGCCGCCTTCCTTTGGCCGCTGATTAAGGGTTGCTGCCTCATTAATCCTCAACAATTGCTTTGGCTCACGGTAATTAGTTAATCTATTTTAATCAAAACAGGATGTTATTGTTTGGAAGGAGTGCTACTGTTGACGATGGGAGAAATTACAAGCCTTTCGTGTGAGACCTGTCTTGGATGCTGTTATTGACATACTAGCACTGTCTGAGTGAGCCAGATGGAGACGACCATTACCACAAAGAACAGGCGTACTGGCTTCTGTGGTAATACTTTTGTAAACTTAGACAGTTAGGTATGAGTAGTACTGCTTCATCACTTACATACCCTAATGTGAGCCAACAGTCCCCACACACAGTACCGGAGGCTTTTCAGACTTTAATTTTCATATTGTAGGTTCATTCAATGAATTAACTTGGAAAGCTTTCAGTCTGACTAAGATCCAACAGAGGACAGCACCAACTGAAGGCTGACATAAATCATATGGTATGACATATACCCACATACTTGTGTGTACGTGCATATAAGGTGTGTTCCCTGGAAAAAAAAACTTACAGTTTAAACTTTTCACAGAGGGAGTGATACATTTTCCTCCCTTCCAAAGTCACCTTTATCTTCCTCTTAAAATTGCATTTAAACAGCACACTGGAAAAACTGAAGAAATTTTCTCTCAATATGCAAAACTCTGTTCACAAGGCCCTTTATGTCTGTCCTGTGATGTATTTTTGAGATATGCAAATATGACATTTCTTCTCTGTGATTGCACTTCAAGCCCAGCTCTCCTGCTCTTTTTCTCTCTGTCATTATGAGGTGAGGCGTCACCTGCTCAGTGTGAAAACATTACAGCAGATTGCAGCATCTGTTGGGAGCAGCTGAAAAGAATTTTACTGCCATTGTCCCTTATTTTCATTTGTCCAAGCCCCTGATTTTCCATTTAGTTAAAACATTTTTTACTCCTCACAAAAACATCCAGATTTGTAAGGTGCTCCATAAAACTGCACAATTTGAGTCTATAGGTCTGTAAGGGCTGCAGGGTTGTATGCAGTAGAGTGGTGTATGTGAGGTTTTGGGTCATGACCAAAAGAAACGGGTCATGGATAGAAGTGGCTGAAATGAATTTTTGCAGTGCACAGTTTCTGACATCTCAGGCACGTGCTTCATCTGTGATATGCACACATTATACTGGAGTTATTTTAGAATGTTTCTCTGTGTTTTTAAGACTGTTGACTGTTTTTATATTATATAAAATATAATATAAATTAGGTTAAACTTTAATTAACCTAATTAAAGTTTAGGTTAATTATTTGAATATCAGTGTCTATTTATCCTAATGGATTTGGAATTAAGCTTTACCTTTTTAAATTTATTTTATTTTATGTATTAAAGTGACACACTTAGCAGAGATTAAACATTACTTGTGTCTGCTTTATCACATCTGGCAAGCCTACAAACATTTAATTAATTGTTGAATGTCTATAATAATAACTTACTGGTTATTCCCTTAACCCTCACCCCCAAAAAGACATTGTAGAAATGGAACATGGACGTTTTGCTGCTTGTCAGCAACAAACCTTGACAGAAAAATTAATGTCATTAGTTTTGAAATAAAAGACACTTTTCAGAGGTAAGCTTTTTGTACAAAATCAATCTTGAACATACACATACCACAACATTTTTTACTAAGCCACTTAACTCTGGTTTCCAGTAAATACTGACACAGTCACAATGGAAGCATTTTGCAGGGTGACGGCTGGGTTCCTGGCATGTCCCACTTGGTGCATGATGCTGAACGTCTTACGCCCAACACGCTGCTCTGCTTGGCCTTATCAGAACTACCGCTGGCTAAATTGTGCACCTGTTGAGAGGTTTACTGCTTTACCTAACATGAGTGTTCATGAGCTCTGTCTGTTGTTGAAAAGAATTATCTTTGATTTTGCTGAGCAGCAGAGCATCCTCTGAATCCTTGTCTTATTAGATTATTTCTGAGTCACTGTCAATTTTTTGCCCCAGCTGGGGGGGCAGAAGTGTATTCACTAACAATCGAATTATTACTTGTACTAATACATTAAATTACACACCTTTATTGTTATGATCATTATTATTAGATTAATTTGTGTTAGATGGAGAGTGTGATGCTTTTTGACTTGAAAGAACTTCTTGCTCCTTTTTTATCAACGTATTTACTCCTGCTCTTTTCTGTAGAACAAGTTTTTCTGCTTCTTTATGATAAATGATACTGTAATAATTTTAATAATATTAAACATCAAATTTATAGTCTCTTCTACAGAAATTGTACAACAATGAAAAAATAGTATTATTGATTTATTTCTCATTGTCCTATTTTTCTGGCCAATTCTATCATTATATGTAAACCTGCACCTTCTTACATAAACACAGAAATCAATAAAGAAAATGATAAAATTCTCTAGACTACAAATTGCTAACATCGCCTGCAGTTAAATAAATATGACTAAAGCACTTTACTTGAACTATATATTATAATCAGACTGGATAAAATATACCTAATAATAGACTTATTTGCTGTGCAGGTGCCGTGTTGACACTTTACACCATCACTCAGCGGGCCGGTGATTCTCTGGCTTGGCTTTAATAAAGAACACAGGACTGGCAATCCTTATATTCTGCTACAATAAACCTTTCATACGTCCACATGCAAAATAACTGAAAGATTTAATAGATTTGTAGGCTTCCAGTAACTCTTCATCAAAGGGGACAGGTGTTTCTCCACTTTTCTGTACAGCTTGTCAAAATATGGGTCCATCAAACACAAGATCATTGTTATAAAGCTGCAAGGTCTCAGGTTGAAGTGCTGATGTATATGGAGAATATACAGTCATGTTTTCACTAAAATGATTGGTTTGATTCAGAAACAACATACACATACAGCGTGTATGTTGTTTACTTGTTGACAACAGGAAGTTCTTTTGCCAACCAACAAAGGGCCAAAATGTAAACAATAACACTGCACTTGTGTGAAGGCTCATATGTTTTCTCTACAAAATTTTGCAAAGTTAGAGCAAAGAGAGTGAGCAAACTCTGGAAAAGCTAAAACAGTTTCTAAAGGATTCTGTGATGTGCTGCCAGTAGCTTTTCTATGGGATTAAGATCCCCATTGATTTGTCTTCTGTCCAGTGAATCATTTATGAGTTTATATAAATGGTGAAGGGCTTGTACTTGTCTAGCACTTTACTAAGTCCAGAGAACCCCAAAATACATCACACTATATTCAGTCATTCACACAGTCACACCCACACACATTCACACACTGATGGTGGTGAGCTATTGTATGGTAGCCACAGCTGCCCTGGGGCAGTCTGACAGAAGGGAGGCTGCCACTCACCAGCGCCACCTGATCCACAGTGTCAGACAAACACATGACAGCCTTCATAAAGACCTTTTAGAAGATGACCAGCAGGGTCTCTGCATTAGGGTTTTCCTTTAAAATCTCTGTATAATGACGAGGGGGTCTATGTGTTTTTCCCTCATGTTTGTTATTGCATAAGCTAGCCCCAGCTAACAGGCAAATGTTTAAAGTTCAGGCCTGAATGTTGAATTTGAACATTCACTCCCTTAAAAACAAGTTTTTGTTGTGACTTTATCGGATCCGTTTTTACATATTTATCACAAGGTTCACTTTTGGTTGCAGCTTTATGGTGTGTTTGCCTGGCAAGCATACAAGTTCTATAAATAGATTTTCATATTCTTCTGGTGTGACCTCACATTTCTCAACACTGCACAACCTTTTCAATTTTGTGCATATTTTTCTTCCAAGTATGGCTGGAGCATGCTCCCTTATTACTTCAAAGTCAATCTTTTGTTTTTGACCCTTGTACTGGCACTGAGTGATTTTTTGTCCACTGGCTCCATCTTGTGGCCTCAACAAGCCACTAACTTGAAGTGAAGCTTTAAACTTTTTGTCAACTTCCAGTCTGCAATGTTTTGATGGAGTTACGTTACAGTTCGCGCCTGTGTCTATTGTAAATGTAGTTTTCTTTTTATTCATTTGTTCTTCAGACCATCACTCATTGTTACTTCTTGCTTTACAAGCTGCACCAACTTCCTTTACATTCGTGGTTGTTCTTTACATTCTTACAATAAACATGAATTCATCACTTTTTTACTTTGTTCAGCCACATGCATCTTGTGCGTCTTTTTGCTGCATGTCCTGCACATGCAAAATGATTTTTCTTTTTTGCACTTGTTACATGATTGACCGTAGACTGAGCACTTTCAGCCCGTGCTTATATCCACACCTATCACAGTCAAATTTCTTCTCACTGCACAATTTTGTGGATTTCCCCAAATGTTCCCTCTGACTATTTTAACAAATCGGAATTTATAAAATAACATGTAAATCTTAAACATGTGAAAACATGTTAAACTTTAAGATTGGCATGTTTAACATGTCAATCTTGGCTTTGATCAACTGCAGAATCTGATATTGTTAAAGTCATTACAGATTAAACATCCTGGAAGATGGGGTTTTCTTTTCAGCACTTGAAAAACTAGTTCCACTGAGCTAATCTGCTTGTGTCAAAATTCCATCAATGCCAATACTTTTGTAAATGAATAAAAAGACTAAAAAGACCCCTGAAAGTAGATGGCTCTTTCCTGTTGTTAAAAACATGGTGTCAGGGTGTGCTGTGGTGGCGCAGGGGGTGAGCACGCCCCACGCTTGGAGGCCTCAGTCCTCGATGAGGACATCGCGGGTTCAACTCCTGGTCCCGGCGACCTTTGCCGCATGTCCTCCCTCCTACTGTCAAAAACACAAACAAAAACTTTTCGGAGAGAAAAAAAAACATGGTGTCAGAAGTTCTCATCTAAAACAAGCTGAACAAATCAAGACAGTGGCTAATAGAGTACCATCAAGCTTGATTATGCCTGCTGCCCTTAAGGAAAATCCAGCAGCCGATCCCATTCAGGAGCAGTCTGTGTGAGGCTATAGAACACTAAAGCTGATCAATATCCTGCAGACGAGGCAAACAGAGCCCCTCTCACAGCTTAACAGCAAAGAATTAAATCGACAGCAGAAAGGTGTTTTTGGTTTAAAGGGCCAGGATCATGTATTTTCCAGACTGTTTTAAAGCACAAACCTTCAGTTATTAAAAAACTGAAGGTTTTATATTAAATACGAGTTAAAAAAAATTAACATGAAATTGGGCCTCTTGTCTCTTTAAAAACTCACTTTGTTCATGGATGTTGTTGTGAGACAGACGACATTCAGGAGCAGATCAGAACCAGCTTTATTGATTTATTGAACCAGTACAACAGACAATCAGTACAGAAACAGAGCAATGTCAACAAGTAAGAAAATTAAACAGTTCCTCACATCTAAACCAATCAAAGAAGATAAATAAAACTGAATGGTGAAGAACTACAGGGATTTGAAACTGTTCCAAATAATTTCACTTCATCACTCAGGATGTTCTGAGTGATGAAGACATCAGGTTTTAGATATGATGATTTCCACTCAAAATTATTGCTCCAGTCCTGTGCTTTAATCCTGACCTGCGGGACAAACACTCAACTAAGATTGGATGAACACACACACACTGCGTGAATTACATTAATTCCAGAGAATGAAAGTCAATGAGCAAACAGTGTTGTACATTACATCTGAAAATACTCAGTAATCTTACTTTTTCTCACTACATCATGTTCTTTTCAGGGCTCACAATTCTCTAGAAACATCCCTTAACAGTCTTTACATGTTTAGATGTGACTATGACATTCACATAAATCTTAGGAGGTCCAACGCCACCAGGCCACCTTCATGCGATCCCACACAGCGTCTAAAGAGTCAAAGGCGGGACGCACATCTAGGATGGAGAATTGATAGTTTTCACGGTTCAGTTCTCCATCATAGTAGTCGATGACATAGCGCACCTCCTTCCCACAGCGGTCAATGATCCAGTCATGGCGGTCAAAAGGCAGTTCATAGCTATAAGAACACATTCAGTTAAAATCACGTAAATGCAGCAGACTGAAACACTTAGGATCTGTAAAATGAATTAAGGGGGATTATTAGTCATTATGACGTCATTTATCATGATAGGTGGTTTTCATCAAACAGTCATAAAAAAGTTGTCATAAAATAAGCTTCATACACCCACAGATAACGTACTGAAAGTAGGCAAAAAAATAAAAATAAAAATAAAAAAAAATAGTTGAATCAGAGCAACGTAGCGCTTACCCCATCCAGTGGCGGACGCGGGCTCTGGGAGAAAACTCTTTGGCCTTCCCACCAAACCTCTTCAGTGTGGGCCCACATGGACACTCACTGTGACAACACAAGACCAGAAACAAATCACTCATTGTTTGAATCTTAAGATACAATTCAAACTCAATAATACTTTATTGAAGGGAAAATAAATGAAACTCATTAATTCAAAAGTTTTAGCATTATTGTAGATGGTAATGGCTATTAGCAGAAAATATTTCCTGTAGCAGTCTGTATTACAGCAAATTTGTGGAAGCCTCTGACTAAACACACTGTTTTTCTAAGATGACCTCATGAAGGGGATGAGTAGGTTTGTCCATAACTTTCTTGATTTTATTTAAAATCCTCCCTTGCATCATCATCTCCAGAGGTTCCACAGTCATCCCATAAACAGAACCAGCCTTCTACTTCAGAACTCTTCGGTACTGAATGACCGTCACTTACCGTGCATGCAGGGCTTCCCACTTAAGGATCTCCTGCCAGGCTTGCTCATTGTTCTGATTGTGGATTTTAATAATGTTGGTCATGTCCCGGGGAGCGAGGTCATCATCGCGCCAGCGCCATCTACAAGGTAATATCAAATCAAAAGCCCCAAGTCATTAAGTTAACAAATACAACACAAACATTAAAAGAAACGACAGCAGCTGAAAATGAAATACATTTTAAAGTGAAAATTATTCTAGAAAGCAAAAAATGCATGTATGGTTTTTGTCCAAGATTGAAAACCAAAATCCCAGAAAATGTGGAAGTTCTGCAAATGTAAATAATAATAATTTAAAAAAAATCCAAGAGATCTTCAAAGCATGAGTCAATGTCAGCAAAATCTGTTGTGTTAAATCTGAGAAGTCATACACATGTATTCATCATTAAATATATGTAAGCTGATGCATGTTACAGGTCCCACCATGTGGAATCTCCTCAAAACAATTTGAAGACAGCTTTCCATTCTTGCTTTAAGCAGGCATCCAGCAACTTCATTTTGTGGAACATTACATTTCTCTTTTAATGATGTTCTTGTTAGGCAGACATCCAAAGTAAAAGAAAATGAATGGACAAGCTTGGATAAAACAGCAGCAACAACAAAGTAGAGACTTGTGTTATGAAGGGAACTCAAAAGCATTACATTTGCATGTCCTCCTCCCACGATTTATTACTTTCTGATGATCAGCATCAGCATATGTTTTGCATATTCATGAAGGCAGACATGTTTTTGCACCTGTGATTTTCATTTTGCTATGCAATCCTGTTTGTATATTCTTTTAGATCAAGTTTGCAAATGAAATCCAGGTTTTTAGTTGTTATTATACACAAACCGTTAATAGATCAAGCCTGTCGTGTTTTTCAGAAAATCATCTGACCAGAGCACCATCTTCAACATTTACTGTGTCACCCAAAAGTTTTTGATACCTTTATTTAAGCAATAGTTTATTTTTACCAATAGTTTTCTGCTTAGCACTCTTCTATTGAGGCCAGATTTGTGTAATAACTAAACAACTAGACTAAACTAAACTAAACTAAATAACTAAAAGATGTCCTGAATGAAAAGAAACTGATGATATCTACTAACAAATAATTATCTTTGTATGTTTCCTGCAGTATATGAAATCAATGTTTGATCTGAGAGAACATGTCACTACACGACTGCTCCCTGGGTCACATTTACTTCTGGCTCTGCAGCTACTTACACACAATCACGTCTGGTTCAACCAAACACTCTGCAAAAAACCTGAGTAAAATCCTAGTTCAAATAATATGCTCATATTATTGATCATAGCCAGCTAATTAACTCCATTCATAGATGAATCTTTGGGAAAAAACAACTTTGCCAAAGCCAACTAAGAGCATCTGTAGAATTAAAACAGTCTAGAAAACAGGTGTAGAGTCCTTAATGAAAAGCGGCAGGTACAGCTGGGACCAACCCCTTCCGCAGCATGGCGTTCCAGAACATCTGCTCTGATGGGTAAACCCAGTTCTTTTCTGCACCGTGACGAGGAATGTTTGACTCCTCTCTGGAGACGGACAGTGTAAAGGGCTGATCTGGAGCTGGCGTTTGGTTTGGAGGAGGCATCTGTACAGAGATGAAAAAATTAAACCACTTCATAACTTCTTTACAGTCAAAACTCAGTGGCCAATTGAAACACATTAAAACAGAATACTTGCAGAATAACCAATCAATGGAAGGTAAAAAATAAAATAAAAAAAAAATACAAACGTGGTAGTGACATTTTTTGTTATTGACAGAGTATCTCCAAAGTTATGTTGAATGACAAACATAATCTGGATCTGAATAGTAACATAATCAGAAGCAGTTTAGAAGTTTACAATAATCAAAGCTGCAAGCAGCATCAAGCACCCTGCTGAAGATCTGGTCTGCTCTGTGTTGGGACCACAGATCGTTGGTGGGCCTGACACACATTTCCCACACGTAGGCACTAGAAGGCAAGTCTTGAAAATTAAGCTTAGTCATGTTAAATTCAGCTCTAGTGTGAAGTCGCAAAAATTTGGCTGAAGTGACTTTCCTAATGGAAGTTAGTTACAGTTTGATGTTTGACAAATGTACAGTGAACCCTCGTTTTTCATGGGGGTTACATTCCAAAAAGAACCCGTGATAAGCGAAATCCGTGAAGTAGTAACCTTTATTTTTTTTACAATTATTATACAATGAAATACTCCATAATACATTGAAACCAAAGAACTAAACCTTTTTACAGGCCCAAGCATTTGTTTAACAAATAAAAGTACTTTATAAATGTTTTTTTTACAACTAACTACTGTACTGTAAAATAATCATTTTAATCATTAAAACGAACTGAAGGCTTCAAATTGCGGACATCAGCATCGCCCCACTGCGACCCGAGTCATTGCATTAGAATGAGAGAAAATGAAAAATGATTATGAATAAAATACAAAGTACAGCAGGACAAATAGTGACTCCCGTGTATTTCACTGCTCTTCTGACTGAGCCGCTGCATCCTGACTCCGCTCTGTAGCGTTTTTTTCTTCTAAAGCCCGCGGTGCAGGTGTGTTTTTAAGAGAACAACATAATTATAGGTAGTTGTTGTCACTCTTTTTTCTTCTGGACAAAAAGATTCTTATGAACCGACATGCCACCATCGATTATGTTTGAGTAGCATGTCCAGAAGTTGAACTTTTTCTACGATAGTTAGCATCTTCCTCTGCTTTTTGGGTCCTACTGCAAGTCCCTTTGTTGGTGCAGACCGTTTTGTCGACATTATGGGTTTTAGAGAAACTTGAAATTGCAAGAGAATTTACAAACTTAAATTCTGCAAGCTGTTTTACGTACATGTACATATTAAACCACAACATTATTGACACACAGGTAGAGAAGAAGCAGAGAGACTGTTTAGCCAATCAGGACGCAGAATACAATGCACTGTGGGGAAAAAAAATTGCACAAAAAATCTGCAAAGCAGCGAGACTGTGAAAGGTGAACCATGTTATAGCGAGGGTTCACTGTATGTAATTTTGGTGGAATATTGAAATCAGTCATGTTCAAAAAGGATTTAGAAGGACTATTTTCAAATGGTGAGATTCTGAAACTCACCATATATTTGAACAATTGAACCCTGTGGTTGAACCCACAAAAATTGAACAGTTCATGGTGGGATTCAACATCATGCTTATACTTCAAATTTATGAGTGAGCGAGTAAACGATCCAATGTTTGTTTCAAAATGACCAGCTTTCTCTGGGGTCTGAACTACGGGTCTTACAGACTTCATTGAAGGTCTTAAGTTACATTTATTATCATAGTCAACAAAATTAAAATACGCTGGTGAGGCTTCTTTGTCAGATTAAAATTATCTTTTAAAAATAATCTTTAACAGTTTTTCTTATGCTTCTGTATTAAAAATATTTTATTGACCTGATCTAATATTCTAATCTCAGCTGTCACTTTTTATTTGCTGCAAGCAGAAAAGCAAACAGAAATAAATGTTTGAAAACATCAGTCATGTTATTAATCTAAATAATGTGTTGGACTTAATGAGTTGGTTTGCTAAAATAAGGAGGTGCTGGTGCCTCTCCAGCAAACATTTTGGGCGAGAGGTGGGGTCACCCTGGACAGGTCGCCAGGGCAACACAGAGACAGACAACCATTCACACACACTCACACCCAAGGACAATTTATAGAAACCAATTTACCTCACAGTCATGTTTTTGGACTGTGGGAGGAAGTTGGAGAACCCACGCATGTACAGGGTGCAAACTTCATGCAGAAAGACCCCGGGCCAGGAATCAAACCCAGGACCTTCTTGCTGCAAGGCAACAGTGCTACAATATCTCAATGTACTGAATATTACTACATTGTATGCTTCTAGAAGTACTGTAAGGTAATTTGTCAGTCCCCTCAAGTTTGCTTGAGTAGCTGTTAATAGATTATGTTCATTTTAGTGCAGATCATGTGATAGACAGGGTGTCCCCACACCATAATCCCACTTGCAATTAGACAAGAGCCGTTCTCCTGGCAACCGCCAACCAGACTTGTACACCAGATTGCCAGATGGAGAAGTGTAAATCATCACTCCAGAGAATGCGCCTGCACTGCTCTAGAGTCCAGTGGTGGTGGTTTTACATCTCTGCCTCCAAGTCATACGTCATGGCTTGGATGAAGCTGCTTCACCATGGAAACCCATTCCATGATGCTCTCTGTGCACTGTTCTTGAGCTCATCTGAAGGCCACATGATGTCTGAAGGTCTGTAGTGATTGATTGCAGAAGGTTGGTGGCCTCTTCGCACTAGCGCTTCAGCATCGGCTGACTGTCAGTTTACGTCTCCTACCACTTTGTGGCTGAGTTGCTGTCATTCCTAAACACTTCCACGTTCTGATAATACAGCTGACAGTTGAATGTGGAATATTTAGGAGGGAGGAAATTTCACAACTGGATTTGTTCCACAGGTGGCATCCTACCACAGTTCTATGGTGGAATTCACTGAGCTCCTCAGAGCGACCCATTCTTTTGGCAATACAGTGTAGGTACCACCATTGACGAAGATGACTTTTATTACTCAATTTTTATACAGTTTCTATTTATCATAGCTTTTGTCTGTTTTAAATTATGTTAGTAGTCATCATGAACTTTTGGTCCTTGATATGAACAACAACTTTGTTCATGTATTTATATATGTGTACATGTGAAATTAAGATAAACTCCTTCATTCTAAATAATTTCTACGTATTGTGCTTTGCTTAATTGGAGAGCATGTTCATCACAGTAGTCATGTCAGAGTGGGCTTACCACATGGTGAAATGTGCCAACAGGAATCCCAGTTTGAATCTTCAACCGATTTTTGTTCACTTATGTAAACATTCTCTTGATTCCCAGTTTAGCAAAGGAGCCAATTTAAATCAACAGGCCAAAACTTTCATTTAGATTTTTTTCACAAAATACTTTTCACACAAATCCTGCTGCCTGTTCATGTAGGTACCATATTCGCTGGGTCAATGTCATTTTTCTTGGGTTCTGCAGCTCTCATGGGACACTCCACAAACTCATAGGCTCGGTCCTGATGGGCTGGACCTGCCTCTGCACCTTTTATCGGGACCTCTGAAAGAGAAGATGCTGTCAAAGATGAGAAAAGTTTGAAAGATAAGGACCATTGCAAACACATTTCAGCTAAATGTAGTTCCCAAAAAAACCAAAGCAATGTGTTCTGATCTTACAATTAAACTAGTTACCTTTGATAGGCTGAGCTTGATGCATGGGACATCCTGAAGGTGGTGATGCTAAGAAAATAAAATTAAATGAACATTATAAACAAAATGTCATTGATTACACGTGGCAAGCTATATTAAAATATGTGGAAGGTCATGACAGTATCAACCTTTGGTAGACTGGACTTGGTGCATAGGACAGCCTTGAGGAGGAATTGCCTCTATGGCCTCTGCTCGGACAGTCAGCGCACCATCAGAGGACACACCCGATCCCATCTTGACCTATGTCATGATAAAAAACACAAAGCATCCATTGAAAACCACCATAAAGCAAGGGTCTCATATCTTATCTTATCTGAGCTACTTTCTCATGTAAAGGTAGCTCAGATGAAATGAAAGAGCTGCTCATGCTTAGCTAAATTTATTTAGGAATAACCAATTTCTAAAACCAAAATTGAACATTTATTTTAATACATAGAAACATGTTTACACAGAGTATATATAGTGTATAAGAATGTACATTCACAATCATCTGAGTGCTGCTTGTTGCAATTTTAAAGGGTGCAAATAACAAAGACAACATGCACGGATAGCATTTATCCGTGCTACTGAACTACTGAATGTGTAAAACTTAGATAATCAAATAAAATTTATGCTGCATATTTTAATTACCTGAACGTCTTTAATTCACATGTTGTTAAAGCAAACAAATATCCGAACTCCTTAATCTACCATCTTTGTATCATTTTCCTGCGTTGCACAGTTTCTGGCAGTATGGCAGAAACTGCAGCTTCTGCAGAATATTAATGAGAAGACTGGTACATTACCAGTAATGTATGCTGACTGGTACCTCATACATTTAACAAGCGACATCATCATTCAGCCTATTCTAGTTCCCACAAGTCTTTCACCAGGTGTCACATGTTTCCACAGAGAGAAAAAAAGGTTCTGCAGTAGAAATTGTGGATACATATAGTGTTACTTTACATTTTGCATTTTGGCCAAAATGTTACATTTGAGTGTGGTCTGACAAGACTAAAATTGATCAGACAAAGCTCCTTCTCCCACATGTTTGCTGTGTCCAACAGCAAACATGTGGTAGTCCTGTTCTGGTAAACTGCAAACAGGACTTCTTATTAAAACTCCTTCAAATACAAACCAAATGGACTTGCCACTGTACATTCCTTTAGATTATGTCAGAGTTCAGTAGAACTGTCTGTTCAATTTCTGTTATTCTCTTCACAAGATAAACAGCATACATTATCCATTAATGTCAACTCAAACACATTTTAATACTTTAATAACTGTTGTGAAATATGATGTAATTAGTAATCAAATTTTCCACTTTTCAAAACCTTTAATCTGGATAGTGTCGTGGAGCTTAAAATGACAGCATTCAAGTCTGTCAAACAGTGTTCTGTGTCAAATACAAAAAATATGCACTATACTTCTGAAAATCGCACGAGGGGTTATAATAATAATAACTTTAAAACTAACAAAATAAGTACATTTTAAAGTTTTAAGACCTAAAATTGTGATTTTCACATGTTACTTTTTAAACACATTTATCCCATGAACACAATCTCTGTTAAAAGTGACCGTTACAAAAGGTTCTCAAAGCATCTTGTGATTTCAGGCTTACGTTTTACTCACTAAGTTAATTGGTTTGTATCAGACTGCTTAAAAACAATTTTAATTGTGTACTTTACAACTTTACTACACTTAGGCTTACGACTGATGAGGAGCCAGTCAACTGTAATTCATCATCCTTACTGTAGCCCTACAGACCAGCGTGTGGCATTAGCTTAGTTGCAAATACAGATTAGGGTCGCTGTGTGTTTGTATAGACTAAAGATAGATTTGGAGCACAGCCTTCACAAACTGTAGACAAAAAGGATTAAAGACTTCACATCTAAAACATTTAATGTCTGTACATAAGACGAATTAAAGCTAATTAGAGGATACTAGCCTAAATTTAACTATGCACAAGCAGTCACCTATTACCCCTGATAGTTGAAGCTAAGGTGGCTTTAGTGATCAATAGTAAGCTTGTAAACTGTGTGAGGTGCAAATTATCAAGGTACTAAAGCTTTAAAGCTGGTTTAAAGACCAGACTGAGCAAGTATTAAGTAATTATCGGCCAATAATTATTGACCCAATATCAAGGCATCATGTCATTCTGTCCGATATCTCAAATAGCACTGATAACGTATTCAGTGCTGTGGGTTTTAAGTACTCCACCTACTGCACGGAGATCAAGAGGCATCAGAATATTGTAGAAAACAACTGCAGGACTAGAAATAAATAATTTTAACATTTTCTTAAGTCAGAAACCACTGTCATAATTTTAATAACACTACAAGTAAAAAAATATCAAGTAACCCAGGGTCTTACACAAACAATGGAAATATAAACATAAAAAGATCAGAATGACCCCAGCTGGGAACATCCAACACTGTATGAATGCAGATCAGCTTGTCAGTCAACAGAGAGCATAGCAGCTGTAGGTTGGAACTTATTTCATGTTTCAGAGGAAGACAATTCTCTTGTTTAAAAACTGTTCAAAGTTCTCCATATTGACAAACAGCAAGTCATCTAAAATGCAACCATTGCTTTGGCAGAGTATTCAAACGCAGGCATTTGAGATCGCCCGCGATGCTAAAGATGGTGGCAACAAATCAGCTTTCAAGAAACCATCGGGACTCAAATCCATTGCAAAGGTTCTGATGAAACAGGAATATTTGCTCACGAAACAAAAGGGCTGAAACGATCAAATAAATGACAGCACTTGACAACACTCCACCCTAGTTGAAGACAGGGCTGTTTTCGGCTCATTTGCCCCAGTTTACCATGATGAGCTGCAGCTACTTTTCTGATATGAGTCTTCCAGATAAATATGATGCAATCACCAAATACATTCATGCTTTGTTTGCATAGAAATATGTCTATGTTTGACAGAAGCGTTAATTGGCTTATTCTCATAAGTCTCACCATGAATATAACAGTTGATATCCATAATTGTACATTGGCAGTATAAATTAATGTGCTTTTAATCTAACTTGTGTAAGATTAAAGTTCTACTTTGAACTTTGTATTTATTTAAACTTTCTGATCAATTTTAGAGGCATTAATGTTTTAGTAATGCACTTTTTTTTCTTTTTTTAAATAAACGTTTATTTGAGATATGGTTTATTTTAGGGATTTCTGATCAGGTTTTTTGCTGCAGATACTGATCATCTGGATTGGTTTTCACATTAGGTATAAACGTCACTATGTGATCTGGCAAAATGGAAAAATAATCTGGTAACAAAATCACCTAGTTTAGACAAAAAACTTGGAGGCACAATGCAGCAAGTGTCCAGTCAAAAACAACGCAACACCTGCTATCAATAACACAATATTTAACAGTAAGACTCTCATAGCCGAACAAAGTCAAATCTCACAACACTGTCTAAATAATGTCAAGTAAAAAGTGAAACATTCATTCAAAGTCAAATGCAGGTTACAGTTACTAAATCAAACTGCTTGATTGTTTTGTATTGGTTCTGATGGGCTGGTTTTGACTGAGCTGAGTAATTCTGCACAACACAGAGAGGAGGCAGAACAGGTCAATTTTTTTCCACAGATTATATGTCTCATCTTAGGCAGTTTAAGTTTTAAAACATATGTAAAAACCTTTTTTATTTTATTTTATTTTTTTTAAGTTACATGCTGCAGCCTAAGGAGTCGTTGGGTGGAGCTCAAACGTTGCTACAAAACATTACAAAATATTACAGTGTTCAGCCAGAGCAGAATGCAGCGTATTACACCATCAGCTTGATGACTAATTATTTTCTGGGTTATTTGCTTAGCTTTCTGACAATCATGCTCATTTGGACGGATGTTGAAAATTATGCTCTGCTTTACTTGTCTGACCGCTGTGGATTTATTTTTTCTGCAGTGAGCCTTGATAAAGCCATATATTGTTTTATAAATGTCATATTAGATTAATTGTGTTGTGTCGATGCACAGTTGTGCAGATGCATTTTAACGTGCTTCACCCCTGAGGTAATTTCGTCTTAAAACTGAGGATTTACTGCCGAGCGCTTGTGCAGTGTGGAGGAAAGGGGTAGGTACGCTGTATGCGGGACCTCTGGTGATTGTGAAGTAAAAGATACTGGTGATTGTATTTTGTGATAGGCAACACCAGTCATAGACTTTTTCACTGAGATCGACCGATTATGATGGCCGCCTGATCGATTGGCACACCACTAATTGAATGTCACTTTAAAGTTTTATACTTTTTAAAAAGTCAACTGCTTTTCTTTAGAGTATTTATTATGTCAAAGTCTTAACTTTTTATTCACTAGTCTTATTTCCAGGTATGTTATCTCATAACATACCACATAATTTTTGTTCACAAAGATATATATTTCTCGATGCTCAACATGCACTTCTAAATGCCAGACTACAGGTTATAATTGCCATTCACGTTGAGTTTGGCAAGCAGAGAAACGCTGTGTCTTTTAAACTTGACTGATTCTTATTTTGAAGATAACGCTTCCAAAATTGTCCAGTTTGAGGGAGAGCAGCAAAGATGCCAGCAGTCCTAGGATTTCTGGTTTATCGGAAAAAAAAACAAAAAAAAAACTAATAATAATAATTAAGACTTTACTCAGGGGGGCGAGTAAAGCCTGGTGACCTGCCAGGCTTATCATACACCGAGTGAAATTCTAATGTTTAAATCTGTCTTTTAGGATCATTCTGCTCCACTGGTAAAGTACACAGCACTAGACTTTTTTTTTCGTTTGTTTTATCACTAATATCCCTTTGGCGCTGTAACGTTTTTCTTTGGTCTCTGATGGCTGTTAATGTTCTTTTTTTTTAAGGTTTGTAACAATTCCTTGAGTGAATACCTTGATTACTAAAATTCCTCGGGGCAAATTACCTGCCTCAAAGGTTTGTTAAATTAAGTTTCATTATTTAGGGTTAGGGTTCCGCAGGTGACTGATTTTTCAGGCTGTATAATTACATCGATTCTATGATATTTATCAATTTTTCCCACCCATTTTTTCCCCCCATTTTTCGGTGTGAGAGTTCACTGCCGGGTGGAGGTTGAATGACACTATGTCTGTTACTACCAGTAGAGCGTAGCAGTAGTCAAACGGGATCTTACGCCACTAGCTCGTTGACTTGAATTATTTTGCAGGTTATTTGTTTAACTTTCTGACCATCGTGCTCTTCGAGTGTTGGTAGTTGTGTGCTGCTTTACCTGCCATCTGGCCGCTCTGGATGTCTTTTTTTTTCTGCAGTGAGCCTCTGTCAAGTGTTTGTTTTTTAAATGTCATATTAGAGTCGTAGTATTGATACATTTTGAAGTTCTTCACCCCCGAGGTAATTATCCATCGTAACACAAAAACTTCCCCATTCACTCTGAGCGTTGAAGAGCCTCACCACATTGCTTAGCATTTATTGCCACGCGCTTGCGCAGTGCAAGGAAAGAGGCAAGAGCTGCACACACAAGCTGCGAAGTGAGATACAGGTGATAGGTTTTGATGATTGGCAACACAAGAGTGATCGGCGATCAATGATCATAAACATGTTTGCAGAATGTGGCCGATTATGATCAGCGGCCGGTCAATCGGCACACCTCTAGTAAGAATAATCAATAACAGGGTTTCCCCCAGAAAATTTGCCTCAGTGCCCCGGTGATCGGCACTGAGGCAAATTTTCTGGGGTAGCTAATCTTAACAAAACAATCTAATTGTGAATATTATTTGAACTTTTATAAAATAAACTTTATATTATATTGTATTATATTATATTATATTATATTATATTATATTATATTATGCCCCGGTGATCGGGGCACTGAGGCAGTCCATCGGTGGTCCACCACGTTTTTGTATTAAAAAATGTTGACAGAAAATGTAAAAATATTACTGGGTAATTATAGGTTATGGGAAAACATTTACAGTGAAAAAATATTCAAACTCACAAATCAAAAAATACAATTAAAACTAATATTAATTAGTTGCACTTTGTTTAATCCAAATTAAGTCAGCGGCTCCATCAGGCCCCCAGGCGCCATAAATGCTAATATTTAAACTCAGACCACAGATACATAAATGTAACATTTGTTTATTGACATGATCAATGCTACTAAATTTGATTTAATGATTTCAGCATACATAAATTAACATATTTTAAATTAACATTTAAATGTAAGATTTTAAGGAGCTGATTAGTTTATTTTATAAAAGTTCAAATAATATTCACAATTAGATTGTTTTGTTAAGATTAGCTACAATCTATTGCTGTAAATTTAGTCTGTGAGTTTGAGCTCCGTTTGTTCACAAATTCAAATTGGTAAACTGCAATTATAACTCATTGCTTTGTAGGTTGGACAGTTAAACCACTCCCTTTTTCGCAGATTAAATCTAACACAAAAGCTGTTCGAGGTGCTAATGCTTTTAGCAGCAAGAGGGGCCCCCCCAAGTCAAATTCTGCTCAAGGCCTTCTTACAGCCTTGGGCCAGCCCTGCATGATTATTTAAATTCACTGCACTGCCCAGAGATGTGCAACAAAATGTGGCTTTAGTAGCTCTTCCATTTTGTGTCTGTTGAGTTTTTAATAAGCACCAAAGAAACCGTGCTGGTTGCCCAACTTTAAGGGACGAGTTTTTCAGATCTCCATGCCACCACGCACATTAACTCTGGCTGATGAAGTAGACAAAACATTTGATACAATTTGATGCTTCGTGTAACCGGAAAAATAATAATAAAATAATAGAAAACCAGCATGATCCATGACTACGAGGCGACCTCGGAAGCTCCTCACCGGGCTGAACCTGCACGATGAGGTTAGCGCTGGTTCGTTAACCGCTAACACTCCGGCCAATCGGGAACACATACATAAACTTTAGAGGGAAGACAGAGCCCGGTGCTGGACAGCGTGTTGAGATGTAAATGCCGCACATAATCCTTTTTCACAAATAAAAATCATTCTCACCACTTGCTCAATGCACATCTCTGAAAGCGCGACTACAAGTTATTCCTGCAGTTCACATAGAGCTGTGCAGCCAGCTATAACACAGCGGGGTTTAAACTCCTACCCTTGATGTGGAGTTTTCTAAAGAAACATAATTCCTCACAGGGGGTTCATGTAAATATTCATACAAGTCAGCCTGTGTCCAGTTTGCGTGAAAGGAGGCTTCATCTCAGGGTAATCTGTGCTGAGATCAGACAGCGGAGAAACTACAAACATATCTTTTAGAAATAAATTTGCTCCGCCAGCAACAAAGATGCTTCAATACAGCTTTAACTTAAAAAAAAAAAAAAGATTTTTTTTTTTTTTTTTTGCATTATTAATTTTTCTAATAACAAAAAGAAGCCAGGCCTAATGGCTAGTAAAGTGTGGCAGGCCGCCAGGTTTATAATACACCTGGAAACCCTGCTGTAGAATACTTGATTACTAAAATAATTGCTTATGACAGTCCTGCTTTTGTTAAAGTAACGTGGCCTAATATTTATGTTTAGTCCTGATGTTTTTCTTTTCGGTTTAATTGTGTAATTATTGCTGGTAGTCTGGCTGCATTCATCTGTTCAAAGCAGGCATCTTTTCCCGCACAATTTGTGGAAAATGGAGCTGATATAATCTGCATCAAAATTTCTGGGCAAAATACACACACTCATGCAGAGCATGAAGACAGTGTGGTACCATGAACTGGAATTATTTGTATTCTGCAGCTCAAAATTGGCATTGGAAGAGGAGACTTGTAATCCAGTTTTTATTATTTTTATTTTGTATTCTTTCAATGTTTCAAATATTTGACAAGCAATGACTTTTGTTATTGTATCTATGCCTCCTGCTTGCCACAGTGACTTCACATTGTTTTGTGCCATCTTACTCATACATTTTAAAAGTGTGAAATATAAACACAAAAATATCATCCACCAATCTGGTTCAGATTTAGTAAATTAAATTGCGGTCAATACATTTAAATATTTCTCTTCAAGTACTTCCACTTGTCCTGCTCTATAAAGTGAATTCTGAAGATTTGGGTCCTTTCAAAGAGTCATAAATCCCTTCATTCCTTTTCTTCTTGTTTATTGGACATTGGCAAGCAACTGATGACGCATTGCCCAGTGGTAAGGAAGGTGGACCAAATATTGCCCAGAAACCCCCCCCCCCAAAAAAAAAACCCCCCCAAAACTACCTTTCAAACAAATAACTGCTTAAAATAATAGAAGATTATCAAGTATAATAGTGTTTGTTTCCTTGCAGTCTCTTCCAAATCTACATAACGACAACTACAATTGTAATGTTCTGGAATGTGTATTTTGGCTGTGCTCAATCCATCATCTGTATTTGATTTGTCATGACTTGCTGTGTGGTGCAGCCAATCAGACGTCAGGGTCTGTGGACGAGCCACATACAAGCCCCACTGAGTTTGACAGTTTAAATTAAATTATTTGATCATACATGTGCGAACGTTGTCATAATATTTTAACTGTCACAAATACACGGCAAAATTAAGTATATTACTTAATAGTATACAAATAATTTCAGAATTGTAGCCCACCATTTATATGCACAAGTCCTAAACGTCACTACGCACTGTAGAATCTTTTAGACGCAGGACATTTTTGTAGCAGGTTGTTGCACATTGTGGACGGTCCCTACGACTGGTCTACACACGGAGACCATTCTTATTTGACGGAGGACAATGTGGCTTTGTTAAAGTAATCATGCAGTCTAATGTTCAACTTGCCGCGGTTACAGAGAGGTCCATTCTATGTTTAAACACCGGTCCGTTTGAGACATATTGAGGGGAAAGGCGAACTGACGGACCTCACTCCATCCATTAGGTAAAATAGCATAGCAATGCTTCCGAGCTCTAAATCTCTGTGGTTATTCGTTTTTTAAAGCCTTTAATCAGAACGAACAGCAAATACCTCATGACCAGAGACTCTTGGTTTCGCCGTCTAACGAGTTACAAAAGCATGACTACAAGCACTTAACGCTAGCTAAGCTACTAACATCTATGTAAACGTTAGGTTGAGCGAAGATAAACTTACAAAATAATAAACAGATCGCAGTGGGAACGTTTTCAGTAAAATCCCTACCTGTGGTTTGTCTCTGATCTGATAATGTTGAGAGAAATTAATAATAAACAGTTAAAGCAAAGACTAACCTGTGCAAATGATTCACTCCTTTCCTCCAATGTCACCGTGGGACAGTGGTCGACTTGTGCAACTACGAACGTAAGTTCTTTGCATCATCACGTCAAAGCTGACGAAGTGTGGCAGGATATGGCAGGCCGACTTAACATAAATTCAATTTTGTGTAACTGTCCATATTACATTCTAACGATATCTAAAATTCATAAATTACATTATGACTATCCACAATGGTAATTTAAGATATCTGCTTTTACATTCTGACAAGTAAGAATAATAATTCAAGATATATTCAATTGCATTTATGAGCCTAAATTCCTTTCTATCTCTAATTACGTCGCCTCGTCTGTCATTTAACGTAATACAAATCTGTAATTACGACTTAAAATCATCATCATAAGCCTAATCCTCTCGAATGTAAATATGACTAGTTAAAATAAATTTTTTAGATATCTAAATTAATTACAATTTTCACCAAACAAAAAATATAAACATTGTTTTTGCACTCATTTTTAATGAGCTCTCAAGTTAAAACATTTCAAAAGTAATTTCTCTCAAATATCTGTGATAGTTAGCACTTATACTTTGAATAAATAATTAATCCCATCTCTCAGGTGTGACATATCAAGATGCTGATTAGACAGCATGCTTATTGCACAGGCGAGCTGTAGGCTGGCCACAGTAAGTCACTGAAATGTGCTGTTTGCTTTATTTGGGAGGGTCTTACAAAAGTATAAATGCAACACTTGTTTTTGCTCCCATTTTTATTATCTGAACTCAACAATCTAAAACATTTTTCTACATAAATAATTTTTCTCAAATATTGTTTACAAATCTGATAGTGAGCACTTCTCCTTTAGATAATCCATTCCACCTCACAGGTCTGGCATATAGAGATACTAATTAGATAGTATAATTATTGCACAGGTAGGCTGGCTACAATAAAAGCCACTCTGAAATGTGCTTTCAGAGTGGCCAGTATGATGACAACTTGCCTCACACAGTGCAACATCCTTCACATAGAGTTGATCGGGTTGTTGATTGTGGAATATAGGTCCACTTCTCTTACATGGCTCACATGTCCAGAGAGAAAGTTGGCCATCCAAGAACTGGGATGTTTTCAGCTTCCAGGAATTTTGTGCAGATTCTTATAAGATGGGGCAACATGAGGAGATAGTTATGGATGAATAGCACAACAATGGGCCTCAGGATCGGCCACTACTATAACCCCGCCACGACCATGAGCCACTTTATCCAGGGCTCACTCAATCCACAACGTTGACATCAGCAAACGCTTGATCCACCCCTAACCCCACACACTGTCTGCTGTCTATCCTGGTCTGGTGTGGTTACACATGGTCTGCAATTGTGAGGCCAGGAGGATGTACTGTCAACATTTGAAACACTTTAGGAGAAGGCTTTAGGTAAGATGTGCCCAGGCTTCAGAGAACGTGTCTAATACTCCTAGAGGAATTTTATGAAGTGCGTATCGAGGCTGGTGTTGATGGAACAGGTTGAAGCCTCACAAGCGGGCCATACCACCTAACTGATTTAGGAACTGGCTCTCAGTTTGCCTGCAGATCAAAATAAATGTTTCATCTGCCACATTTTCTTGTTTTAGGATTTTATTGCATGTGCGTTTGCAAGTCATTGCATGAGCCCGATTTTTTCTTGTCTGGCAACATTTTGATTTCTCCAAATAGTTTCACACAGTAATAATAAACCATTGCCTATAAACACACACACACACACAAAAACAACAACAAAAAACCCCAATGTAGATCCTGTGTTCTAATTTCAAATGTTTTTAAAAGCACACCTGTGCTGAGGTGTGCTTTTTGTCTTTCTGCAGAACTTATTGAGTTTTGCAGAAAGACTGCCTGAGCTCAACCAAGCCATTTAGGATACAAAGATGAGAGCATTCGTCCATTGCAATATGGGAAAGTGACACAATGTTTTATCTCAAACATTTTGTGACAAAACATCCTAAAATGTGAAAAAGCATCAGAACCTGCTGATGCTTTTCTTGGTGTAAGTAATAAACAATGTAATCATGACATGGAGTAAAAAGCCAATCACAACTCTCTCCCTTAGCTCTGATCAACATCCCTGCAGTCAACCCACACTCACTTAAAACTTGTGACTGTGATAAAATGGCACATTTCAGAGTGGCTTTTACAATAGCCAGCCTACCTGCGATAATCATGATGTACAATCAGCATCTCGACATGCCACACCTGTGCAGTGGGATGGATTATGTTCGCAAAGGAGAAGTGCTATCAGACAGACAGATTTGTGAACAGTATTTGAGAGAAATTATTTTTTTTGTATATAGAAAATGTTTTTGATCATTGAGTTCAGCTAATAGAAATAGGAGCAAAAACAAAAGTGCTGTGTTTATATTTTTGTTCAGTGCATTAACTCAGCAATCAAAGGATAAACAGTTAAACTTGCCGAACTGACCTGACCCAAAGACACCTGAGGCAAACTTGCTTAGCGGTTTTGGCCAAACCATTTACACACAGTAGGAAAAACAAAACATTGATTAGACATTAAAATACTCCCCACCAAATATTCAGCCTCTGGAAATTTCCACTATTATTTGTACTTTGATCAGGAAAGATTCTTCAGTTTCGCCCAACAGAGGCAGACTTAAAGCTGATGGAAGACTGAAATTCTAGATTCTAGACAAATATAAAGGATCAGAGCCAATTTGAAATCTGAGAAAAAGAGATTTTTTCAAAAAAATAATCAGGAAGCAAATCAAAACATAAAGAATGCCTGTCTGTTCCAACATGCACTGCACTCCCAACACACTAAAACAACTTTCTTTATGGTTGAATAAGTATGACATAAAAACACCACAGCTGACAGTCAACATAAACAGGATTAGTTTGGGTACAAATCATTTCAATAACTAAAATAAGATTACAGTTAAATAGGATTTAACTGTGAATGGGTTAGATAAAAACTTTGTGACAATATTGCATATAGTAATTTTTTGAAGTATGACTTATTTGAGTGAGGCTGTCCCAGTTTCATCAGCAGGTATCACTAGAGACTAATGAATGAAGCATGGAGTACTGAACCTTTGGCCAAAGCAAAGGGCTGGAAAGGTTAATTGCTTCATGAAGCTTCATTGCAATCACAAGTGAAGGGTATAAATGACTGTCTTCTTTAAAGTCAGCAGTCTTTACCATGATTGTGTAAGCGACTGAGGGAGAAGGAGAAAACTCAAAAGTTCAGGAAACCTTTGCAGGTGTTCTGAGTTAATTAGCTGATTAGGGTGCGACACCATGAGTTTCAATTAATGTGATTTTCACAATATTCTAATTTTCGGAGAAACTGAATGAGTTTAGCTTTCTGAGATGATTGGGAATGATTATTGCATTTTTACACAATATTCTTATTTTGGTCTTCATATAAGTACATCTTATTTTATCTTTATTTTAGCTACACTAATGTTTGCATGTCTATGCTGGATGTCTGAGCATGTGAAAACATCAACTTCATTGTGCACACAAACTTAACCAATAAAACGGATTCTGATTAGCAAGAGGGCTAATTCTCATTAGAAAAATGTAAATATGTTTCACTGGGTTTTACTTAAAGAAATCAGAATGAAGGCATAACAATACAAATACAGCTTTCACAGATGTTAAATGGCTATGCAAGTATGACACAAAACCCACAAAACAATACACTGACGTTTTTGGTTGAAAAGTACAAAATATGGAACAAGTTCAGAAAAAATATATACTTTTATAAGGATTTGTACATAAAAGAGAAAACATGCAAAAGTAAATGTAATAACAGCCAACTTGGAAAGCAGATTTTAAGACACACTGACATAACAGCCACATATCCACTACTACTTTGTGTAGTTGAATAAACTACAACAATGCAGCAGCATGTACCCATTCAGGTAAAATTAACCTAACCCTATACTTATTTAACTTTAGCATGAAATGAAAAGGTTAATGATTTATTATAAATAGAAGAGGGGAGCAAACCTAGCTAAGATTTGCTGTCTTGCAATGCAGCTAATATTTATGGTCTAACAGTGTGATGGCAGAGCATGACAACTTCAGTGTCTTCTGCTTATCTGAATGAAAATTTTCTTTGCTTGAATCAGTTAAAAAACCGTATGTATTACAAACAGAATGAGAAAAAGCTGTGCGACTACAGTATATAAGAATAAAAGAAGTAGGAGTTTTGCTAGTGGTACTTCGCTGATGCCATAAAATTGCATGAACTCTGTAAATAAATTCCTTTTTCATAATGTTTGATCAACATTTATATCCACAACTTTTCATCCACAGCGACAGAATTAAGAGCATGGATACTCATTTTCCAAGACAGAGAACTGCTCTTCTCCTTCAGAATGACCAAAATGCTCAGATGACATCAGTTGTAGAAGTTTGGCCACAACCAAAATATTGAGACTGTTTCCCAAAACTCTGTACTGCTGGATGATTGAGATATCCTCTGGAAAAGCTGCAAGGAAATTAAAAAATAATCTTGTCAAAAAATATTACACATAAACAACGAAAAATAAACATGTTAGCTTGATAAAGAAACCACTGCAATTTTAAGCAGTTGCAAAGTTCACTTTACACAACTAAAATATAAACAATGTTTTTACTTCGCAAGCTCACATTAGCCTCTGACTGGTGTTTAGTCTTTGTTTTAAATTAATAGCACAGTGATCAGAAATATGTGCTACTTCTATTTTTCATATAACTGTATGGATCCCATCATATCCTCATATATGGTGAGTGTTGGACATATTGAGCGGTGTGTACACTGTTTGCCTCCATACAGCTACCATTCCCTGATCTTTCACAATGGTGTTGGTTATTCTTATGCTTTGTCTATCAACCATGTAATCAAGTTCCATATTAAAGTCTTCCACATACTGTACTACAATCCCTTCAGATTCTCACATGATGTTATTGAGTAGGGCCTTCACATTTTTCTGATCATGTTTAGGAGGTATATAAAGATTAAGAGTGACATTCCTGCCACTCTTGGATTATGGAGATGTTTTATATATGAATGCTTCAACCAAATGTCTTCAATCATTGAACACTTTGTGCTTTAAGATTTACAACTTGTAGTAGACGATTTACACATCATTGTGATTTGTATTCAAAAGCTAAATTGCCTCCTTTAAGTGTACAGAGAAACAGTCATTTGATGATCTTCATATACAAATCTCTACTCGGCCAAACCCCACCATATTTAAGCACTCTCTTATATAGATCAGTTAGATCTCATTTTTACGCTCTAACAACTTTATTCTTTTGCACTTTCCATGGGTTCGAACTGAAAAAGGGAAGCAAGCATTCAGGGTGTTGCTCCTGCAGTGTGGAATCAACTTCAGTCAGAACTCAAGATGTCGGAAATGATTTCATTGGACTTATTTCGAGCGGTTCTTAAAGATAGGCAACAAGAGTCTATGAAACAGTGTCACTGCTTTTAACTTGTTTTTATTGTTTTATATTTGAGAATATGTATGAATTGGTTTTATTTTGTAATCAGGTTACTGAGTATTTCAGACTTCTGTCCAGGTCCCTCTTGAAAATGAGATCCAGATCTCAACGGGGTTTACCTGGTTAAATAAAGGAAATTAAAAAAATAAATATAAAAAAATAAAAAATTTATGTAACCACCTCTCATTCTAGTTTAGATCTTACATTGACACCTCTATTTAAAATTACTAAAAAATTTTTATGCCCTCCCCTTTTATTACTTGTACATGTAGTATAGTAAGCTTCTAAAACCAAATTTCCAAAATTGCTAATGTTCTTCAAGTGACAGATATGCTTCCTCTAAATATATTGGCATTAAGCTTCCTCATTTTAAGTATCACCTTACTTCTCTTAATTAGGTTATTTGTTCCACGGACATTCATTCCCTTCATATTTACATCAAGCTATTTACTGTACAGTTTTGTTCTGTGCTTGGCTTATCACCCACAATAATGCTGAGAACTTCAAACAAGAAAACGCAAAACTTCAAGCAGCTGAAAATAGATGTTTGCCAGAGAATTTCTATGGTTTGAGGGGTATGTCACTTTCAGCATAGAGGTCCTGGTGAGATTTAGCCAAGGTTCTTAATAACCAGCTTTTCAGGCACCACACTTCATTTTGTCTACAATGGCATGATAGATCTGTAAACATTTGGTCTGATTTTTTTTTTTTTGTCAGCATCAATTTCTACTGGCTTCAGCTGCTGGCTACATGTCTTAGAAATTCTTATGCTTATTTGCTGCCATTCTGATGCGTTTTGCAGCTGCTGCTCATTCTCACTTTCTACTGAAATACCCTACCCTGAATTCTCTCCTCAACTGTTCTGCCCCAGAACAAAGTCAGTAAACCCTGATTTTGTTCCAGGGAGTACAGAAGCAAATTCCTCTCTCTTCCTAAGTTCTTTTAATTAAGAACTTATTTCCTCTTCTAATTCACATTTATAGCGTAAACATGATCAAAGAAAAGCTCTGGATCCATAACTTTTTTCTTTGTCTTCAGTACATCACCATTATGTTTTACTGAAGTCAGATCTCCACAGCTGATGCCAGGTTTGTCTGGTCTACTCTTAGGCATTAAAGCACTGTGTGCATACCGGCTGCTCAGAGCCGGGGTCCTATGAGAGTACAGAGTTTCCTTCTGAATTCTCTTGTTTTTTTCTGGTGCAACAGCTGACAGACTTTTTAAATATTCAAAGTTTCGCAGAGAGGGAAGTATTTTTAAGTTAACAAAATATTGCCAAAGGTGCATTGGGAAGTTGTGTCTAAATCTTAACAACTGAGTCAATGGCATCATATGCAGTGTTGACAACAGCTGATGGTGGAATGTACAAAAACCTTAGTGAACTCCCGTTAAGACTTTAATATCTGGACTACAGAGACAATGTTTCACAGTAGCATGTCCCAGACTAAAAAATCCTTTGCTGAGAAGCACTGCTAATCCATTTGGAAAAGTCAAACCCACATCTGTTGGTTTTGCCATATTTCAGTTGAATGTAAGAAATCTGGAAATAGACAGATGCTTCAGTGGAAAACATAATGCAGCATTCTCAATAGTCTGGGTAAACTTCAACTTCATTTATTCTGTTGGCCAGAGATCACACATTGCTCTTTTTCATCGATGAAACAAATGGTTTGAACTAATCATTCTCTCTTGTTGGACCCCATCCATGAAGGCCTGAATTACATAAGAAGACAAACAGACTCGAATGAAAACTATTAATTTGCAACTTTCACTTGGTCAATGTTTATTCATACTGTACTGTGATATTACTATATTTTCCGGGCTATAAGTGCACCACACTGTGTCCTTAATAAATTTGCGATTAAGAACGCAGCCCTGCGTCTCCAATGCCGAACCATGGATTTGTTCACGCCAAGCTTACGTGCAGCAGCTCTATTTCCATCCTGTACTACCAGATCTTTAGTCCTCAATTTAAAAGCTGCATCATATGAACTTCCTCGTGTGGTTTCCATGATGAGGGGGTATGAGTTTGAACAAATTTCTCTGTCATGCCTGCTGCTAGTGTAACCCAGCTGTATTTGTTTAGTGTTAATGTTATTTGCATTTCTGTATTGCTTTTATTTTATGGGTAGTGTCCCTTTAAGAGCACAGTACGGCATTACTTTACGGCAGCATTCAGACGTTGCTAGGGGAACTCCCGGGCTTCGGAGTTTCAGAGCTGCTGCGGAGCTGAGACATGCTTGTCTCTGTCCAGCTTTTGCATACCGCCTGATTTTTTATGCCTGATGTATGTTTTCCTGCTAGCCTAATTGTGGCCGATACTGGTGGAAGGGACTTTAGGAAGGTGTTGGTGTGCCTGCAGAGGAGGAGAGAGGGGCTGCTGGGTTCCTGTGTCTGTGGATGCCGACTGACTGCTGTCTCCATTCTGGGTCTCCATCCCAGTCAGGACCACTTCTTACATGCATCTTCTCATATGCTTCACACACACAAATATAGAGCTCTATATGAACAATTATTTATTTTTGCTGACCAGCTTCTTTTATTTTTTTTCCACCAAGGACTCTGAAAGGATTCTCTGTCCTAATTTTCACGTTTAGAGGACTCCTACTGAGGCAAATATAATTTGCCCCACACAATCAAAGTGTGTGTAAAGGAAATAAGCACCATGCATGTATTCCACTCATGTTTGGAGTGAATGTTGTGTTGTTTTTCTTTTGTTGATGTTTAAACTCTGACCGAGTTAAGACGAGGTTGAATGTGTTTCGGTCTAGTCATTTGTAATAAAACTAACTGGTTGATAGTAAACTGCTATCTGAACCCAAGTGAATTCTATTCTTTGGTTACACTAGCACATGCTTGTTCTAAATAAAAATGAGCACTTTCTTATTTGATTTCCAATTTTGACTTCCAATGATTCACTTCTTGCTAAAGAGCCCCCTGGTGGTTGAAGGGAAATCCACAGAAAAGCCGCACCGGGTTATAAGCCTTATGGTTCAAAGCGTGTGAAAACAGTAGTGGCTTATAGTCTGAAAAATACGGTAATCTACAGTGGCTTCCAAAAGTATTCATACCTCCTGAAACTTTCCATAGTTTGCCACATTTCAACCACAAATTTTATGTAAAATTTTATGTTAAACCAACAAAGCAGATGAGCAGCAGCATTTTTGACATTCACACACCTCAAACTTTAACAAACTCCTCCTAGGGATTTTGAGCTATCTGTTTCATCTTCAGTCAGTATGCAGTTAGGGGACTGGATTAAAAGTTATCAAAATCAAGACTTAGGGTGAGAAGCTTGGCCATCTCGGAGCCCTTGCTCCTTCACGTTGAGAGGAGCCAGTTGATGCATGGATTTATCAAGCTTTGAGGTGTATGCACAGCAAATCCAAGGCCAATTTGAAACTTTACCAACTGTTTATGTAGGAGGCTTTTCAGGGTTATCACAATGATGCCTGAGGCATAGAGTTGCCACACTATTTCGATATGAAAATAATGGGCTAGAAATAATTTAAAACTGAATGAACTGAGATAAGCAGAGTTGTGTAAAATGGAAAATATCAAAATTTTAACACAGGCAGATCATGTGAAAAGCAAAATCCTGACATTTTTGACTTACAGAAACTCTGAGGGAAGCCCATCAGGTTGGCTACTTCTCTCGGAGTAAAATAACGTAGATTTAATTTTAACATTTTCTGGAGCTTCTCCTCTTCAGTCAACTGCTCCAGATTGGTAAACACACTACTGATCTGCAAAGCACACAAAGAGAAATTTCATTTTGATGACATACCAGTGCATATGTTGTGTGATTGTCCAAGTGATAGCTCCAATTACATTGGAAATCATAGCTCAGTTAACTGGAACTAATCCAGAAGGCAAATGTTAGAAGCCAAGGATGCAGAATAATGACATTTTTCAAGTATCAGTGACGTTCAGGTCGGATGAATACGACCTGGATATTAGGTCCCATTTGAATAGGATACGTATCAGATGCCCAGGTGGCCTGGGTCGCATTCGAAAAGAATTCAACTTGTGTTGTTCAGACTGGCATGAAAAGATCAGATACAAGTTGCATTACCTAAAAAGAATCGGAATTGGATCACTTTAGGCTGCAGTGTGAATGCAGCCTAGGTAGTTCTTCCTTAACAATAACTAACTTGCAACAACGTGGGCTGATGCAGAAACCAACGCCATTTTGGCTCACTGTCTGCTCAGCATCTTGGTCTGATCTTAAGCCTTTGAAAAAGTCTCACACTTATAAATTTGAAACATCTTAGCTTGAAGTTCATCTCTATAGTTTGCCATTACATCAAATTACTAGTTAATTTTAACGTCATTAACACAACTTTTTTTTTTATAAAGGTTGACTCTACTGGCCTTTATTTGGCACTTGTCAGACAGGAAAGCAGGCTGTGAGAAATAGAGAAAACATGGGGTTGTTGGGCCGTGTCAATGAATGACACCTCTGTATGTCAGTAGTGTGATTTACCCTTACACCATCACCGAACCCAAGAATAAAGTCATCTAAGGAGGTAATTGTGGATGAGCTTCTAGTAAAGCTGCTTCAACAAACACCGTGAGCCAAAAATGTTTACACTGTGGCTGAAAGTAAAAACTACATACCTCATTTTCCATGCAGCACTGTAGAACTGATCCAGTTCCTTCCACATACCTCCCATAACTATGCAAAAAAGTATCACAAAATAATTAATTTTGAAAAATCTTATACATATTAAAAGCCATTTTTATGAGCAAGGGAAAAAAAAGCAAATCAAATACAGAAATTTAGCTAAATGAAAACTAGGATTGTTACCACATCTTTATGAAAGAGGAGCAACAAATTATTTGTTTTGCTTTCACATCTTTGACACAATCTTTAATTTCATTTTAATTGCACATCTGAGTTTGTATATATACTATGCTGTCAAAAGTATTGGGACTCCTCTTCAAATCATCTGTCACTGCCATCCTGCTACTAGCATTTGAGTAAAAATGGAGCTCAATAAATTCCACTGAGTTCAGTCATAAAATTTCCTTCATGAGGTAATTTCTTCAAAACTATGACAATTAAACAAAAATATTAATGTGAAATAAGTGATTGCATAAATATAGGAAGAAAGTATTTGGTCTGATGAGACCAAAATGTAACTTTTTGACCATCAGACAAAACACTATGTTTGATGGATGTGAACCACTGCTTATCACCACAAACATGCCATCCCCACTCTGAAACATGGTGGTGGCAGCATCATGTTGTGGGGATGCTTTCTGGCACCAGGCCCTGGAAGACAACAGGTAAAGGAGTGAAACATAGGGAGATCCTGCAGGATAATCAGTTCCCATCTCCAAGAGAACTACAGCTTCAGAGAACATATATTTTCCCCAAAGCATCCAGCTAAATCTACACAGGGATGGTTTGAAGACAATAAGGTGGATGAAAACTGAGAGTCTTCAGACATGTTTGATTTAAGAAAATAAAACATTTTTAGAAAACGTGCATGCAGTGGTGGTTTTTGATATGGGCTACCTGGGTAGTTGCCCAGGAGTGGCATCAGTAAGAGGTGGTCCACCCGAGAACTATAAAATAAATCTTAACTGTCAGTTGTCCCCTGTACAAGATTGCTACTACTTGTATGCATGCTTTGTGGAGTAAGTTTCCCTTAGTTGCAACTGGGAGCTTACATTACCTGCTTTCTGTTAAAAAAACACCATAACGAAAATGGATATTTTCTGACATTTTAATTGGTAGGAGTACGGCAGAAGGAGGGGAAGTGGAATATTCCTTCAAGAAGCACAACTGCGTACGTGTATATATTTCAAGCTTGCAAAGTTAGGTATAGTGAGTGTATCAGTCTGATTTTTATTTTTTCAGTCATTTGACAGCAATAGTATTTATGCAATCACTTATTTTGTTTAATATTTGTATTCAATTACCATTTTGTAGCAGTGTCGCTAACATTAAAACTGCATTATGTAAGTTTTACAAAATTTATTTTTTTACATACTTATTGTCACCATGTCCAACAAATGACAGCACGGGACAGATCATCTGTGAAAAACTTGAGCTCCTCCCAGTGCTCCGAATGCTAACTAGAAACAACCAGTCAGAGCCAGGACTCGGGTCAGTTACAATCTCGAGAGGCACCACTCTTCCTCCTGCTCTGTGCTATGCTGCAGAGAGCAGAGCCTGTTGTGAATGCTCTGTCTAGTTAGTATGGCCACCGATGACAGCAAATAAACGGGTTTCCTGTCATGGAAAATTGTTTCTCCACTATTTAGCAGTCAGTACATGAGCTTAATTGACTGCGCCAAGACCCTGCTCCTGGCTCTGATTGGTTGTTTTTTAACGGGACCTGTCCATATTTTCAGACAGGAATAGCAGCTCTGGGAGGAAATGGAGCTCGATCTATTCACAGATTATCTGTGAATAGCATACTGTCATGACATGGTAACATTTTTAGCACATATGTTAAAAAAACATATTCTTCTACACAGACTATGTTTTTAACATGTTTAATATCTAAATATATAATATCTTTTGCATCTTGTAAGCAGGCTTTTATTGGAAAAAGATAATAAATAGTGATTGAAACTTTAAAATATTGAAATGTATCAATTATGTTTAAAGAGTTATTAGACTTACCCTTTAGTGAAGCAGACAGACCTCCGGCTGTGGGGCTGAACAATATCCAAAATTGAGCCATACCGCAACAGGGTTTTAGGCTTAAGGAGATAAAGTTCCATGTCTATATTCATCTGAGGTTCCAAGTAGTCTTGTATTTGTTGAACAGATAGGTTTTTGTTCTGATTAGTCTTCTTTTGAGAATCCATTTGAGTCTCACGTTTATACAGGACATGAACACTGGCGTTGTCTTCCGATGGCTGGTCGGTATTCTGACATTTAGATCTCAAGACAGAGAACCGTTCAGGAAACTCACTGTCCATCACCTGGGAAAAGAAACAACCCTAGAATGAGAAATTTTGTCAAATATTCCATTTATGCATCCATAAAATTACAAAACAGATGGCTTCTACAAAGAAAATATTACACCTTATCGGACAAAAAGTTTAATTACTGTGAAACATGACATCACTACAGTCAACACAAATAATTATCAGACCACATGAAATTGTCCAAAAATGTTTTGGTATGGTGAAATATTAAAGAGTTTCTTCCAATTGGGTGAAAGGCTGAACCCTCCCCCCACCAAACTTCACTCAACACAGTGCAGTCAGGCACATGCTGCTCTCCTAGCAAGTCCCAAAGCCAGACTCATTCACTGGATTGTTAGACAGAGAGGCAGGATTTGTTAGCCAAGTTCTTGTTGTTCCCACTTGGTGTAATACCATAAAACCATAGAATATTTAGCTGCAGATTTAGGCTTCCTGGGATTAAAAGCAACAGACTCTTTTGTACCCATAGCAATCACGTCTCTAAATTTGTGAGTTATAATTCTGTTTCATATAATAATTAATTTATTATTTATTATATTTTGGTCTTCACTTTTGAAGATGAAAAAGTTATCAAAAACTCATGACTGCATCAAAATCTGACCACTCATCATAAAACATGAGGGTAAAATAGCTTCCACACACAAGCTTCCAGTTGTATCACTCTCGGTGTGTCAACTGGTGATACCACCTTAGCCCTGTTTGCATACAATTGGCTCTCAATCACATATGCATCGTCCAATTTACATTGTACTCCATCTAAGTGACTTTTGCTGATCTCTAAACAGGCAAGTAGGCCAATGTTAGAATTTGGCTCCAATGCGGTCTCTAGATTATTCCAACAGCTATACCTCCCTGATACATCATCCAATCTGCACCAGATTTATTGTGCACCAATAGGAAGCATTGTTACATACATTGGTGTGGTAGTTTGATGACATCTTCTCGCTTGGAGAAGAAACTGAGGACCATCGGGTGACTCCTCCAGTTTCTCCCTGTGTATGATACAGAAGATTGAAACCGTATCCACTAATGCTTGATAATCACACATAACATATTAAAAAGCCTAGAGGAAGTCCTTGCCATTCATTCGCCACCAAACAGGAAGTGAATATAACACCTTTGACTCATGTAGAACAATATTGAAGGCCATTTGGAAAATGTGACAAATGTGCTGCCCAGTGGACAAGTACATAAATGGCATGAGAGCAATAACAACAGCAACAGTGTGCCGGAGCTTCTATGATCTGTGCAAGGCTGGAATGGCACTGAGCTACAAGCTGCCAATGCTGCCTGCCACATAAAATTCAATGTTTTTTCTTGTTATGTTGCTACATTAAGTGGCTTTTTGGAGGGCTTAACATATTCAACAAAAATTGTTCACCAAGAGAAATTTTCAGATTTCAATCTAAAGCGGGCATGGCCAAAGTGCTCTACGCAAATCTATTTCATAAATAGTTCACACTTAGGTTATTGTTAAGCAGGAAGAAAAAATCTCAATAAAACCTTTTGTTATTTTAGATTTTAAAAAATGTTTACGTTTTCGGCCCGCAAGTACTTTTGAGTTGAAGATTTTGGCCAACATCAAGAAATTCAAATCACCATCTAGCCTCTATCTTTGGTTAGAGATCAGTCAACTCATACTAAAGCTGACATTTATTTGTCTAAAAAAACCAACATATATTACCTTTGCACTTGTCTGGATGCTTGAATTTTCTGCAGATATTTTAGCAACCAGGAAATAACGCAGTCGTGAATTTGGAATCCCCACCTACAAAAGGAATACAACAACAATAAAGATTTGTTGGAATGACTTTGTTGCAAGTCGTTCCGTCAACAAAGTTGGTAGTAATCAGATCCATCAACCGCAAAACACGTTTAAACATATTCATTTCAATTCAGTTTATTTATATTGGATTGATTCACAAGTGTCATCTCAAGGCACTTGATAAAAAAATAATTTTAATTATATCATACAAACATAACTTGATAACTTGCATCAATTCAAACTGATGCAACTCATCAAGCAGTACGGTATGCTCAATTAGTTATTCAAAGTATTTTAAGAAGTTTCTATTTAAAGAAACCCAGCAGATTGCATCGAGTCATCGACTCCCAGCATTTGCCCCTCCTGCATGAGCATGTAGTGATAATCAGTGACATTGTGCCATTGACTTTTCAGCAATCCCTCATACCGAACATGCATGTAGGTGTAGTGACAGTGGACAGAAAAAACTCCCCTTTAACAGGAAGAAACCTCCAATACCTCAGTACAAGAGCACATTTGCCATGACCAACTAGAAGAGTGAGACTATCAGACTATTCAGTTCACTTTGTTCATGGACTTATGACTTCTTGACCACCATTTTGCAACAATTTTGCATTTTAGCACCATTTGCTAAAATGCTGACACCATATTATGACTTTGGAACACTTCTGGACTAGACAACACAAAACAATGTCCAACTCTAAATGGTCAGTGCTTCAATAACAGGCTTAGCTCAACACAGTGAACAAAATGACGAGAACAGCAGTAGCCAGTCTTAACTTGAGCTGGAACCAGAGCTTACAAAAGCATTCGAGGTAATGACAAGGTTAAATCAATGAGAAGCTGCAACCCCTGGCGAATACAGTCACACCGCAAACAACCGAGCTTACAAGGGCTTACGAAGCTGAAAGCAGGGTGCTAACAGCGAGAACAGGCTAAATAGCTCACTGCTAAAGTACAAGGCCTGGAAGAGAAAGTCAAGACCCTCGCAGACCACAGTGACTATTTGGAAAACAAGGGGCGATAGAAGAATGCATGTATATTCAATATCCCAGCAGATGCAGTAAGGTAAAATACTCTTTACATCTTTATATAAAATAGTCATCTGTAGTTCTTACATTTGTCGGGGAGATCATGCATTCCTGGTAAGTGTAGCCACAGCCACTCAGGGTTTTTATCAAATAGTCCCTAAAGAACAGAAGCACAGTGTTAAAACACATTCATTGCACACACAGTGTTTATGAATTGACTTTTGTTTCATTGCTCACTGCAACAGAAATAAAAAGTCAAACTAAAAGAACTCATCTCTCATGTAGTGGCTCAGTCCTAGCAAAGGTCAAGTCTCAGTGTTTCTCCATTGAAACAGTCCCCAGTTCTTAACTGGTTACTTAGCTCGATTTCATAACTCAGCCAGCACTCTTATAATTCTAGAGTTGAAAGTAGGATTCAGTAGCTGGGATGCATTTCTATACCAATGACCTGAACTGCTGGTTTAAGAAGATATTCACAGATACTGCATAAATATATTGTGGATTTATGATATAACTACTGCCCTTTGTCACAGATTCTGTTCATCAATTTTATGGACAGAATTTCTGTGCGCAGCCATGGTGTGGAGGGCATCTGTTAGATTGTGTCTCTACTCTTTGCAGATGATATGGTCCCACTGACGTCATCAGGTCGTGATCTACAACTTTCGGTGGAGCGGTTTGCAGCCAAGTTTTTTGATTTTTAAAAAAAATCAAAAACATTTCTGAGTGCATTTCTTATGCACTCAGAAATGATCCATAAGAACATTCAACATAACTTCAAATTAATACATTCATAAATTAAAGTTCAGAATTATAAAAAAGTAAATAAAACACCTTCATAATCCCAAATATTCTGAAAAATATTTAGTTAATCCATTTTTAAATAATATTTATACTCTAGCATCACTCTGCTCTAACCTTTAAAAATCTTTACACAATCAGTATTCTGTTCATTATTAATTTAAAATTTTTTACTAATGAGCATCAGAACAGACTGTGGCACAAATTTTGTGGGAGGACAAAAGGAGCTACAAGCTGCTAAATTTTTTTCTTGATCTCAAGAAAAAAATTCAACAACTGTCCAATTTTCTTCTTTCTTTTGTCATATAAAAAAAACAACTGAAAGACTATTCTGTGAAACTTTCTCCGAATGATTTATAAATATTTCTTAGTAATGTAAACAAATCCATTATTCTGAAACATTTTACAAAATAATGAAAAATAATTTTACTTAATTATTAAAGGGACACTTATACAAAGCAACAAGAGTAATAATGGAAACAAAAGTATTAACTGCAATAATACTATGCAAAATTCTCCACTGTAAGTCACCAGCATTTTAGTGAACGGCGGCTTATAAAGTTTACAGTGATCCCAGGAATTTTGCCTTATCTTTTCATTTTTAAAACGCCACACATCAACTAAATCATAAGTTTCAATAATATGTTTCAGTATTCTTAAATGTATATGTGGCTCCAAATGATTCCTATCTAAATCATCATACAATTACAATCATCTCCTAAAATTAAGTTTTCTGTTGACACACAATTTATTAGTGTATTTACATGTTCATTTGAATTCACAGCGGCAAATGCATTCAGTAAAAATTACCTTTATATTTTCATACTTAACAATAGCCTTTTACAGTGTTCCAGATACAACATCTTCAGTTTCAATAGAAACTGGAAGAAAATGGCCTGGGGAAAAGAAGTTCTCAAAGTTTTATGACTCAGAACAAGATTGCCATCCTATTCTTTCTTCCAATCACCTTCATTATCAACATTGCTATGAGTTTCTTGAGCAAAAGCTATATCAACGCATTTAGAATTTAAAAGTTCAAAGTACACAGCCATTTTTTTCACATCCCTTGCACCATTAAGGATTAAAGATGATATTTTAAAACTATTCATAATCACACAAAAAAGATCCATAGAAAAAAGAAGATACAGTATCTTATCAGCTGTTTTTTTTAACTTTCATGTAGCTCACTTAATTCGAGCTCAGACTTTTTTGCACCAGTTTTCGAAGTCATTCAGTTTCCCTTAATCCATCAGAAGTCCTTTTGTCTCATCAGCCATTTAACTGAGTCAATAAACAATTTCCACTCTTTCCTCAGTGGCAGCCATCGTAGCTCCCTCCCCAGCTGCACCTGCTGTAAGCTCCAGTCACAGTACCTGCTGATCTCCCTGGCGCTGGATTTTCGTTAACTGAACAGTCTCTTTTTGAACCTTTTCAGGGCAATCATAAACTGAATGGCCCTCCTGGTTACATCCAAAACACCTCATAGTTTCTGTTGTCACAAAAATAGTGTAGTCAAAGCCATCAACCTTAAATTTAATCACTATGCTCAGTCCCTCAGTATAATTTTTGAGAATCATAAACACTTGTCTTCTAAACGAAACAATGTGTTTCAACTTTGCTGATTTGAAACCCGACTGGAGCATTTTCATAGCTGACACAATATGACTGTGACGTGACGATTCCTTCAGCAACACATCATCAGTGATGAAAGGTAGCAAATTAGACAGGATGATCTTTTTTGCAGGATTCCTTAAGGGGAAAACAGTAGTTTGTGTACTTCTCATAACAATTCCCCTCTCAACTACGCTGTTCACCTTGTCAATCAAGTCCAAAAACAGAACCACCGCATTATTAATCCTGGACGCTGCCTTCACACTTTCAGACCCGACAAGTTCCCCAATGGCCAAACCACACTCCTCAACCGAATAATCCACGGCAACTGGTATTTTAATATCATGTTGATGTGAAAGGCTCCTAATGCCTGCAGCATCGTAACATTTTCCGGCCATCGCACTGAGCTAAAAGCTTGGTGCAGCCAAAAAAGACACCATTGTAAAAAGTGAAGTTCGAATCGAGAGAGAATAAGTGAGGGAAGGAAGGACAGAGGAAGGGATGGACGGATATTCTTCATTATTACCTGGCTGAGGAACTCTCAAAACCTTTGACATTCTCCAGCAGGATATATTTTGGCAGCTTGCAAAGCCTGAAATCATATTGGCGAAAGAAAATTTAAAGAATTCCGCTAATTGGACACATCCTGTCTGCAACTTCCTACATAGTCATGTGGGAACAGTGTTCGGAATGTACACATTATCTCTGTCTTCTCTCTCTCGATGAAACAATGTATAGACTTCATTGCTTATAATTTTATGATATAGATAATCTGTGAAAGAAATAAGCTCCTCCACCTTCTCCCAATGCTACTATTGCCATCTGCAGAAATGCACCGTTCCCAGTCAGAAACAATCAGTCAGGAAAAAGGTCTTAGTTGGTGGCTAATCTTTCTAGGCTGTGCATTCATGGCAGGCTCTATTGTCGCTAAAAATCTGTGGCACAGCAGAGAGCAAGCGGCAGAGTGTGAGAAGCGCAGACCACAGGAAGGAGGCAGAGGAATTTAAGTTTTCCACAGATTATCTGTCTCATGTTATACTTTCACATACTGCAACTTTAAGTAAAAAATATATTTTTAATTAAGTCAGGCTCATATGACTAAATCCTGCATATATGACATCCTCATACCTTGGAAGGAGTTCAAGGATGAAGAGGAAGCTCTTACATCTGGGGTCTGCAACATCACCCTGAAGTCCTAACCTAGAAAGGAACAAAACAAAATACAATACCAGTTAAGTTGACAAAATGTCCTTCTTAGCTCCATCAGTAAAAAATAAGTGTGAGACAGAAATGCAAATGTAACATATAATAAGGATCAGATTAAAGGCACTTCTCCACTGGCAAGACTCACTAGCCACTTGATGTGTGAGTTATTTCTACTCCAGTGGTGAGCATCTCCATTATGGTCTAAAGATTCTTTCTGTGCCCATGGAGAACCTCCAGGTTCTGATTCTGCTGGACTGAAACCCAGATATTTCATTTTGTCTAATAGAAATTTATTGCTGACCCAAATAAAGATTCAGGTCAGTTGATTATTTACCTATATATATATAAATATATTCTTGCACTTTAATATTTTTAGATATGTAACCTTTTCGGAAATGAATTCAAAAGGTGTAAACCAATTTCACGCTAACCATATTTTAAAAAATTCCAAACAAAAAATAAAATGCACAACACACCAGGCCTTATGTAGTTTAGCGTTTCATACAGAGGGGGCAAAAGTGCGGCTCTGTCAGAAAGCTGACGACAGCTTCACCATTTCTCTCTTCTTTATTGCTGTCCATTCTGCAGAGAGATGATTGCTAGCAGCTCTGCTAATTCAATGTCATTCCTCTGCTAAAGTTACTGCATGTGTTCCTGCCGCTGCTCCTGATTAAACCCATAATTACACTCCTCCAGACTGAGCAGTTCTCTGATACCAGACAGAATGTCCTTCAGTCCACAGCTGTGCTATGAGAATTGTTTGAAGTTTTCAGTGACATAATTTTTTTTTAAAGATAAAAAAATAACAAATAACAAACATACCAAAAGGACATGAAATACAAATAATGAAATACAATGTATTTCATTATTTACTAACAGTTGCTACAAACACTAAATCAGGTGCAAGTCCCCCTACCTTGTCCTGCATTAAAGAGAGATATTTCTGTAGGAACAAAGAAGAACCTGTTACTTTTTTTACTAGGAAGTCTGAGTCTAATGCCAGAAGGCAGAAACTGGAACTCAGCATGTAGGATGAGAAGTATCTGCCATAATGGCTTTAGTTTCCCTAATGATTTGTTTTTTAAACAGTTCAGTGAGCTTTTATCAACCCCTTAGATCTTATTGTTAGTGTGTATTACTCTGCTAAGGGCATTTTTTGATCTAATACTAAGATTTCCAAACCAACATAGGAGGGAAAAAGTCAACATAGATTCAATATATTATCTATAAAATAGATCATATATAACTTATCAACCTGAAACTTTGTGAGCCTCCACAGACAAAATTATTTTTGTCTTTGACCTACCTTTTTTGTAGTTTGTCTGAATGGCAGGTAAATTTTAACTTGTTATCCAAACTAGTCCCAAGATATTTGAGGTTTTCTACTGTCTCCACTGTCTGACTGTTTGATTTGTGTTATGGAGTTTCTGTCTAAAATCAATGAACATGTTCTTTGTTTTGTGTACATTTAATAAAAGAAAAGATTTATCAACATATTCATCGACCACAGGGCCATGGGCATGTTTATCATCATGTAGAAGGCTAATTATCACTGAGTCATCTGCAAATTTTAATATTAACCTATTATCATGCCGGCTGCGACAATCATCCGTGTACAAAATGTAAGAAAGAGGGGAAAGACGCAGCCTTGAGGGGACATCTCTCTAGACATGCATCCATTCACTCTGACTTTATGTGTTCTGGATGTTAAAAAAATCAAGAATCCAGCCCACCACATTAAAATCCAGATGAAAATTATTAAGAAGTTTATCAATCAAGATATGGGGCTGTATTGTGTTAAAAGCCAATGAGAAGTCTACAAATAACAACTTAGCATGACTTTTGTTACCTTCAAGATGTTTAAAAACAGTTTAATAAAATGGCAATTGCATCATCAACTCCCCGACCGGCCCTGTAGGCAAACTGTAAAGGATCCAATAAATGCTCAGTCTTGGTAAGAAGATATCTCTTAATCAATTTGTCCAAAGATTTCATAACAAGGGAAGTCAGTGTAACAGGTCTAAAATCATTAAGAACCTTTGGGTGGCTAGTCTTGGCCACAGGAATCACTATGGACTGCTTCCAGCACCTTGGCACCCTCTGTTGGTTAAGTAACATCTGGAAAACGTAATAAAAAATAGGAGCCAACTGTTCCGCACAAGAGGAGAGCAGTCGACCACTGATATTATCTGGCCCTGGGCTTTTTCTAACCTTAGAGGGTTCAAGATTCAGCCACTGAAGTAACATCGAAGGGGATATGACTATGGCAAAGAAGCTTGTTTTTCAGATTTAAAATCTCATTTCTAAAATCAGAAGAATCAAACCTAAGATAAAACTTATGAAACACATTTACCAATTTGTTATCAGAATTAAAACCAGAAAAGAACCAACTTTTTGTTACACTTGATCTCTGATCCAACAATTGTTTTCAGCCCATTCCAAACTGGGCCCAGTCTGTTGCTGGCAAAGTCTTTCTCCAGCTTTTCTTTGTAATTAAATTTTGCCTTTTTTACTTCAGCTGTCAACCAAATTGCTTCAGTGCGGCTGGTACAACCCCTGAAGTAGGTACAGAAAACAGAGAAGAAGCATGCAGCAACTGCGCTGGATCTGCTAATGGAGATTAATCTGGCTGGAGCGGACAGAGACATAACCTCTGAGGTGCTCTGGTGGACAAGTGCCTCAAATCTACTGTCCCTTATTTCTTATTGAGTTTTTATGACTTTGTTTGCAAAAATATTAAAGAAAATATCATACCTGGTAAATGGCTGGCAAGGAGGGCTCATCATTATCATATCAAAAGATAATTTATTGAAGTCATCAAGTGGTATACCCTTAAAACAAACAAGTAAATTATTTCAATTGAGCTCAATCATAACATAATATGCACAAATTCAACCAAAGATCTATTGACATGTCTCAACCTAAATATGTTTGGTCAGGTTAAAATATCATATCAGACTTCACTGAAATAATAAGCATACCCTATACATATATCAACTTTGAATCACTCTTCGTCCAACCAACTGTGATGTAAAGTACTTGACAGAGACAAGTCTTGACATAAAACCACAACAAACACACACATAAATGGTCAAATTAAATAATAAGTTAGGCAAAATAAAGAAATAAGATAAAACAATCACTTACAGGGGAAGAGAATCTCAGCTACACTGGGTTTAGAATTTGATTGTTGCAGGTAAGTTACAATATTTTGACCACAGAAACATTTTATCATCTAGTTGTTGACATTAGTTAGTGGCAAAACAAAAAGGCAAGCAGTCTACAGGGAAATGACAGAGCAGACAGTTCTTCTTGAGGAAGCAAAGGTCCTTCAGGGTTTGAAGCAAGATGATGTAGAGTAGGGGTGTTAAACTCCAGTCCTCGAGGCCCAGTGTCCTGCAACTTTTAGATGTGCCTCAGCTGCACCACCTGAATAGAACAATTAGGTCATTAGCAAGGCTCCGAAGAACTGATCTACAGAAAGAGGAGGTAATTAAGCCATTTCATTCCAGTGTTTTGTACCTGTGGCACTTCTAAAACCTGCAGGACACCGGCCCTTGAGGACTGGAGTTTGACACCTGTGATGTAGATCTTCTATAAGTCTGCTGTTGAGAGCTGCATCTTTTCTGCCGTCATGTGTCGGAGCAACAGTATCAGAACCAGGGACGTGAAAGGGTTCAACAACCTGATAAAGAAGGCTGGTTCTGTTCTGGGGACTGTGGAGATGATGAGGCAAAGAAGGATTTTACAGAAAATCAACAAAAGTATGGACAAAAAAAGAGTGTCTTTAGTTAGAGACTTCTTCAAATTCTCTGTTACTGTTACAGGAGCTCTTTCCTATTCACAACCACAACCATCTACAAAGAATTCTTGAACTCTCCCCCATCCATCTTCTTATGCTTATCTGGGGCCGGGTCGCAGAGTGTAGCTGCCAAAGTAGAGAGGCCCAGAATTCACTCTCCCCAGCCACTTGTTCCAGCACTTCTGGGGGAATCCCAAGGCGTTCACAGGCCAGCTGAGAAACGTTGTCCCTCCAGCGTGTCCTGGGTCTTCCTCGGGGCCTCTTCTCAGTGGGACATGCCCGAAACACCTCACCAAGAGACACCCACCTCAACTCTATTCTCAGTACAAAGGTGAAATGAAGGTTGAGGCTGTTTGCTCTTTTTTGAAAGTACCTTCTTTGCTCATCCAATGACATAAATTCACTGATCTATCAATGAATGCAGCCTGTTGCCTATTTGTATCACCCCTCAGGTGGCTCCAAAAAAATGTAAGGGAACTGCGCATAATCTGCAAATGGGAAAGAGTCAGGCCAGGGAAGACTGGGGAAGAACAGAGCACAGCAGTGTTTCTCAATTCCGGTCCTCGGGCCCCTTGTCCTGCACGTTTAGGTTGCAGTAAAGTTTGCTGATGTTGTGCTTATCCAACATTTTCAACATTAGGTTTAATCTTGAGTTTTGGTGAGATTTCTTCAATTACTAAAATCAGTACACCAATTTTTAAAGAACTTGAAAACTGTTAATGGTGGCATTTATTAGCTTTGAAGACTAAAGTTAAATTTTCTAATACACATGAGAAACAAGGATGAACCCACTGAAAGGGAAAACAAAACACAAACAAACAAAAAGTACTGAACCACTCCATTAGATTAAGAATGAGAAAATCAGTGAAGAGACGTTACAGTGGACAAGCTCAGTTCTCAAATACTACCTACCTCAATGGTCTTGTTCCAGAGGGGGGTGTCTGGAAAATTGTGCCTGTAGATTTTATTGGCTGTGGTGTTGATGTCAACGGCAGCCACCACCTGAGCAGATATTCCACTTTCTGGTAAAGAAAGAAAAAAAAAAAGACAGAAAAAACACAGACCATGTAAACATCCAGATTGTTCTATTCCGTATCCATATAATTTAGTTTCAAATATTACTGCTCCCTCAACTAATTTAATAAGATTACACTTAAAAATCATAAAAGTAGCAGTTGAATGAAATATATACAACTGCAGTCGATGGCATAATAAACCTAAGTTCGACTGTACTTTTTTGGAAATAAAAGACAGGTTTAAATTTTTCATAATCATCATCTTAATTACAGTTGTTGGAGTCAATTATTACATAACAAAATATTTAGAACATAGTTTTGATGCTTAGACGAGCACATTTTCTTTTGTGAAAAAAAAAATTATTTCAAATATTTTCCAATGAAGTTCTTAACACCAAAACAGACCCAATATTGGGTCCTGTTTTGGTGCTAACAAGATCAATTTAAGCACATGCTATACCATAACCAATATAGGTAGATAGATATTGCATATCTATGTATTGGGCAAAAGCTCATCTAAATGAAAACAACAAATTTTTCTACCTAAACAACACCCTCACAATCTGCTCAAACACTAAACATTTTTTTAAAAACATAAGCAAGACAGTGCAACAAGGTCTGCTCAGAGAAACTACCAATCAGATTAAAACCTACTCTGCTGTTTCCAACAATACCAGAATCACCATTCTATGTGCAAAACTCACTGAACCAGCAGCCAAAGAAGACAAAAAAACACTAATTTCATGACTAATTTTACAAAGCTAAAAACATAAATTCAGTCCTACTTTTGTTGTTTTATGGTGATAATTCATGTTAGATTTGTCAATCACCCAAATCAGCCAATGTGCTGCAGAAAATTTGCCCTGTGGGTTTGGTTTTCTGACTCTATGCTCAATGCTTTTATAGCCCGAGCACCCAGGAGCTCTTTTTAGTAGTAATTCAATCTTATATTGTTTTAAAAAAAATAACTGTTATTAATTGCACATAATATTTATACCAAGGTATAAGTTGGGGGAAAGAATAAATAAATAAATAAATAAATAGAGACATGGTACCAAAATTTCTAAAAATGGCACATTTGGAATGTTCGCCTGGAATTTTATCAACCAATACCTTTCTAAAATGTTTATGCTTAATTTTTTTGGAATAAAATTTGGTACAGCAAGTGGTCAGAACCTGTATTGTGAATTGCTAGAGGTTCTGGGTTTCCACTGCATGGTTTTAAGGAAAATCCACATTACGTAATGTATCTTACTAGAATTTTTTATTTTTATTTTGTATTTTTTCATTGTGTGCCATATGTATTTGTTCTTTCTCAGTGATACTTTTTGTTTTTATTTTGATAGCCAAACCAGTCAAATAGATCTTGTAGTTCCTGAGATATATGTAATTCTTTTTGGGGATGTCTTTTTTGACAACGGTCCAAGACACAAAAAAGAGGCTCTGTTCCCAAGAGCATAAATGCTCTGTTCCCAAGAGCATTTATGCTTTTAAACAAGCATTTATGATTGTTTAAAATCATGTTAGTCAACATGATTTTATGCATGATGTTAGTCAACATGATTTTAAACAAGACTTACACTAAAGCAATACTTAACTCCAATATCAAAAATTTAAACAAGTACTAAAAACTGGAATAAAGCAATAAAAAAACAGATGAAAAAGGGAAAAAAGCCTTAGTTCTTTCTGCAAATGTCCCCAGATTTGTACTGCAGTCTTGCAGAGTTCCATTTTGTCAATGGAATGGAATTCTGGAATGGAACAGAACTTCTTCCTCCAGTTTTAGACTTCTTCCACATTCAGTTATACCCAAAGGTTTTTTTTTTTTTTGTTGTTGTTGTTGTTTTTTTTCACAAATCTACAGTCAACTCCTTTATTTTGTTCAGATTCAAGATGAGATGATTGTTCCACACCATGACACAAAGGGGTTCACCAGCTCTCTGTACTCAGCTTCTTGTCCATCTCTGATACACCCAACAACTGCAGAGTCATCTGAGTATTTCTGGAGATGACAGAAGTCAGACTTGTTCTGGAAGTCTGAAGTGGAGAATGAAAAGTCCTGTGGTGCTCTTGTACTGCTGATCACCTGATCAGACACATGGTTCTTCATTCCCACTGTTTGTGAGGTAGTCATAGTTCCAGGTGATTGTTGAGGCCTCCACCTGTGTCTTCAGGAGTCAGAGGAGATCAGGCTGACTTGTTAAATGCACTGGAGAAATCAAAGAACATTATCCTCACAGTTTTGCCTTCTTTGATAGTATGTAAATGGCCAAACTGCATTGGGCCCTGATATGTCCTTGTCTGCTTATTCAGTTGAGCCAAGTTTAGTTTCTCCAGGACTTTCATGATGTGGGATGTTAGGGCAACAGGTCTATAGTCATCAATGACAGATTAGTGATTTTTCTCACTAATGGTACCAGAAAAAAGCAAGAAGCCTTCCACTAAAGTCAAACATCCTTGTCAGTTGAAGACACATTTGAAAGGTTCATGACTAAAGTGGAAGACAAAACATCTGAGATGTGAGAGAAAAGCTGTGGGTAAGGGAGGTTGGGTTATAGGATGCAGAAGATAGAGGTATTTTCACAACAGAATGTTTTTCAGTAACATAGGTTGATGTCTGAGAACATCCCCTTTAATTTCCAGTGCAGATATTAATGTCAAATAACTCAAAAGCAGATACTTTTCTTACCAGTAAGAATGATAGGAGTGTTTGGACTGTCCCTAACCTAAAGGTGTAGCTTTGTGGTGGAAGGATGCTTAACATGTTAGGGTTTTTACTTGACCCAAGCAAGTCCTTCCTCAGACAAGGACTGAGGAAGCTAAATTTACTAACATATACATATGTTGTGGCTTTTTTATCCGTTTTGTGTAGAAAAATTTTGTTCACATTTTACAGTCTGACAATTTCATTAAGCACAAGAGAGCTAGAGGAGCAGTTAGTGAAATGTTATGAATTGGGAAAGTGTCTCCCAGCTTGTAACTGTAAGACACTAACACTGTGCTGTATTCATCTTTGTAGCAAAATGCCTTTAGCTAATACACACACACCATTCATTGTTATTGATTTACATTGTACTGCATCAGCGATACAGTGCTATGCTGGAACTATTTGTTTTGTACAAATGGACACTGACCGATTTTCTAGACTCCTCTGAAGAAGAGACACGGGGAAAAACGATTCCGCACATATCAGGTGTTCTGTACAGAAGTGGATGACAGCTTCCCACAGAGAGAAGTCCCTTGTCCATCTTTACCCACGTGTTATGTGGAGAAAGTTGACAGGGAAATGGAAACAGGCTCTGCCTTTTGTCCCATCTGCTGTCTTTTTACGGGTGATTGAACAGAGTGATTTTGAATCCCAGCTCAAACACGTTTGATGAACAACTCAAATAATTTGCATTTACCCTTTAACGCGTAGTGCATGCCACCGATTCCACTGTAAAGCTCCAGCACCCGCAGACTTTCCATGGTTCTTTTCCGATGGGTCTTCTTCTGTTGACGTATTGTGGCGGTTAGCAACCAGAATAAAGGCGCATTACCGCCATCTACTGAGCACGAGTTCCGGCTAGTTTATGGACAGATTCATTTCCGTATACTGTATCTATTTATTTAAAGATTAATTAAAAAAAACGAACCAAGGAAAACGTCCACTGATCCGATTTTACATACTTGCAAAAATGTCATAATCAGCATTATTAAGCATTAAAAATGAAACTACAAGCAACCACCAAAATATACTGCATGTGACTCTTTTTGTTCCTTATATATTGTGTGAGCAAAACAAAAAATCTAGTAATGATGTGGACTTCTGCTCACGTAGATATCTTGGTTAATGAAAGAGCAGATAGATTGGCTAAGGAAATTGTTAAAAAAATATATTGATATGCAATAGGTTTCTTTCCAAACCTATTGTTTAGAAAGAAAGTAAGCCATTGAGGAGGAATAATCATATAAAAAGGAGACATTACAAAATACAATTGAGGTTACAAGACATCAAAGAATAAGAAGGAGATCATAATAAGTAGAATAAGAACTGGTATAGTTTTTAGAATAACACTAGTTTAATGTGTAATACTATAGAAATGATATAATGTTCTTTTATTAGAAGCAGGAAATATGTGAGTCCAACTTCCAAGACATTTCATCTTGAGAATGGGTAATAATAGAAAACTGAATTTTGAACATATGGTTGCTCAGTTGAATAATACGGAAGAGGATTAGGGCCACAAAAAAAAAAATTGTCCGAAATATTTTTTTCAGTGGCTAAGAAAAGGTTAAAAAAAATAAATAAAAAATTCTGTGGCTCAGAAAAAAAAAAGTCTGAATTCTGACCGAGGGGCGCCAGCAGCAACCACACAGAGCGAGTTGTGGCGGACAGCGAATGTTATGGATAAAATGTGTGATTTAAGCGACTTTTTACGTGCCAGAAGAGTACCAGAAGAGTCCATTGCACTAATGGAAGAACAAAAGGTGAGTAAATCAAATGAGATAGTTTGGTGTCTAAAGCCGAACGGTTATGGCTAGTTGTTAGCATGTTTGTTAGCTTACGCGGTTAAAGGAATAAGCGTGATTTACAATGTTAAATCACACAGATGAATAAAGGATGTAACAACTGTTGATTGCTGGAATTGTCTCGAAAGTATTTGGTGTGTTTATTTTATTGTTCTACTGTTGGAATGTTTTACAATGAAACTAAGGTTAGCTGTATGTCAGCCACCTTCTAAATAAGATGTCTGCTGTGTTAAACTGTGTAACTTAGTTCAGTAGAGGACAGAAACTATAGTATAAAGTGACATAAACGTTTATATATGCATATATTTAAAAGGAAAATGTCATACAGCCACCGATCTGCGGCTGGTTGTAGATCTGATCATTATATTTACCAACACCAACTAATGTGCCTATCTGTGCTATTTTATTTATGTATATCATATGTTTGTGTTAGGACGATGGAAAAAGTTACATTATGAGATTCACAAAATCATTTTCCTGCACTGTGTGATGTGTCAGCTCAGGACTGAAATTACATCTCAATCCCTGAACTAAATTATCAACACATTCATCGCTCAGGTGCAGAAATGATAGGCTTCATTTGACTAAATCAAACTTAATGTGATATTTAATTTTTGTAATAAAAAAGGAACTGTTAATATTTCCTTGTGTGTTTTTATGTCTGATACCTTTTACCTTAAGTAGACTGTATATTTATGAATCTGTGTTTTTATACTTGCATCTAACCAATCCAGTGCTTCCTCTTTTTCACTAAAATAGAGGTTGAACATTTACTGCTGCTATTATTGTAATTCTTCCCAAACAGTAAATCGCTTTAAACAGGGATGTAAGGGTACAATCTTAAAGGTAACTTTGACATTGATTTGCAGAGTAAATAATTGTCCTTTCTCATCTGTTTGTGTGCAGATTGACTGTGATGTTGTAGGTCTCATGGACGATGCAACACTTGAAAACTACTTACCTTCATATGGAGACAGAATTGCTGTTTCCAACTACTGCAAAAGCAAACAGCCATTGTCCAAAAGAAAACAAGGACTTCTTCAAAAGCTTCGTGACAAAATGAAGAACAGAAAGGAAAGTCCACAGGAGACCACGACACATGAAAGTACAAGACAGAAAAAGAAGCCAAAAGGAACACAAAATGTTGAGCTTGGATGGATACATAGTGATGGAAAAACTACCAAACAGGTGAGAGCTAAACAGGGAGGTGGCACTAGAAAAATTCAAATGGCCACTGATTCTGGGATTAAAAGACATTCTTCAAGAAGGAAAGACACTTTTTTTTCCCTGATGGCACATCTCCTAAGAGACCTGAAACAGATTTTGAGTTTGAGATTTGGGACTTTAAACAGAACCTTCTTACTGAAGACACCGGCCTAACTATTGGCAAAATGTATGAAGCAGTGAGACTGTCAATGTTGCGCTTCTACATTGCAACAAAACCAAAAGATGCAGAAGAAGATAACAGTGACGCATCTGAAGTTGTGTTTGTTTTGGAAAGCAGTAGCAGCGAATTTAATCCATTGCAGGTGGTGGAAGTCAGGAGGAATTCTGTTGAAGTCCAACAGAGTTCAGAACTTTTTGATGATTCAGAAATTACTTTTGGACCCATTCTTGATGCTGAGGAAGATACAGACGACACATTAATCTATGAGGGTTTTGTTGTTCCCCCCAGTCCAGCAAATCCAGAAGATGCAATAATTATCACTGTACGCTATGCTGACACTTTACATGACCTTATTACTGCTTTCTCTGATGAAGAGATTATGAGAAAAACACTGAAGGTAAAGCGCATACTTCCAGACAACACAGAAGAAGCAGGCACTGGCTCAGGAATACTGAGAGATGTACTCACTTGCTTCTGGAATGAATTCTATGAGCGATGCACCCTTGGTACAACAGTGAAAGTGCCTTTCATCCGCCATGACTTTCCAGCTGAGAAATGGAAGGCAGTTGGACGAATCCTTTTGAAAGGTTACCAAGACTGTCAGTATTTTCCAAACAAAATTGCAATCCCTTTTCTTGAACAAGTGCTTTTCAATACTGTTTACAGCGATCTTAAGGCACATTTTCTACAGTTTGTGAGCAGCCAGGAATGTGAAGTTTTGAGAGAGGCAGTTAAGAATTTTTCTGCTGTTGACCTTGATGATCTCGTGGAAGTTCTTGACAATTATGGCTGTAGAAAAATAATCACTCCTGAAAGTCTCCCTACAATCCTTGATGAAATAGCTCACAAAGAGCCAAAAACCAATATTTGTCATTGACTGCTGGAGGGAGACCATCTGCCCACATCTGTCCCTCAGCCCAGAAGCACTGACCAAGCTGTTCTCAGACCTACAACCAACTTCCAAAAAAGTCTGTCAGCTGCTGAAATTTGCTGTAGATTTAACTCCAAAGTAAAAGGAAGTAGAGCATCACCTCAAAAGATTCATAAGAGAGCTGGATGACATTAAGCTTCAGAAATTTATGAGATTTTGCACCGGATCTGATCTCATTGTGACAAACCACATATTTGTGGAATTTCAAGATATGACAGAGTTCACAAGAAGACCAGTGGGACACACATGTGGAAGTACTCTGCAAATAGCAGACAGCTATGAAAACTTCCCAGATTTTCGCTCTGAATTCAATGCAGTTCTTGAAAGCAATGTCTGGGTAATGGACATTGTTTGAATCATAGTGCAATGCACTACTTTTGAAATGTTCATTCAGAGTAGAGCAGAACTACAAATAGACATAAAGACTAAGTATTTTGAACTGAGAGAAATTATTATTCTTTAAAAGAAATTGATGGAAGTTAGCCATTCTCTTGGTAGCTCAGTTTTGGCTGAGAATATTCAAGTTTCTTTGATTATCTCTAGGAACACATCATACAACAAAGTTGCCACAAAACAAATGAATAGCGGTTTATTACATCCAAAAGCATCTTGACTTAATTTCTCATCTCCAGCTGCTGAATAGAAACCTTCCAACGGTAGCAAGAAAAATATTGTTAGAGAGCTATAAAATTATAATAAAACTTGCTTTTAAGCTTTCTTTAATTGAACACATATTAAGTAACAGTATAATTAAATCACATACTCTTTTGGTAAGAAGTCAGACTTTTAAATTAATTTGTTATTTAGTAATTGGGTCTAGAATAGATGTGGAATAAAACAAAAAACAGATTTATATTGAAGATCTTATACAATGTTTCAACACATGGAAATTGTGAATATGGGCCAGTTTATTTTGAATTTTTTATGTCTGAAGGGGTTTTTTTTACACCACACGTCTGTTAAGGAACGTTGAGATGTTAGTCTTTTGTATTTGCTGTTGAATACAAAAGTACAATTAAAAGTTATAGAAAACATTCTTGAACATTTTTCTTAATTTTATAAATGTTATTGTCACTAAGCATATGTGCTGTTCATCTGTCATCAATCAAGCTGTGCTTATTTCAGTATGTTTGAAGAAAACTACTTGTTCCTAATGTTAGAAATAGAAACTATACAAAGCAGTGCAAAAGCTGAGTTTATTTGATCAAATCCATGCAAAATTGTCATGTTCAAAAACGAGGTATTGCTCTAACAGCTGTTCAAATGTCCTTGTTGTCGACAAGTTATGGATTTTTTGTATGTGTATTTTATCAACAATTAGCACTTGTTATATCTCTGCATTTGAGATGACATGTTATTTTTGATACCACAAAAGCAACAGTGTTCATTATCTTTTATACTAACTTACTGATATATACAAGATTATATTCAATCTGAAAGTTTGTTTTAAAAGTTAGGTCATTCTAATGGCCATGATATTTGGATTAGCAAAAAAAATGTCTTTTTGCAATGTTTTGCTAATAAAATGTTACTTTACCCAATACTTTTCTGTTATGGCTTTCAATGTTAAATAAGCTTGTTTTTCATTTGAAAAGGTCTAATAACCAAAAGTATATAAATTGCTGAATTTGAAGAAAGTTATAAAAACTGTAAAAAAAAAAATTTTCTTACATTTTTTTTTGGAATTTAGCAAATACAATTTTGTTAATTTTAACAAACTTAAAACAAGAAAAGTTGGAGTGCTGTGGTGGAAAAATACAAACCATGCATGGAGGCCTCAGTCCCAGCCTGATGACCTGTGTTGCGCAGTTTCCTCTCTCTTATTACTCACTTTCCTGTCTGACCACTGTCTTATATAACTTCAAATGACTGTGAAAGCAAAACAAACTATGGATTCGGAAATAAAATCATGTCAACCAAACTGTAAGTTTTACTTTTATCAGCACAGTAACAGCTTGGAGACTAATGTCGGGTCATATCAGAACGCTACAATTAAATTATGATTGCAATAAACTTTCATGTTCTGGCAGAATGACGACAAAAATGTTATGTTTGCTTGCGTACAATTAATTCTTTAATTAAATGCAGTCCAGGAAGACCTGTTTAAAGGGCACCCATTAGACATTGCAAAAACTATCCAATGGCACGATTGAGATAAACAGCAACTTTAAAATTATCTTTATGCACACTGAAAGTTGCTAAATACGTTGAAGTATTTCTTCTCTTAACCTTAAATACAAATCAGCAGCAATAAGTGGATCTCTTGGGGCCTCCAAGTTGTTTTCTACCATAAGCAGACAACAAAGTTCAAAGACTGTTTCATCACAGGGATATTGGCCTTTTGGTGTACACTCTTCCATACACACAGCGACCTCATCCGTAGAAACAGGTCTGAGTCTATCCTCAGCCCTGTGCAGCGCTGGAAATGAATACATCACCACTGGTCGACCTGATACTGCACCTCCACTTGCCCGGATTTTGTGAGTTCCATGTGTTCACAACATCATTATGGTCATCCTGAATAAAAACACATTACAACGTATAAAGTACTGTATGAAACTAAAAATGTAATAGTAGCTTTTGGTAAATATGAGGCATATATTAATCAGCAGATATAGAAAGTGACCTCTAATCAAAACCAAGCAGCAAGAACAAAATAGCAATTCCAAAACATTTTATTCTGCACGTGAAATGATTCCCCTGAAGCTGAAATATGAAAGATTTCTTTGTTACTTAAAGACAGTCTGAAGTAAAGCCTAATGATATCATCCAAATCTGACATTTTCTCGCTTCTTTCCCCTATTAAGGGTACAGTCTTTAGCAGAAGGCCTTTTTTCTTTTTTTGGACAGTTTGTTGCTTTAGAAGAAGTTCAAAACAGCAATTCCATCTCCATAATTTTCCAGTGTTGCTGCAACATCTCAGTCAATCTGCACACAAACAGATGAGAAAGGACAATTATTTACTCTGCAAATCAATGTCAAAGTTACCTTTAAGATTGTACCCTTACATCCCTGTTTAAAGCGATTTACTGTTTGGGAAGAATTACAATAATAGCAGCAGTAAATGTTCAACCTCTATTTTAGTGAAAAAGAGGAAGCACTGGATTGGTTAGATGCAAGTATAAAAACACAGATTCATAAATATACAGTCTACTTAAGGTAAAAGGTATCAGACATAAAAACACACAAGGAAATATTAACAGTTCCTTTTTTATTACAAAAATTAAATATCACATTAAGTTTGATTTAGTCAAATGAAGCCTATCATTTCTGCACCTGAGCGATGAATGTGTTGATAATTTAGTTCAGGGATTGAGATGTAATTTCAGTCCTGAGCTGACACATCACACAGTGCAGGAAAATGATTTTGTGAATCTCATAATGTAACTTTTTCCATCGTCCTAACACAAACATATGATATACATAAATAAAATAGCACAGATAGGCACATTAGTTGGTGTTGGTAAATATAATGATCAGATCTACAACCAGCCGCAGATCGGTGGCTGTATGAATTTTCCTTTTAAATATATGCATATATAAACGTTTATGTCACTTTATACTATAGTTTCTGTCCTCTACTGAACTAAGTTACACAGTTTAACACAGCAGACATCTTATTTAGAAGGTGGCTGACATACAGCTAACCTTAGTTTCATTGTAAAACATTCCAACAGTAGAACAATAAAATAAACACACCAAATACTTTCGAGACAATTCCAGCAATCAACAGTTGTTACATCCTTTATTCATCTGTGTGATTTAACATTGTAAATCACGCTTATTCCTTTAACCGCGTAAGCTAACAAACATGCTAACAACTAGCCATAACCGTTCGGCTTTAGACACCAAACTATCTCATTTGATTTACTCACCTTTTGTTCTTCCATTAGTGCAATGGACTCTTCTGGTACTCTTCTGGCACGTAAAAAGTCGCTTAAATCACACATTTTATCCATAACATTCGCTGTCCGCCACAACTCGCTCTGTGTGGTTGCTGCTGGCGCCCCTCGGTCAGAATTCAGACTTTTTTTTTTCTGGGCCACAGAATTTTTTATTTATTTTTTTAACCTTTTCTTAGCCACTGAAAAAAAATATTTCGGACAATTTTTTTTTTTTAGTGGCCCTAATCCTCTTCCGTAGAATAATGACGACAGGAACGATTTTCGTTTTGTTTTTATCTTTGTAAAATACAATAGATGCCAAATTGTTGCGCGTAAGCTTCCGTTATAAACTGAAGACGAAGAAAAAATATCTACCTCTTCAATATGGTGGGCCTCATTGACGTACCCGACAGATACCACCTCGGTGTGTGTGCATGTCCGGTGTTCTGCTAGACGTAACGTTTGAACCCCTCTCCGTTTGGTCGGGCCCAGTGAGGAAGAGACATTTCCTAATAAGGAAAGGGTGTGCTTTCGGATACACTTCCGGGTAGGCGGAGAGTTTGATGAAAAGTCTTGCTTTGGAAATACTTTTAGACAATTTTTTAAACGGTGAGCCTTACTGATCCTGTTATTTACCACAGTTTTTCATGGCTTCTTCTCCTGCTTTCATCCTGTTCGGTAATGTCTGTATGCGTTTCGCCTCCATCTTTTCAGAACGATGTCAAAATCTTTGAAGAAGATTGTGGAGGAAAGTCGGGACAGGAGCCTTCCTGAGGTAGAAATGTGCGACAGGGGGATCTCCAACATGCTGGACATCCCAGGCCTGTGTAAGCTAAAAGCTCTTCATTTGTAAAACTGGAGCAAGAAGGCCGAAAAGTGGACATCGGCGTCTTTAGAACGGGGGGAGATTTCTTCCCATAAAACTCAAGCTGTCATAAATGCTGAACTCTGTGGTGTGTGAAGTACAGCTTTTGTTTTTAGCTAAGAGTTAACCACAACATCCCAAAGTACTTCCCAGAGTAGGCCTTTGATAGTCTTGTAAAGTGAGTACTTAGAAAAAATCGAGATTGGACGAAAAGAACAAATGATTTCAGACTTTATAATTAAGATAGTTTCAGTAGTTGTCTTTGTCACTGCTTTATTTATGAAAATTAATTTGAATGTTTTACCGAAGCATTATTCTTCAGTATGCCTAGGATACTATCAAAGTAGAAGACTAGATGAGACTGAACTCTGTCATGATGTAGCAAGAATTGTGTGCTTTCAAACCATCACTGATGCAGGCAAAACAACAACAAAAAAACACAGCATCAGTTGAATGCAGAGCAGGGCAACTTTATGATCCTCAGTTTCTTTTCAAGGTCACAAATACCCAACAAATCTGAGAGACTGAACCTTGGGAGTGTTTTAAACTTCAAAATGTAGCACCGAACAATTGGACAGAAAAAAAATAAAAATGGGACAATACTTTCTGTGCTCTTTATTATACTTACTACATAGAAAAATCATGCATATTGCACATGACCCATTATAAAAACCTGTCATAACCATCTAATTAGCTCAAGTGGAGCCATGATAATGGTTGACACAAAATATATTTTTAAGTGGTTTACTTTGCACTTAAGGACTCTGAACTATCTGCTAGTGCGTTTCCAGAAATATTAATCTAATTGACTGATGAATTTTCTCTGCTCTCTTAAAGCTGTTTTTTTTCTAAGCTGCATTCTTAGAAAAGAAATTCTATGATATGTTTGAAGTTGAGCTCTGTGTTCTCTGTTTTGCATTGCTAAACTATATAAATCTCATGGTAGCAGCAAGTTGGAATAACTCTGTTATGTCACTACCATTTTTTTATTCCTTTTCCAATTAAGTTCTAAGTTCACAACAAATGTTGCCTTAAGGCACTCAAGAAAAAAAAAATTCAGTCATGTATACTGAAAATAGTTTTAAAAGTTTTTATCTAACAAGACAGATTGCATTTAACCACTCACTTTCAGCATTTACTCCTCCTGGATGAGGACATGGCAACGATTGCTTGTGTGGTGTCGTTGACTTATAGCAACCCTTCTTACCAAGCATTCAGAAAAAGAGGGATTACTCTGAGGAAGAGCAGTGGCTTGACGTGAAGAGCCGCTGCTCCTTCATGTCAAGAGGAGCCAGTAGAGGTGGCTCGGGTATCTAGTCAGGATGTCTCTGGATGCCTCCCTGGTGAGGCACTGAAGTCTAGTAAAACCAGAACAGACACAAGTCCATTATTTGAGGCCAAGAGAATACTCTTTGTAAGTTTGAGCAGTGCTAATTCAGAGCTATAATGAATTCTGAAACTGTTCTATAAAACTATTTGTGCATTTTTGACTTTTTTTCTTGTCTGTCATTTCAGTCACTCTGTCTCACATCACTCAGTTGGTCCTCAGTCACAACAAGCTAACAGGTAAGATGGTCCCTTCACTTTACAATTGATACATTAAACTGCAGTATTTAAATAAGCAGTTGTTGCCAGAATGAAGAAAACATGTAAACAGCTTTAAATAATTGCTGTCATTTCTACAGTAACAAAGTAAAGCTGTGCTGCTTACTTTGTGCACATTTTTGCTATCATTTTTAGATCAGTAACATGACCAGATAACACACTGTTATAGTAACAGTGTGTAATCTGATAGTCTTGCTTGTCACACAATAAATTCACCAACTTCACTAAAAAATACCCAGTAATTAAATTTTTTTCACACATTTACTAACAGTCAGAGCAACCAGTGAAACACAACCAGCTCAACACCCACTATGGCTAAAAATATAGCTTTGATACTACAAAGCTCGGTATTTTGTTTACATAACCTAAATAGAAAGATTTTTAGAATTTTTTGATCATATCGCATTAGGCATTAACTGTTTTAGGTCAGTTTGGATCACCAGAAATATTTGTTTTTGCCAAATGTCACAATGAAAGGAAATGTTAAGAGATTTCTTTTGTTTCCTTTAGTACTGCTTAAAATTTAGAAGTTTACATAGATTCAACATTCAGGAAGGTATGGGTTTGCACTGATAAACTGACTGAAATTTTCTTCATTTTGTGAGATTGGTACTTTGAAGATAAATACATAAACAATCTCATCCAATCTTATCCAACTCTGCAAATGTCTGAAAATCAGCCACTGTTTCTTTCTGCTTGCCCTGAGAGAGGGTTGACTGACTCGCCCATCAGCTCGCATGTGTTAACTGTAGTCCCTCCACTAATGCCAAGCTAGTGACTTTGCTGCTAGCAAAGTCACTAGCAGAAAAGTGACTTTGGCATCAATTCAAACAAAATATTGGAATTAGCAGAATTATTTGTGATTGCCCAGAAAGTTGAAATTGTTGTTGCCCTACTCTGGGTGATGATGATTCACAATGTTTGGATTACATACTGGTGGCACACAGTTTTTGGGTGAAGCAGTAACTTTTCACTAAGTAACATACAGCCTGACATTCATGATCAAAACTATTGGGGAATTTTACTGCCATAAGTCGAGAACCCACATCTTTAGTCTGACAACAGGACTTCATGTCTTTGTTATCAAAACTTGTGAAAATGTGTGTTTTTGTTTTGTTTACGGAACTGAAACGCACGAAATTGCACAACACCTTGTTGAAACAATAGCTGAGATTATTAATTTTAGCACGTTTTGTTGATTTTTTAAAAATAATATGGAGAAATTTAAAGGTGCCTGTTACGCCTCCACGGTCTAGGGGTTCAGGAGCGGTAACATAAATTGTCCAGAGTGAGTGTAGGGGATGAAAGCAAAGGGTTTTATTACAAAAGAAGGTTGCACAGATCCCAGTCACAGTACAACTAAACCCAATTAACACAAGAGAAGAGCAAAGAAAAGGACAAATTCAAGTTGGGTCAGGTTAAATTAAAGTACAAAATGTCAAAAATAGCCAGCCTAACATAACTCACATCTCCCAAAAGAGAAAAGGAAGAAAAAAAACTCACAAAGGGAGCACCAACAAACAAAACATCCCCAAATCACTAGCTTCTAGCTTGTAAAACAAACTACATCCATCAAAACTGCTTTGGCAAAAACAAACCACAAACTATTACCAAATGGCCAAGCAGTAGTGAACCAAAAGTGGGGGAACAGCTGAACAAAGCCTCTGCCCACAAGCTGTCCCCATTGGAGGAATGTTTCAAGATCCTTTTATAGGACCAGGTGAGGCTCATTAACCCCCTGATTGGTTTGCAGTCCTCTGCTGGTCCAGTGGGGTGTGGCGCCTGCAGCTCCCGGTAGCCAATCAGAGGATGTTATGTCAATAGAACCTGTATGAAAAAAAAAAAAAAAAACTAGCCTGCACAGCCTCAAGAGGCCAGGGGCCGTAACACTCCTCCCCTTAAATTACAAAATCCAATTTTGTAAATACTAAGTGTCACACAAAAACAAAAAAAAACACTCACATCCTGGAAAGGCCATCTGCAAGAACATTTTCTGTTCCTTTTTTATGTTGAATGGTCAGATTGAATTCTTGTAAAAGCAAAGCCCACCGCATAAGGCGCTGATTGTGGTTGTACATGCGTGAAAGAAAAACTAAGGGGTTATGGTCAGTGAAGACATCGATCGGCAGACTACTAGAACCAAGGTAAACATGGAAGTGCTGAAGAGCCAACAACAGAGCCAATGTTTCTTTCTCAATGGTGGAATAGTTCAGCTGATGTTTGTTAAATTTGCGGGAGAAATAGCAAATAGGATGAGCCAAACCCTGCAAGTCTTCCTGAATTAGCACTGCACCAGCTCCAACAGCGCTGGCATCCACCTCTAACTTGAAGGGTCGGGTCAGATCAGGTGCAGCTAATACTGGTGTGTGGCAAAGAAGAAACTTAGCACTTTCAAAAGCATTTTGGCATTCATCTGACCAAACAAATTCAGCCTTTGGGCTAAGTAAATTGGTTAGCGGTTGAACTACTGAGGAGAAGTTTCTGCAAAAGTTCCGGTAATAGCCAACCATGCCCAGAAATCTACGCAGCTCACGTCGTGTTTTGGGCGTGGGATAATCATTAATTGCCACAACTTTAGCATTAAGGGGACGGACTTGGCCTTGTCCCACCTCTCTGCCCAAGTATGTCACAGTAGCCTTGCCGAATTCACACTTAGCAAGGTTAAGGGTCAAGGATGCTTGAGCTAACCTGTGGAATACTCGATATAGTATTTGCAAATGTTCCTGCCAGGTTTCAGTATACACTACCAGATCGTCTAAATACGCACTGCAGTTGGAAATGCCGTGCAGTACTGTATTTATTAGCCTCTGAAAAGTAGCTGGAGCGTTACACATGCCAAACGCCATAACAGTGTACTGCAAAAAGTCATCTGGGGTCGCAAAAGCTGAAATGTTGGAAGCCCTTTCAGTCAAGGGAACTTGCCAATAACCCTTGAGAAGATCTAACTTTGTGACATATTTTGCAGCTCCAATATTGTCCACACAGTCTTCAATCCTGGGGAGGGGATAGGCATCAGGTACAGTGACAGAATTAACCTTACGAAAGTCAGTGATAAATCGTGGTGAACCATCCGACTTGGTTTCCAACAAACAAGGTAAGCTCCAGGGACTTTGACTAGGTTTGGCTAAACCATGTTGCAGCAGGTATTCAGTTTCTTGCTTCATCAGAGAACGTTTTGTGGGATTAGCACGATAAGGATGCTGTTTGATTGGTTTTGCATTCTGAACATTTATGTCGTGTTCTAGGACTGTTGTGCGAGTTGGTACATCACCAAATAAGCATGTGTACTCATTAATTAAACCCATTATATCCTTTTGATGTTCAGGGGACAAATGTTCAAGCTGACTCTGCAGAGATTTTAGCATCTCTGAGTTTGTAAGTCAGGGACTAGAACAGAGGAGATAATTCATTCTCAGGCCATCAGCATTGTTTAGCTCACCTACTTCTAGTTGAGCTGTGACTGCAACTGGCACATACTCCTCACCAGGTTCTGGTTCAGGTCGAGAGTGATACAGTTTAAGCATGTTCACATGGCAAACACGAGTTTTGCGTCGCCGATTTGGGGTACCAATGACATAATCATTCTCCCCTATTTTTCCTAAGATTTTATAAGGGCCATCAAATTTGGCAGATAAAGCTGAGCCAGAAACAGGCAGGAGTGCAACAACCTGATCTTCTACTTGAAAAACTCTTTTGATAGATGTTTTATCATAATGTTGCTTCATTTTTCTTTGAGAGTCAGCTAGATGCTTCTTAGCTAGAGCATTAGCTTGGCACAGGCGCTCGCGAAAGGCTTGCACATACTTGATCACACTTTTTTTAGAACCTTCTTCAGGAACTAGGAAAGTTTCTTTCAAAGCTCTTAAAGGGCCACGGGGTGTGTGTCCAAATACTAATTCCGCCGGACTAAAACCAAGGGATTCTTGAACAGCCTCTCTAGCAGCAAACAATACAAATGGAACTCCCTCATCCCAACTTTTGTCAGTCTCTAGACAGTACTTGCGTAGCATTGACTTTAAAGTCTGATGCCAGCGTTCCAAAGCACCTTGGGATTCTGGGTGGTAAGCAGATGAAACAGCATGCTTAATGTTTAAGATTTTAGTTACTTGTGTAAACAACCTTGACTGAAAATTGGTGCCTTGATCTGTTTGTAGAGTTCTAGGTAATCCAAACACTGAGAAGAACTTTGTCAGAGCTTTAACCACAGATTTGGCTGTAATCTTATTCAAAGGGATGGCTTCAGGGAATCGTGTGGCAGCACACATAATTGTGAGCAAATATTGATTTCCACACCTTGTTCTGGGTAAAGGTCCAACACAGTCTACTATGACATGGTCAAATGGTTGGTCTATCACCGGAATCGGGCACAATGGAGCAGGTGGTATTGCCTGATTTGGTTTACCAGCAAGTTGACACACATGACAACTACGACAGAACTTTGAGACATCACGTTTCATACCAGGCCAGAAAAAGTGCTTTAACAAAAGTTGGTATGTTTTGGTAACACCTAAGTGACCAGCCCACTGGCTTTCATGAGCCAGAGATAGAACTTTCTGCCTATATGTTGTGGGTATAACAATCTGTTTAACTTTGCTCCAATCTGAACCTCCTGCACCTGATGAGGACCACTGACGCATTAAGACACCCTGTTCCACAATGTAAGCTTGTTTCTCTTTATTGGCTTGTTCAGCACTTACCACATTCTTGAAACATCTTTGTAATGTTTCATCAGTTTGTTGAGTAGTCGTCAAATGTTGTCTGGTCAGGGGGATAGATGCGTTCTCCCAGAGTGGACCAGGCTCCTCCAGCACCATTGAGTTTGGAAGCAACGTCACGCTGTTACTTTCGGTTTGTGCATCACCCTCACCAGAAAATGGAGACATCAAAATAGAGTTAGAAATGGAAATCTCAGGGTCCTTGCGTGCCTGTGCACGAGTGACCACACAGGCTGGGTACAGCCCAGGGTCTGAGGAGTCTGGGGTTGTCTGATTTAAGGGGTTATCTAAAACGTCCAGACTAGGAAGTACAAGACCTCCAGCAATGTCATTCCCCATTAGCATAGACACCCCACCTATGGGTAAATTAGGACAAACAGCCACTGGGAAGAATCCTGTGACCAACTTTGATTTTATATAGACTTTGTGGACTGGTCTAAGAGCATAGCCCATCTCTACCCCCCTCAGAACAGAGTTGTAGCCACAAGCACTCTCAGGTGAGAAGGGTAAAACATTTGAAAGCATGATTGATTGAGCACCTCCCGTGTCTCTCAGGATACGAATTGGCTTTAAATCAAAGGGATCAGCTGTCAGGGAGATCAGACCTTCGAAAATGAATGGGTTAAAACATGAATCCGGTAACTTGCCACCACAATCAGGGCTCTTATTACAGGGTTCTTCCTTCACAAAACCAACACCTTTAGTAGGTGGTGGGTTTAGCTGCGTTTTGCGTTTCAAAGCCAATCAGCGATGACGTGTCCAGGTTTGTGACAGTAAAAACACTCACGGCTTTCTTTCGGGATGGTATTTTTGACTATCTGGGACTGCTGCACAAAGCTAACATGTGACCTTTCATTACCGACAAAAGATGGCTTATGGGTAAGTACATACTCGTCGGCAAGAACAGCAGCAGATGCTAGAGTGTTCACCTTTTGTTCATTCAAGTACAACACTATCCGATCAGGAATGCACTTTTTAAAGTCTTCCAATAGTATTAGCTCACGCAAGGTGTTGTAATTGTTGACCTTAGATGCAGCACACCACTTATCAAAGAGAACGCCTTTTTCTCTGGCAAACTCAACATGCGTTTGTCCCGAAGGTTTCTTTTGTAGCCGAAACTTCTGTCTATAAGCTTCTGGAACCAACTCATAGGCTTGTAAGACAGCAGTTTTGACTTGACCATAATCTAAGCTATCTTGTAAAGGAAGAGCTGCTAACACCTCCTGAGCTTTACCAGAAAACTTACATTGTAACAAAAGAGGCCAGGTTTCCCTTGGCCATTGCAAAGCACCAGCAATGCGTTCAAATGCTGCAAAGTATGAATCAACCTCACATTCTCTAAAAGCAGGTACTAAAGAAATACACTTACTGATGTCAAATGAAATAATGGGCATGGAGGTAGAACCTGGTGTGATAGAGGCAAAGGGAGCTTGAGTCTGGGCCTCCAGCTCAAGCCTGCGCAGCCGTATAGCTTTGTCAGCCTCTATTTCCAGCCTCCTGATCTCAAGCTCCAGCTGAGCTCTTCTGTCCTGGGCTTTCCCGTCAGCCTCCATCTGGAGACGTGCCAACCGCACCTTCAAACGAGTACCATCTCGTCCCTCTGAACTCACAGAAGACAGTGGGTCATAGCGAGGGAGTGTACGAGGTGTCCTCCCCCGGTCACTCACTGCTTCCCCCACTCTAGGACCATCCTTGAGGTCCTCCTCAGACAAGACATTTAGGCTTGGCACTGCAGCAACCTCAGGCAGATTAGGCTGTTTAATCACCCCAATTTCCACCAACTGCTCCACTATTAAAAGTTTTAGGTCACCTTTAAGGACCTGTTTTGGGACCTGCAGTTGGAAGTGCTCCACAATTTGCAGCAATTCACTCTTGCGGCAGCGATCAATAAACTCAAGGGAGGGGTCAGCTAAAAAGTGCTCCAGACTAAATGCGACAGACATGGTTGCTGAGTACAGATGATCCCAAAATTGTTCCTCTTTTAACTCTGGACAAAAGGATCCTCCTACCTCCTAACGAGGATCCCGGACGAGCCCCCACTTATGTTACGCCCCCGCGGTCTAGGGGTTCAGGAGCGGTAACATAAATTGTCCAGAGTGAGTGTAGGGGATGAAAGCAAAGGGTTTTATTACAAAAGAAGGTTGCACAGATCCCAGTCACAGTACAACTAAACCCAATTAACACAAGAGAAGAGCAAAGAAAAGGACAAATTCAAGTTGGGTCAGGTGCAAATTAAAGTACAAAATGTCAAAAATAGCCAGCCTAACATAACTCACATCTCCCAAAAGAGAAAAGGAAGAAAAAAAACTCACAAAGGGAGCACCAACAAACAAAACATCCCCAAATCACTAGCTTCTAGCTTGTAAAACAAACTACATCCATCAAAACTGCTTTGGCAAAAACAAACCACAAACTATTACCAAATGGCCAAGCAGTAGTGAACCAAAAGTGGGGGAACAGCTGAACAAAGCCTCTGCCCACAAGCTGTCCCCATTGGAGGAATGTTTCAAGATCCTTTTATAGGACCAGGTGAGGCTCATTAACCCTCTGATTGGTTTGCAGTCCTCTGCTGGTCCAGTGGGGTGTGGCGCCTGCAGCTCCCGGTAGCCAATCAGAGGATGTTATGTCAATAGAACCTGTATGAAAAAAAAAAAAAACTAGCCTGCACAGCCTCAAGAGGCCAGGGGCCGTAACAGTGCCTAAATATATGGAATATGTAAGTAAAGAAATACATGGGACTCAAATTCCTTCTGCTCATTGCCAAAAACGGGAAGAGATTTAATGCACATCTGCGGAACCAAAACGTCACATTTACATCATTACAGAAATCCAAAATCTCTTGACCTCTGCTTCTGACATCAGTTTTGATAGAGTCCCAGCTCTACTGGTGTGTATTGGGAAGCTTCGACTCATGGTGTTACTCCACTTCATTTGCGTAGCAATTCTGGCTCCATTTTACACTAGATGTGTATTTAGAAGTTCTGAGAATTGGGTGTTGACTTCCTGGAATCAAATCTGCAAATCTGCTTGCGTGTTGACCTCCTGGAATCAAATCTGCTCCATCAGAAGAACTATTAGTCAAGTTGTTTGTTCCTTATCTGTCCAAACAGAGATTCTTTCCCAAGTCTTGGGCTCCGGCCCGGTTCCTTTGCAGGTGAGCAGGGGAAAAGTCAGGTGCCAAAACTTTCTTGCGCAACAGCTTAAAACTAACATCTTTCCTCTCTTAAATGATTGTTATTCCACATCTCTCCAAATCTGAATTCCTTCCTGACTTCTAGGTCAAATTGACCCAGACCATTTGACACAGTACATTTCTTTTAGGTTAAAACATATCTTAATGCGAACCAACCAAAGAACTTAATTTTAAAATATTAATATAATTATATTCCTCTACAATATTATTTTTTAATGAAGTGACAAAGGTTTAGGATCTTAGTGAATATTTTGATAAGCCTATCAGAAGAGGAAGTGCTGGTCTCAGCGTCCTGGTGGCGTTCAGTTTGTCACCTATTGCCGAGATTGACTCAAAACCTTCCTGCGATGGCAATTTTGATCCATCTCCACAACATGCCAGCACCACTGTGAAGTGTGATTTCTCATGACCAGTTGTTACGAAATTCACACTCTTTTGTCCTTTCTCTGCAACACTTCGGCCCATGGGAATGTCAAACGTGAGGGGGACCTCGTCCATGTTAATATGACCCGGTATCACATTGTGCTCACTTACATGCTTTTCATGAACTCATGGAAACTGTTGACCTTGACTTGGAATTCTGCTGGCAGTTTTTGGGACATCGTTGTCCTTGCTCTGATAGAGAGGCAACTGCTTTGCATGAAGCGATAACACCAATAAGATCGTCCTGCAAAGTCATTTATGTTAATCTCCTTGGCAAATACCTGGGAGACACAACTGCACTGTTGACAAGCCTCTCCCGGCAGCACGTTGTCCAAGCACCCATGTGCGAACTCGTTCCTCTAGCTGTGGCCACCTAGCTTTGGCCCACAATTGGCTTTTTCTTCTTTTCAGTAAGAGTAACCTCTGCTTTTCGCCAGTCCCTTAAAAGTTTCTTGCTAACTCCAAACTTTCTTTCTTTGATTACCGTTTTTGGCTACATATTTTACTACTTGCAGCTTGTAATCTGCAGAATATGATTTTCTTTTTGGGGCCATTTTTGTTAAGCCCTTCTGAGTTGTTTTTCTAAGTTACTGACAAAGTTGAAATTATCAACACAGGCCTAGAGCACCCTCTTGTGGTTTTGTGTGAAAATAACATGCAATATGATATAATAATGTGTTAATAATTTCACACATAAGTCGCTCCAGAGTATAAGTCGCGCCTCTGGCCAAACTATGAAAAAACTGCGACTTATAGTCAGGAAAATACTGTATGTTCATTGTTTTACCATAGTTAAAATCAGTGAAAGAACACAACCATGAATTCTTGGTTTGAAATCTTCTATATTCTTCCCCAAACTATCTCTTTTTAATAAAAATTAAAATATTAACTCGTACAATAAACATTCCTCAGTGTAATCATATCCCTAGTGTCATTAGTAACACCTCCTCTTCAATGGGCAGCATCAATTCCCATCAAGTGCAACAGCATCTTAAGGGTTAAATCAAGACAAGAAACTTGTTGAGTAAAGAAGACGTAAATAAACTCCTAAAAATTTGAGAAGACTCAAACATGAAGCTACCAGGAACCCATTATCTTCTGGTACTATCATATTCCAGAACTGCAACCTACCTGGAGTTCCAGAAGTACAAGATGTTCAGAACTCAGGCCAAGGTAAGGAAGGCTGAAACCTGACCACCACTGAACAAGAGACAATGTTGAAATGTCAAAACTGGACCAAGACAGATTTGAAGAAAGATTTTTCAAGGCTTTATGGATTGATGAGATGAGAGTGATTCTTGATGAACCACATGGATGGACCTGTGGCTGAGTCAGTAATGGGCACAGAGCTCCATGGCAGCAAGGTGAAGGCGGGGTACTGGTGTGGGCTGGTATCATTAAAGATGAAATAGTTGGACCTGTTCAGGTTGAAGATGGATTCAAAATCAACTCCCAAACCTGCTGACAGTTTTTAGAAGATACTTTCTTCAAGGAGTGATACAGGAAAATGTCTGCATCTTTCAAAAATACCATGATTTTTATGCAGGACAATGCTCCATAACATGCATCAAAGTACTCCAGAATGTGTCTGGCCAGTAAAAGTTTTAAAGATGAAAGAAGAATGAAGTGACCCCCTTCCTCACCAGAAACCCCATTGAGAACTTGAGGGCTTTTCTTCACATCTCTGATAAGTGTCTAGGAGGCTGTGGTTGCTGCTGCACAAAAAGTTGATCGTCAACAGATCAAGAAACTGACAGACTCCATGAGTGGAAGGCTTATAACTGTTATTGAAAAGAAGGATGGCTATATTGGTCACAGATTTATTTTTCAAATGTCAGAAATGTTTTGTCAATTTTAAGTTGTATATTTATTATTCTCACTTGTAACAGATGACAATAAACAAGTAAGATGGGAAAAGTTTCAGTTTGAATTCAGCTGCATAATAATTCTGCACACATAGATATTGTGCTAAAAAAGCCAAAATCTCACTTTTACTTTCTTAAATATTCATGTTTGAAGGGTTATTAACATTTTGGGTTGACAGAGAGTGCAGTAGATGTTCAACAATAAAATGAATCATCAAAACTACAAATTGAATAATAATTATGCACAGTGTGTTTTCACTTTTCCTTTACAATGTAACAATATGTAGATGCTTACCATGCACTGTAAAAATGAATACAAGTGTATATTTACAAAAAAGGTTCCTCAAACATGTATGAAAGGATCAAAACAACACTCCAGCTATATTTTTGATGGATAAAAGAATACAAACCTGAAAAAAGTTGATTTTACATAATATCACAACGTCACCTTAAATGCATCTGTCAAATAAGTCAGGTTGTAAGAAAGTTTCAAAGGCTTTAAGTTGTCTAAAGTATGAAGGAAGTTCTGTTAGGTGATGTTAAATGGGTTCTTTGGATGCTTTTCTAAGGAATTGTTGCAAACTAAGCATGATGAGTAGCTTAGACAGGCTGTCTAAGTATTTGTTCACTGAATCCATTAACTTTTTCTCATTTAGTTGTACAATACTAATAGTTGATCTGTTGGTCTAATAAACCTCTCTAAAATTTCTTTTGCTCCTGGTTTCCAGGTGCTACTGATCAGAGATCAGCTGACCAGGAAAGGGAATTGTTCACAAGCACCATTAGTTATTTCAAACAGTGTTTAATAAACTAAGGTGGTGTCGTTAGAGCATCTGTCTTCAGAAATACTGGGCTAAATAATATTTCTGTGGTTAAATTGATTATCTTCACAAAAACTGTCAGGATAAAACCAAAGCAGAGTCCAACAATAACAAGATAAAACATTTAGTATGACCGGTTCTTTTCCTGAACTAGTTGAGAACTGGGTCTAGCAGCAGCCCTGCCTGGAAAAACTCTATTGAAATTCTTTAGGTTAGCACTCACAAGATTACCTCTAGATGTGTGTTATTGTAAACAAATATTTTTAAATATTAATTTCACAGATCCACATCTGTGCTGTTGCAGAGTTATAAAGTTCTGAAAGTACTTTAATTGGGGTCCATAAAATTTCTCTTCCAGCTGTGCCTCCTAACATCTCAGAACTGAAGAATTTGGAAGTTCTGAACTTGTTCAACAACCAGATTGAAGAGCTCCCGACTCAGATCAGTAGTCTTCAAAAGCTGAAACACCTCAATCTTGGGTATGTAACATTTTAAGTTTCTCATGTTTGAGGCCTTTCATCATACACAGAAACTAATTAGACTGAGGTATATTGAACACGGAGGTGTATTAGAACTGCATTATCCTGGTATTCCAAATGATGCAATTTGTAGTTAAAAGCAGGACAATTTCATGTGTAGTAATATGTATAAAATGTACAACATTTGCTTCATAAAAAATAGCAACCTGGGTTTTTATGGTGTGGTAGGTTAGTAAAAATGTGACCATTTTTAAAAAAGTCCCTTATTTAGTTGACAAATTTAAGCAAATTTGTCCACAAAATTTGACAAATTTGTCAAATTTGACAGACATTGACAATCTGTCAATGTTTTTTGACATTGACAGATTGTCAATGTTTTTTTTTTGTTGTTTTTTTTCTAACAGTCCTTATGTTGTATAATATGAAGCCTCATTCCACATAACAAAATATTTCTTACTGATGGTGTTACAAATATTAATGACATCATAAGGAGAATATTAAAATACAATTATCAAAGACAGCAATACTATTGCTGCTGTAAAATCACAAGAGTTACTGTGGCAGAGACCAGGTTAATATGAGTGTGATTTGATGGAGAAGTAAAGTTTTATTGTCTCTACTACAGTTTTTTACTCTTCCCACCCACAAAAAAAGAAAGGTGGATGATTTTATTTGAACAAAATATCAACAACTACTGTATTTCTTCTTGAAAGCAGTAAAGAATATTTAATGAAATACCCTTTTTGTTAAATTATCTTTCCCTTTCACCTGACCTTGCTGACTGGTACAGCGTCTACCAGTCCACAGTCAACCGGATCATAACAGCATGGACTAACGTTTTATTTACAGTACTCTGTTAAATTAGGATCTGGAAACCGGAAGATCAGATACGCAAAAATATATCTGCAGGGTAGATATATTTTTGCGCATCATAAACTCTATCCTGACTGCAGTCATCTTGGACTGAGCTGAGCCAGTCTTCCCCTCTCCTCCAGAATGATGTGTTTTCATCACAAGTAAAGGCAAACAAGCCTGACATATGAGTAACTGTTAGGATGAATATTGTATATTCACTGTTCATTTTGTTATACTGTCTGTACTTACAATAAAATTGAATCTCTTTAATAATACTCTGCATTTTACAAACCCGTTCTTCATTATCACAGTGTTTACATTACATGAAGTATTTGCATATAGACCTGGCCTTCAAGTGGGATATTAAAATACAACACTTTCAAGTAATTCCAGCAAAGAAATGTGAATATTAAATAATATGCAATTAGTCATAAAATTGAATATACTGAATATATACCTAGTTGACATCTAGGTATATGTCAATCTAGGTGTTGACATATACCATATACCTATACCTCAGTTACTCTGAGTCTATTACTCAGAGTAACTCACTTCTACTCAGAATTTGTCTAGACTACTTTCTGAAACAGGACTTTAGAGTTTATGATTTTCAACTATACAATATGCTAGTCTTCTGACATGTTAATGAATGAATGAGTGAATGTTTTGCTTTAAATTTAAATTCTAGACAAGAATTTAAATTTCTTTTTCTGTGTATACAGGATGAATCGTCTAAGTGGCTTGCCCAGAGGATTTGGATCTCTCCCTGCTCTCGAGGTGTTGGACTTAACCTACAACAACCTGAACCAGAACTCTGGTTCTCTGTCTGGAAACTTCTTCTATCTAAGTGAGCCTTTGCAAACAACACTGAACACATTATGTTTATTTGTGAGGAAGGTGCATGCAGGTTACAGCTCACAGAGGGACATGCCATTGTTTCAGTAAAGACATGGTTCCCATGGACACACTCGCATGAAAACGAAACCAGCATTTTGACATTTTTCCACTCTGGGGTTTGTTTTCAAAACTAATTGTTTCTGGTCTCCCAAAATGCCAGATTTGACTGGACAAACAGCCTGGACAAAAATTTTTTTTGGATTCATCTAATGTCATCTATGTGTGGACTGGGTGTTCACACAGGAGGCAAATGCCACCCAAATCCATTATTTATTGACTTACTTTTGCCTGTATGCAATCCATATCCCACTTTCTTATGGCAGTTTGAATAAGCAAATTCTGATCTTTTCAGCCCCCAAAAATGTGCTTTGTTGCATAAGTGATACTAAATCAGATGCGTATCAGATAGATTTGAAAGCGTCTTATATTACTTTTACGTCCTTTTACGTCCTTGAAAAATACATCATAAGTAAACCCCGGAAAAAGCCTAATTCAGAAAATTTGAACATAAACGATGGCTGAATATCGTAATTATGAAAGTTGTTTGTGTCAGTGAAGTTCATCACATCATAATTTCACTGCTCCCAGTTCAGACTTTGCAATCAATCCTCAATTAAGGGCACCTGCTATTTGTTACGCTTTCTTTTTATTAGTTTCCTTCGTCTTATGATCTTTTGACCATACTCTCAGCTCCTATTGCTGAATAACTTTTAAACTGATTCAAAGGCATCCAGTCTTAATTAATTCTGTTAACAGTTTGTTGCTGTTTGATATCTACATTTAAGTAGGTTGCTTTGGGGTCATAAATCATTTGCAAAGATGTCTGAAGTATGAACAACTTCAAAACAAATGCAAAAAACAATCAGATTTCAGAAAAAAATCGAAATTAAGCATCAAGAGCTGCTTTTTGAACATAGCCTTTGTCTGCTTCCGCATTACTGTGAATGATGTCTGTACCATAGAGGTTCAGTCAGCGTATACGTAGATACCTCTCTGACATAAAGCATATGTATGTATGTATGACATAATTAGTCTAAATGGATACTTTATTGTGTACTTATCAATTTAGATTGTCTGGGTTAGGCAATTGTTGGAGAAATAATTATGGTGGCGATATCCCAGGAAGGGAACGTAAAACATGGACACAAAATGCACTTTATGTGATTTGGTTTTGAAATACAACCAATCGGCTTCATTCTGCTGACTGAGCAGCACCAACTTCTCAGCCAAAAATGACTCATGTCAGGCGATACAGAAAAGTGCAGGGCATGATGGGGAAAAACATTGTGCCATTAAGCACAGTTGATGGTGAGGTTCCTTTGTTAGTATTTACTCTTCATGGAGTCAAGTTTTAACATTCTTCAGCAACATTAGCCGCCTCCTTAAAGGGGCAGTGCAACAGGAAGGTAGCTGAATTAGAATCACAACTACCAGCACAAACTGTTGCCATCACCACAGATTATAGACAGCAAAGACATGGAGTCTGCAGTCCTCTTCACAGACAGTACTTCTGTATTAACATCTGTTCTGGGGGATTACATGTTTCACAAATTTGATTCTTTTAATCTTTTATCTTCCTATTTAGCAACTTAAGAGATTCCATCGACCGATTCATTCCTACATTATCTTATCCCTAGTGGGGCTGTGAGGGGTGTTGGTGCTTATCTCCAGCTGTTATCAATTAATCCCTAGTTGATCGATAAGATCAATCAACTTTAGATTAATTCATTTATCAATAATTTCCAGCCCTACTTTGGATCTATATTACCAAGTCTGGGCACCACCTGGTTATCAGGAATATAACAAATAGATTAGTAGCTCAGTCTCTGTTAATGTTTATATATACCTGCCTGATGAGGCTTGGTTTTAAAATAATGTACAAAGGCATAAGAAAACCACTTAAAGACATCACAGTTCAGTACAAATTGTAAATGTTGAGAACCAGGGTTCCTTATAAGAGTAATATTTTATGTTTTCCAGGTGCCACAGTATCATTTCATAACACGATCAAATCACGATTACCTTCAGTTGTTCTAAAAATGTTATATGTTAATCAGAATCATTTTTATTGTCATTGCCAGTAAACAAGTTCACAAGCTATGTTATAAAATATGGTGTTTTTCTTTTTGATTTTATTGCATGAATATTCTCAGCTGTCCGGCTGCGCTGATATGTCCCACTCAGACGTTTTTTGTCCACACGATATGTGGAACAAAATAATCTGGGAACTTTTTCTGGGCGTTAGTCCCAGAGCATCCAGATGCAACAGTGATGCCATGATGATGCACTTATTAATTTTTCTTTTATGCTCAAAATTGGCATGCTGGACGATATTTGTCCATTATTTTACCATTATCTTTACATAAAAATGCATGTAGTTTGTTGCTGTGCTGATGCATCTTTTATTTTAAAAAACTGGCTAAGGGGGGATTTTCATACAGAAAGTTAATTTTAAACTATTGCGAAAATGCTATACATTTCATTTAAAATTACATGGAGCATTCCAGATTTTGTTGGAATGGGGCATTATGTTCATTTGGAATAAGTGAGAAAATTAATGCTGATACACAACCATCTTATTTCTGTTTTCTAGCCACTCTTAGAGCACTGTATTTGAGCGACAACGACTTTGAATTACTTCCTCCTGACATTGGGAAGCTGACAAAGCTGCAAATCGTAAGTTCACCCCACACTAACACATTACTAACACAACTTGGACTGATAAGGTTTTTTACTGTCAGGAACAAAATGAATGTAAATATACAAATGTGTGGCATAATCAATCATTAACCACAGAAAGTGTTTATATTTGTGAAACACTGTGACAGAGCAAGATGCTAGGGATGGGTTGATTTGGTGGCAGATCTTTATCTGAACATGTTCATCTTGCATTGCTTGGAGGAACTTCTCGCAATCTTAAGGATTTCTTTTATTCAGTTCACTTTATTCTTATTGGACCAATTTACAACAAATTTAGATGGAGGCACTTTACAAATTATCTTTTCAAATCAACCATACATACATAGCAAGTAATCCTAGTTAGTCAAGCAGTACAGTATGCTCAGTTCATTACATTTAGCCTAAAATGTTTCTATCTAGAGAAACCCAGCAGATTGTATAGAGTCATTGACTCGCAGCATTCGCTCTTCTTGAAGGAGCATGTTGCAACAGCAGGAAATTGATTGAATTCAGTGAATTTCCAACGGATACACCTACAAAACAAACAGAGAGGAAGCCGATTTGGCAGAGACTGTATTGTTGTGAGATTCCACTGCTGGGCTGCCTACAACCTCGATTAGCTTTTTAAAATAAACTTTCATAACATGATAAATATCCACAAGCAAACATTTCAAATGTAAATATTAATTTTAAATGTTAGTTATTTTGTTCTTTTGGCTTTAAACTTAAATAAGTGAAATGCCTTCATACACTGATGGATAAAGAAAAATTCTTGGTCCTTTGAGAGGAATATAGTTGCTAAAAAAATCTGTGTAGATGTTTCAATCTTTTTCAAGTTGGCAAATTGCACAAATTAAAGGAGAACTTGACAGTCACAAAGTGGACAACTGAGGGGAAAAGTGTGCCGAGTCCATGTTTGAAGCTTCACATTCATGCCTTCCTGTTCACCTTGTCTGTGACTTTGCTAAATCCCATAAATAAAGGCTGCACCACCACCTAAGACTTCAGTAAAATTGACTAATTGAAAGTTGAAAACATGCTCAGTGGGGACAGTCTGATTTTTACGAGTTCCTCCCTAGTTAAGTTCAAATTAGTTTATTTAGTGAGGAGGCAAGGTGCAATGAATATCATTGAGGAGGGTGGGGCACCTACCCAATTTAACGATAGGGACACACTGACTTTACAGGGTTGATTTTTAAAAAGGTAATTTGTACAAATAAATCTGCTCATGAATGAAATACATGAATGTCCGTCTGCGAATGTCTGATTTAAATTCATAGGTGCTAAAACATTTGAGAAATTGTGTGATACTAACGTACTTTTATCCTTTTCTTTGTGTGTCCAGCTGAGTCTCCGAGATAATGATCTGGTCTCGTTACCTAGGGAAATTGGTGACTTGGCTCAACTCAAAGAGCTTCACATCCAGGGCAACAGACTGACTGTTCTGCCTCCTGAACTTGGTACTCACAAAAACATACCCACATGCACATCTTCTCTTCTTTCATCAATACCTCACCCTAATGTTAGCAAGACTACATAAATATTATCTTAGCAACTGGAGATTTTCTTTGTTGATTTTTCAATTTATCATCATAACATGGCAAACTATGCACAAAGGGTTTACTCCAATTCTATGCATAATTTACTGTTATCCAACTTTATTACCATTTTTGCTGTTAAGTGCCAAAATCTTTTGAAGACACACTGGTTTCTAGTAAATATTTCAATGTGTTTGGTTGTATTGGCTGCATACATGGATCCACTCACTGTCAAGATATTTCATTGTTTACAGCATACCTTCATGCTTACATGGTTTGAACAGAAAAAAAACTTTTTTTTCTTTTTTTCCCCCTCTGTTACACCAACAAATTCAAGCGAACTACACTCTCTACAATAGATTCTAGATTTCCTATCAGAAAAGAACTATGCTAGTAGAGCGTTGCATTTAAAGCGCTCTACACTACAGCCACATTCACTCATACACACAGAATTACAAATTATTATAACTTTGAACAACTTGTTGAAAAACTGACTAGATTAATAAAAACATCTCAGACTGTAATAGATCTTCTGTTCTCAAGTAAGACTGAAATAATTGCCAAGGCATTCAATTTTTTGGACTAGTTTGTCAAATCACAATAGTATTCTGTTCTCAAGAAAGCTAATAGCTCTGTACACAAAACTATACAGTGACTCTACTTTGTATGATGTCAAACCAAACTTTATATCTAAGAGCCATAGTAAAGTCCTAAAAATAGCAGACTGGGACAAACTTCTAACCTCCACAAATGTAGATGTCAATTGTGAGTTGTTTATTAATAAACTCAGCGGTGATGTCCTCCTTTGCCTGAAGGGGGAGGCATAGACCTATAAAGAGGAACAAACTACGCTGGTTAGATAAAAACTAAATAAACTTGTTAAAATCTCGAGACTCATTCAAGAAACACTTAAAATCTAGTGTATCTATTGATTAAGATTTACTCAAGCATGACATAGGCTTACACAGACCATAAGAAAAGCCAAAGCAAACTTTTTTTTATCTCTATTATAGAGAATGTGAAAAAGCAACATTAGGGTTTCAACTATACCTGATACTATATCAGTGTTGTTTCAACTATTGTCTAAATTTGGATCTACATGCACATTTATGTTAATTTTATATTGAATCAAAGTTAAGGAATCCATATTGATTCATGTACATGTTTTGGTCTTAACATGCCATTACAAGTTTCTTCACTGGTGTTAAACATAAAATTTTGTTGGCAGATGATGGGTATTATGTTGTTCGAAATTATCTTACATTGCCATATTTCCAAGAATATATGTACACAAACTTAAAAAACTGCAAAATGGCATTAATATTACATTTTATTTACAAAAACAGGCATAAATATATTTCACTCCTTTTTGAGTGTCAGAACAACAGTCTATTTTCCATGGAAGAACAGTGTCCATGTGGTTAAACCTTATACTGTATGAACTTGTGACCTCAGTCCTGAGAAGCTTCTACCGCTGTGTGGTAGAGAGCATTCTCTCCATCTGCATCACCGTGTGGCACAGCAACTGCACTGCTGCTGAGACTGCAGCAGTGCACTGCAGTGGGCAGTTAAAACTCTACAGAGGATTGTGGGGAGCAGCCTTTCCTCCACCTAGGACCTCTACACATCATGATGCAGGAGGAGGGCGCTCCTCATCAGACTCCTGCACACAGTCTGTTCCAGCCCCTTCCTTCAGGCAAAAGGCTGATGAACATCCAGAGCAAGAAACTGGGCTGAGAAACAGTTTCTACCATCTAGCCGTCAGACTCCTGAACTCAAACTATACCTAAAACAGCTTGAATCTTTAAAAATGTACTTTTAAAATTTTAATATTTACACACCTAAGCCCAAATTTTGTAACCACAAACAAGCAAAGGTGAGCTGGAATGCCAATAAAAAAAATCCTTGAAATGTCTTCAGACCATCAATTGCATCCACCAAATATTTTCAGTCTTTGGATTTTTAAAAAGGTGATGGAAAAATCTGACAGCCATCCATTATTTTGACATGGCACACACTTGAGCACTCGGTGCAAACACACAGAAAGTTTCAACCTTAATTGCTTTGTATAATTTCTGATAAAATAGAAAAAATTGCAGATAAAAAGTTCAATGTATTCAGTTTGAAAATGCCACGATGTGGATTATCTGTTCAACTGAAATGGAATGAAAATGAATTGCAATTAAATGTAGATATCATTTTAAAAATCCATGGGTGAAAACAGATTGACAGGATTTTTTTTTTTGACACGTAGTCAAAATGACCGACAATGGAAAAAGTGCAGGCTGATCTCTACTGCAAACCACGGACATTTTTGCCATGTAACTTCTCCCTATTACTTCAGGGTTGAAAAAAAAAACAAACAAAAAGCAAGAATTCTGAAAAGGTATGTAAAATCATGAACACAATTGTATGTCCTCATATGACACACCCCAAAAATATCAGCGTGAATAAATTGGTATTATTGGTGATGTTCAATTTGTGCAGATCAGATTCATGTCAGAATTTGTTTCTAACAAAAGGCAATCAGATGATTTGGTAATTAGCTGTAATACCATACCCTCCAGTGAAAACTTGAAGTTCGCAGAACTATTTTACACTAACCTGTTTTACATTTTCTGCTCCAGCTTAAAGTTTATTGGGTTCAGATGTTATGAGGTGCACTTGTAAAGAAAAAAAAAAATTCAGGCACAACAGTCCATAAAGATAAGGGATAGTATAATCAAAGTGTTTGTATCTTTATGTCTTCAGGTAACCTGGATTTAACTGGGCCTAAGCAGGTGTTCAAAGCAGAGAACAATCCATGGGTCACTCCCATCGCAGACCAGTTCCAACTTGGTGTCTCTCATGTTTTTGAATATGTTCGCTCCGAGACCTATAAGTAGTAAGTACTAAATTACACATGTATTTCTGTTTTTTGGTTTGTTGCTCTCGCCTGAACTATTTCTAGATTTTTATTGTCCTAACTTGGTCTTGATTCACTGTCTGGGCCAGGCATGTGCAGAGGAGGGGGGAATGAAAAGGGGTTTGAGCCCCTGCCCCTTTTACCCTTGATGCCCCCAGTGGTCGTTTTGAGTTTTGTTTTTTTTTAATTCCAAAAATATTTTTTTTCAATTTTTTCTTTTTTTTTTTATCCGTCTGTCTGTCAGAAGGCCTGCTTGTGCCCCTCAGCAATAATATTTAACAAAATTAACTAGTCTGGCTGCCCTCAGTCTAATAATGACTCTCAGTTTCTGCCTCCATGTTGTTCAGACATCAGGTCCATGGTGAGGAGGAAGGGGGCTGATCTGTGCTTCTAACTATCAAATTATGGGCAAGAATGTTTTTTTAATACATTGGTTTGTGAATAAAAACTTAGGTCTGATAGAAAAACTGTTTCTAGTCATATTTTCATAATTGTCCTCGCAATAGTGGGGAAAAACCCTCATCGCCCCTAAACACAGAAATGCTTCGGCTGCAGAGAAACTTCTGACTTTAACTTCATCATTCTGCTAAAAGCCCGGTTCACTACAGGCAGTCTCAGTCGGTCCCACCGATACATAGAACGAATGTCTGTCTTTATATCAGACATCCTGATATAAGACACGGTACTCTGACTGTCACCATGAGTCACGACACAGCTCGACACTCCAGTACCACCTGGTGCCACCTGTTGACTGTTTGCTCTCCTTCTCCTTACCATTTCTGCCAGGCGGGTTAAAGCCTCTGACGGGATCTGGGCTCGAGGTTCGCAGCTGTAAATTGAAGTTACCGCAGAACCTCATGTGTTAGAAGATTTGGCCCAGAGCATTTAGAGTTCACAAAATAAACATCAGAGAAAATACTGAAACAATAATTAGAACTGCACCATAAAGCCAAACATGCCACAATTAAATGAATCAAAATGTCTCCAAAGCATCAGTGGACTGACATAGGGTCCACCAGGTAGATTCCAGGTAGATTCCAGAGATGCGCATCGCAGCGGCTGTTCATGCAGGGCCGGCCCAAGGTAATATGGGGCCTTAGACAGAACCCTTCACCCCCTGAAATCTGTCCTACTAAGAACCTCAGCATCACTAATATGTTTAAATATAGATAAGGCGCACAGAGGCGCCTTATCTGCCTTGCAGCAAGAAGGTCCTAGGTTTGATTCCCGGCCCAGGGTCTTTCTGCACAGAGTTTGCATGGTCTCCCTGTGCATGCGTGGGTTCTCTCTGGGTACTCCGGCTTCTTCCCACAGTCCAAAAACATGACTGGTAGGTAAATTGGTCTCTCTAAATTCTACCTAGGTGTGAGTGTGTGTGTTCCTGGTGTTTGTCCCGTCTGATTCTGTGTTGCCCTGCGACAGACTGGCGACCTGTCCAGCTGACCCTGCCTCTCGCCTGGAACGCAGCTGGAGATAGGCACCAGCACCTCCCTACCCCATTAGGGACAAGGGTGAACAGACAATGGATGGATGGATGAAGTCTGTGAGAGGGAGACCAGGTTTATTGGCCCAGTTTAAAATAAATCACTGATTATTGGTTATTTGCTGTAATGTATTTGTGAACCAACCCACTTCAAACACAAAGATTATACCATATTGTAGCCATGGTAACACAACAATCAAACTATTAAGATGAGTCTTTAAACTTCCTAATTAATTCTCAGCTGAATGCCTTAAATAAAATTTAATAATATTGTCATTCTCTATAAACGATGCTACAGGTTTAGATATATGGTCTGTGTTACAATTCAACCATTTCTAAGGGCCCTTGAATGTCTGGAGGCCCCTGAATGTCTGGAGGCCCCTACAAGCAGCTACTGAGTTTTCTTTGCCTTGATACATTTCTAGATCTCAGAGATGCTAACATCAAATAATTATATAGAATTAATCCCTTTGAGATTTTTAATCTACAAATCAGTCTGCAGCAAAGTTGTTCTATAGGTTAAATATATATTGGGGCTTAATTTGTAAAATGGCAGCAAATTTGCTTATTTCATAACTTCATCACCAGCGACCTTCTCTCCTCTGGTCTGTTTAACAGCTACAGTCTCAGATCAACTCAACCCTCCAGGACTGTCAGCAGCAGAAGAAGGAACTTTATTCCTGTTGGGGAAAATAGACTACATTTGCTTTGCATTGTCCACACATGATAGCAATGATTAATTCTTGATTAATATGGGTTGTTTCTATGTTGTTGTACTGTGTTTTTGTTCAATGTGCCCTTTTTAAAATTTGAGCTCCTGCCCCTCCAAAGGTCTCTGCACGGCCCTGGTCTGGGCTTTTGGTTAGAAACTACAAATGCCTATGCAGAGTTTCTCATTTTCATTAAATTCTACAGATAAAAAGAAATAAGTTAATGTATATAAAAAAAACAGAAAGCAGGGTTGCTAGTCCCTTGTTAACACATATCTTTGTAAATATACTGAAAGCAATATGGTTTAAGTTTCCAGGTGTTAATATTTTATTCTAGACATGTAAGTGTTGAAAGGCAGAGCAGCTCAGAGGGATGCTATTAATTCCTTGTTCCAAGCAGCACAAAAAGCTACAGAACTGAGACGATTTCACATTGTTGCCCTGAGGCATTGTGTGGAACTGATCCTTTCATTGTGTGACTGTGTAAGACCAGACCTTGTTTCAGCTGTTTGCTGCCACTTTATGCTTGCATATTTTTCTGAACTTTTCTCCCTTTACATAATGAACAGCATGCAGCAAAACCATGTTTCATTTAAAGTAGGTCATATGAAAGTTGCATAGCAATCATAACTTGGATTGTAATATTTTTTATCAGAGACATGAGTTATTTTATTTTGTTTCTTACACATCTATGCTTTTCAAGCCATATGAAGCTAATGAATCTGGTTGCCTTCAAGTGTCAAGGGGGCTATTGTGCTTTACAAAACACAATATCTTTATCAATTCAAATCTACATCTAAGAAGGCTGGCCACATCGCTTGAATTAGGAACTGTGTCTGTATGACCTTCAAACACTTAGATTGTCTATGGATGGTTGGATGTGTGTGGATTTATTACCTGGAGGTATAAAGTTGTTGATGGTGAAAATGGTAGAAAGCCTACAATGTTTGCTCTTGGACTGTTTCTAGAAGCAGGAGAAATTCAAATGGAAGGACAGAAACATGCAAAAAGTGAATTCAATATAATCAACTGGATCTTTAAATGTATGGAGCACATCCAAGCATTGGAACTCAGCATATTTGAAAGATCAGCAAATAGTGATTAGACTGATTGATTTTTTTTTCCATTCATAGTTGCCTCCTTTCCTGTTTAATGATTCATGACATATTGACTATGTGATTCTGGCTTCACACTTTCTTGCAGAGAGCGATAAAATATAGCATTTAAAGAAGGATGGTCTAATATTTTGTTCAAGAAATTTTTCATCTCACAATTATGTAACTGTTACCCTCAGTTATAAAATGCTGTAAATATCAAATATAACATGAAAGAAATTTACAAACACACTTTACATGACAACTGGATCTACGGTAGATTTGAGATTGTGCCTTCTGCTCAATTTTCTAAATCCCACTATCAATTCAGATAAACTCACACAAGATAATAAATACCTTTTTCTGTAATGTTATCTTCCATTAGTAAATACTTGCCCAACTAAATTACGTGAGACCAATTTGATCAATTTGAAAAAGAATGTCAGAAACCTACATCATACCTGCCAACATCGGCTGATGGTAATGATGAAGGACTTCTATATGTATTCGTGTAAACCTACAAAACAAACTGCCCTGTGGAGTCCAGGGACATGACCACCAGAAAAGAAGAAATTAACTCAAAACAAGGATGTAAACCTCCAGCTTGAATGTAATTTCTTTCTCTGTTTCAGCTGTTTCTATCTTCTCACAAACGTAATCTCTGAAAACAGCTCCTCTCTCTCAACTCTGAAATGATTTTACTGTTCACAAAACAACATGGCATGATGCATGATGCAGCTATGCTCAACTGAAGCAACATTAAACTGCTATGAACAAATAAAAAACAAAAGCATTAAAGACATGAGAAATCGTCCCATGCCGGTTCCATCCTATTTGAATTTTAATCAATTGACAGCCGTAATAAAACCGTTTAGAACTCATTAACTCACTTTTTTTTAAACAATTAGATTAAACATGTTTATCATTTTACAGCCCTAGCCCAAGAAATAGAAAATAAAATGTATAATCTCTGTCAGTTGTCCTCTAAAAAACTTTGCTGCTATTTATAAGCATATTTATTGGAACACTAAACTTATTCCATTTTAGTGTGTAGTCTCATGGAGATTGGTTCCAGTTGTTGTTAAGTACTGGGAGACTACATTACATGCTTTCTGCTGCAAAAAAGTCAGATAATTTCTTGTATTTTAATTGATTGTTGCTGCGGCATGTGTGTGTGTGTTTGGAATGGGGCGGTGGAGGAGTTTTGTCAGGGAAAATTACAAAAATGTGTGGCGCTGCCAATACAGGCTTTTAAATCCAGACATATGCTGCTTTGGGCTTTTATAAACCTTGGTTGTAATAAAGTGAAGAGGCAGCAAAAAGTGTAGAGTAGATTTTATATTGTACAAATTCTTGAGAATTGAAGAATAATTTTCTACTTGTAAAAAATCTATGTGGGCTTTTTTTAAGATGGTCTTTGTTGTGATTTCCCTTATTTGTACAACTCTTTGTAATCTTTCCGACTCTGAGTCCATGATTTATACTGTTAAATTACTTGGCACTATTGTTGCAGATACAGTAAGTCAGCTTCAAAGAGAGGCCATCAAGTCATTGACCTTTGGCCTCGTAGACTTCACTCACAAACACATTCACACATGCTTAGTTTCTAACTTCTTAAAAAGACACATACTAGAGTAATAAAAAAAAGAAAACCAAATGTTTCTTCTCCTTACTGACACAAACGCAGCTGGGTGCAAAAAGAACTGACTGGGCTTAATTAAGCCAACATGGAATAGGAGAACTACATAAAATCAGCCAAAGGAATCGGAATCTATTACCCTCTTTTCCTCTGCTGCTAATTGGTTCTTGCAAGACACCATTTGAGTAGAAAAATAGGCATGGATGCACACACACACGCACACACACACAAATGCAAATACAAAAGTGGTCAATTATCCTATGTAACTCAGCTATGTGATGTTTAAAGAATTGAATATTTGCAGTGTAGGTCACTATCGCTCCAGGTTCTTCAGCACACAGATTAGTGAGTGAACACTAAGGTTAGCTATGTGACACATGCAACAGCCAATAGATATGTAATACTACATTTAACATTAATGAGAAAATAAGATTATACAACAAAATAATAAAAACTAAGAAAATATATATTTGTAAGATTATCTTCTAAATATAATAAAGGAAATTTATTCCTTTATTATTCTTAATAAAGGAATATTAAATATATTCCTTTACAAAGGTTAGAATATCAGAGAACCTTCAGGCATTTTGCAGCAAGTTAATTCTGTTGTCAATTCTTTATACACAGCACCAATTCACAATTCATTTCAAGGCACTTTACAAACAAAAGTAAATTCATCCAGACATATTGAATGTCTGAATGAACAGACATTCAGACATCGATCCATTGATGCATGGAATCAATTACATGCATTCCAAATTTGAACTTGGTTATTAAACAATATAATCAATTTGAGTTTATTCAGATAGGGTAAAAAGTTTTCTTTCTAAGCAAACTCAGCAGAATGATTTGAGTCACTGTCTTGCAACATTTATTGCTGCTGTGACCTCGTTTGTTAGTCAATGCAAAGTCATTGTGCTGTTGACTTTGCAGCAATCCCTCACCCCAAGCATGCATGTAGTGACAGTGGAAATGAAAATCCCCCCTTTAACAGGAAGAAACCTCCAGAAGAAAGTATCTCACAGAACCTGTGAGATACTTTCTATGTATAGAAAAAAGTAAAATGTTGATCTACCATTTTTATTAGGAGTAATTTTCAACTGCAAATTTAGTTTTCATTAAAAAAAAACATGTCATGAATATGTGGACTACAATGAAATTTGGTGCCTTCATTGACAAACATCCATTCACACAACCATGTCAGTGAGGAAAATATGTATTTGAACACCCTGTGACTTTGTAAGTTCTTCCACTTAGAAATCACAGAGGGGTCTAAAAGACATAATTTTAAAAAAAAATCCAGAAATCACAATATGATTTTTTAAAAATAATTTATTTGTGTGTTACTGCTGCTAATAAGTATTTGAACACCTGCCAATCAGCAAAAATTCTGGCCCTCAAAGACCTATTAGGCCTCCTCTGAAAGGTTCATCTCCACTCCACTTATTATACTTCATTAGCTGCATAACGACTCCTGACAACCCGACACAATCAGTAAGACCAATTACTGCCTTCTCTGGGTCGGGGGGGGTGTCCTCCCCCACGTGGAGGAGTTCAAGTATCTTGGGATCTTATCTTGGGATTGGCACAGCGTCTGCCGTGAAGTGGGCGCTGTACTGGTCCATTGTGATGAAGAGAGAGCTGAGCCAAAAAGCGAAGCTCTCGATTTACTGGTTGATCAACGTTCCTACCCTCATCTATGGTCATGACCTTTGGGTCATGGCCGAAAGCATGAGATCACGGATACAAGCGGCTGAAATGGGTTTTCTCCATAGGGTGGCTGGGCTCTCCCTTAGAGATAGGGTGAGAAGCTCAGCCATCCGGGAGGATACTTTGAGCTGCTACTTTGAGCAGCAGCTCAAATTAGAGCTGCTGCTCCTTCACATCGAGCCAGTTGAAGGGCATCTGTTCAGGATGCCTGCTGGACGCCTCCCTGGTGAGGTCTTCCGGGCACGTCCCACTGGGAGGAGGTCTAAGGGAGACACAGGACATGCTGGAGGGACTATGTTTCTCGGCTGGCCTCGGAACGCCTTGGAATTCCCCCGGAGGAGCTGGAAGAAGTGGCTGGGGAGAGGGAAGTCTGGGCCTCCCTTCTTAAGCTGCTACCCCCCCCATGACCCGACCCCAGATAAGCGGAAGATGTATGGATGGATGGATGGATGGGAGACCACTAACTTTGTTAGTTTTCATCTGACAACTAACAAAGTTATCAGATGACCCGAGAGATGGTCAACCTTTGACTCCAAATCACTTTCTTCTGCTGAGATCAGAATGCGTTCTGCCTCCTGGTCACTTTGTAAAACAGGATCTGTATCGTCAACGTTGGCATCAAGTCCAGTATTTAGCTGACATTTTCTGGGCTCAGCCTGCAGCAAAGGCAGAAGTGGAACAACCGTTCCAGAAACTATCGGGTCGAAGAACTTGCACAGATCCTGCATGAATGCACGCCTTGCAGTCAGTGGCCTCTTGGCTTGGTCACTGATGTCAACATCGGAGCTGACGGACTGGTGCAATCAGTGCAAGTAAAGACTCATACAGGCACTTACAACCATCCAATACACAAACTGTGTTTGCTAGAAGAAAATATGGATGAATAGATTTACTTACCTTCAACTTGTGTAGGTTTTCTATGTTACAGATGACTTTCACTCAATCTTATGTTGACGATTACTGTAAACTGATAGTAACTACTTTAAGTCCAATTGTCACCAAAAAAATAATAATAATTGTAATAGATATTTCATTTGGAAAGATTTCTCATGACAAGATTAAAATTAAATAGTTATCTAAGGTTGTTACTTAAGCCTAGTTTGTCATTCACAAACTTTTCCCGGGATGACCATCTGTAGAGTTCATCGGGGCCGGGATGTTGGATTCACTTCTACCCTTACACTAGGGGGCTCTATAGTTGGTTTGCATTTGTACGTGAGTGGACGTGAAGAGGAAGAAAACTGATGGCAGACCAGTAGTGCGCTTAGGTAAAACAAACAAGCTGAATCTGCCATAAAATCATCTTACTGGTGTTCATGAGTGTTGCCCAACGTGTTTAACCGGCATGCCCACGTAAAAGCAACAACAGCTATCTTATGTTTTTTGTTACAGCTCCAAAAACAAGTAATAAAAGTATGAATGTAAATATATATAATTAAATTATTAGACTATATTATTAATCCTTATGGGATCTGGTGGTTCTGCTTTTGAAGCTGCTGAACCTTTTCCTAGAGGGCAGCAGGGAGAACAGATCATGCTGAAGGGAATTTTGTGATTGGCTGAGCCCAAGGGAAGCTAGTTTGCTCACCAGGTGCTAGGAGATTATTGTGTTGAATGCTAAGCTGAAGTCCAGAAGCGGCATTTGCACATGAGTATTCTTCTCCAAGTGTTTCAGGTTCAAGTGCAGTGTTAGGGATACCGGGTCCTCTGTGCAGCAGTTGGAGCAGTATGCAAACTGGAGCGGATCAAAAGTCAGTTTTCTTCTGTTTTTAATCAGAACTGTACCATCCCAGAGGCTGTGGGAAATAACACTGAGGAGCTCAGCAACTGGTTTTATTCTACCAGTAAAGCGGCGCTGGATTTGGTAGCACCGCAAAAAATTTGACTTTCAAAATCCAAGGGTGAACCCTGGTTAAATGAGGTCACTCATTTAACCAGGATAGACTGTTGCAAAGCTGAATGCAAATGGAAAAAGGACAAATTACAGGTGTCGCTCCAAATATTGAAGGACTGCTGGCGCCGTTATCCAAGGATTGTAAAAGACGCCCAAAGAAGACACCTGTCGGGTCTCATTGTATCAAACAGTCATAATCCTGCTTTCTTATTTAAAACTATTAACCTTGTTCTAAATGATTCACATAGTAGTTTTATGGAGACTTCACCTACTGTATGTGAAAGCTTTTTACACTTTTTTGATGAGAAAGTCACTTCTATTAGGGCCCAGATCATCCCCCCTGCTTATGACCCTTCAGTCGTTGTCCCTTGTTCTGTTGTTTTACACAGCTTTGAATGTGTGTCTTTGTAGTCTTTGCAGGAGGTAGTTAATCACTTAAGGCCAACTGGTTCTCAATGATATTATCCCACCAATTATTTAAAGATGTCTTTCCTACTATAGGTCCTTCTGTCCTTGCTCTTGTAAATAGCAGCTTGTATTTTAGGTGTTCCTAAAACTATAAAACATGCAATTCTGCAACCTCTACTTAAGAAACTCTGGATCCTACTCTTCTGGCGAATTATAGACCTATCTCTAAACTGCCTTTTACTTCAAAAATTCGTGAGAAGGTTGTCTGTAATCAACTAATGGCTTAGCTTAATGAACATAATATTTTAGAGGTTTTTCAGTCTGGTTTTAAACCATTTCATAGCACAGAGTCAGCTCTTTTAAAAGTTTTTAATGATATACGTTTAGCAACTGATTCTGGTGACTGTGTTATTTTGGTGCTGTTGGATTTAGTAGCTGCCTTTTATACAGTTGATCATGGCATTTTACTTTCCCGTTTGGAACAGTGGGTGGGCATCAGTCACACAGCTCTGGATTGGTTTAAAATCTTATCTGGCCAAGCGTACTTTTTGTGTCTGTCTTGATGCCCACAGGTCCTCCTCTGCTCCACTGTCGTGTGGTGTCCCACAGGGCTCAGTTCCAGGCCCTCTTCTTTTTTTGATTGCATCTCTTTCCTCTTGGCTCTATTTTTAGAAAATATGGGATTGCTTTTCATTGTTATGCAGATGACACACAGATATACTTACCACTAGAGAACACAGACTCCACCTCTCTTTGATCTCTGGAAGATTTGAAGGCCAGGGTGGCCCTAAATTTTTTGAAACTTAATGAAGACAAGACAGAGGTAGTGATTTTTGGCAGATCCATTACAGATTCCCTGACTAATCTTTGCTCTCTGACCCAGTATGTCAAGCCAGTTGTTACAAATTTAGGGGTCAAGATGGATACTGGTCTTAAGCTGAAAGGGCACATTAGAGCCGTTATAAAATCCAGTTTTTTCCATTTAAGGCAGCTAGCCAAAGTAAAACCTGTTCTTTCCAGACAGCACTTCAAAACAGTGATTTATGCATTTGTTACCACACAGATGGACTACTGTAATGCACTTTATATAGGAGCCAGTGATTTATATATCTCCCAGCTCCAGAGGGTACAAAATGCTGCTGCACGTCTTTTAACAGGTACCTGAAAATTTGATCATATTTCTCCTATTTTAGCTTCCCTACACTGGCTCCCAGTACATTTAGGATTCATTTTAAAATCCTTTTATTTGTTTTTAAAGCTCTTAATGGCCTCGCCCCTCCCTATCTGTCTGAGGTGTTACATCCTTACCCCCCCTCCTGTTCCCTCAGGTCAGCTGATCAGTTGCTTCTTAAGGTGCCAAAGGCAAAGTGCAGCTCAGAGGGGACCGTGCTTTTTCTGTGGCAGCTCCCAAGCTATGAAATGATCTTCCTTTGGGCATAAGACAGGCCTCTTCAGTCATTGTTTTTAAGTCCCTTCTTAAGACTCATCTTTTTTCTTTGACGTTTGGCACAATCTGAGATGTTTCACTTTGTTTCACTGTCTGTATATTAATATGTATTTTATATTCAATCTTTTCTATTTTATAATTGCCTTGTATTTTATGATTGTGTACAGCACTTTGGTCCTGTCTGTGTGTAGAGTGCTTCATAAATAATATTGATGATGATGATTAGAAATAACTGGGGCACTGATCAATATGATGATTTTAATGATGGCAAATAACAAAATGCAATGTTTATTGCTTGTTTCACAATTAGAGACTTCAAAATGAAATCGCAGCATAGTGTCCTGGCATGACAACTACATCAGAAGTCTCATAACGGTTTTTCTCAATGAACAACTGAAAATATTGGGAGTCTGCAGTTTACAGAGGTCTTGTGTAAATAGACTCAAATAAAAATAAAAATATTATATCAGTATTTTTCTAGCATTTCCAGTGTGATTTTTAAATCCATATTGATTTTATTTTTATTTTCTTTACAAAAAGTTAGATTCTGTGCTTATGATGACCTGTAATGTTTTTTGATAATTGTAATTACTCCAGTCCTTTATTTTTCTTGTTCTCAAATTGTAGTTACTCCTGTTTTCTGCACACTGCAGTTTTTCCTGTTTAGTTGGGCTTTGTAAAAAACACTCTTTGATTAACTTACTGATATGAACTAAAAAGAAATGTTTTGGTTTTAACTGAGTCAAAGCCTGGAGAGCGAGAGAGCTGAAGTAGGTTTGTTAAAGACCCCATCTGAGCTTGATGTACAGTAAGAAGTGGACTAACAAGGCTGTAGGGAGGGATAAGAGAGACTGGGCTTTTCCACCTCACTGAACCTCTAGCCTTGTGTATGCTAGACACCCAAGGGGAAGAAAGTGTGACAGACAGCAGTGGCATTGGAGTGTGTTGGCCTGTAAGTGTGGAACTGATACTAACAAGTGAATCACATTAAACATTTGCAAACATCACTGAGAAAAACTGCATACCTAAGTATGTTTAATAAACATTTTTACTCATGTTATTTTTTTTTTATCACATACTACTTGCTGACTATGATCACACCTCTGTGTGCCAATATTCCAGATGCTGTCCACAATATTTCAGGATTTTTTTCTAAAGATTCTTATACATGTTTGTGGGCCTTATTCCGTGGACTAAAAGATTTGACTTATTTCATTGCTGAACAAATTCTTACAAATTTTACAGAATCAAAAGATTTTTCTCAGATCACAAGCTTGAGGATTTTAAATCTGTCTGCTCATAATTCTTCTTGCTTTGTTCCCAGTCTCTATGGTAGACACATGCAGGCTAACCCAGAGCCTCCGAAGAAGAGCAGTGATAAGAGCAGAAAGATCAGCCGCAAACCACTCGCTGCCAAGAACAAATGAAGAGGAAATTGAGCATGGAGATGAGCCTTCACCTATCAGCCAAATTGTCTGCATGTCATGTTCCTGTTAACAAGTTAGGTGGTTTTGCATGTCCTATTTTCAATCTTCAATGGTCTTTGCGCATTTTTGTTTCCTTTTGCTTTATGAGCTAATGAAGTAAGCTTACATATATAAAGGGAATTTTACATTTTTAACACTTTGTGTAAAAATATCTTGCTTTTAAAGAGCTCCATACCAAATGAAAAAGACACGTTGCTTAAAAATACTTGTGGAAGACAGCTGCTAACTGACTCTACACACTATTATTACTTCTGCACTTTGCCATAAATGAAAACGAAGACTCTACAGTATTAAACTCTGAAAGATCCCGGTTAACAGCTGTGTATCCTCCCTGATCTTATCTCATTCTTTTAATCTGTGTTTTCTGTCTTGGCTGGTTTTTACAGTTCATTACAATCCTGTTATGTCTTATTAGCAGCCAGAGTGAAACACCAAGAAAATCTGAGGTTTAAAATCCAAATTAGGCTTGAATTAGAGATGAGAGATGATGCTTCTCCTAGTTCCTTTGTCCAGTTTAAACAGGTGTGGTATAACATCTGTTTTGCTTAGTTTTCTTAAGCACATACTTCACAATATGCTGCATGATCATGAGTGTATGAGTACATGGTCATGTACTCTTAAAGTAAAGGCTGAAAGTCTTTACTTTAAAAGCTCCAGACGTCTAACATGTTGTAAGAGAAAAGACTGAAAAGTGTCTAAAATATTTACCTCTTATTTCGCTCTTAGTTTTTATTTGCTTCTGAAATTTGAAATTTCTTTTACTTACCAGCAGGCATATGCTGCCTGCTGGTAATATATGCTGAGAAAATAATCACCAGCCTTGTTTGCATATTTGTGTGTCTTTGGCAACCAGTAGTTGTTTTGTAGAGCAACCACAGATAACATAAAATACGAAGAAAACACAAATACTAATCTACTTGTTTTTTATACACATATATAAACACATGAATTCATATGTAATGATCTTAGTACATATAATTTTTTCAGATTTTGTCCTAAATAAGATGCAGGGCCTTGAATGTCAGACCCCAGTGATGTCTACAGCTGGGTTTTTTCATTGAGCTCAGATTTTCTGAAGAGTTTCAGACCTTCGTGACTGGAAACTGATGAAGCTGATGTATTCTCACTGCATCCATTCCACTGTACTCAGAATCCCTTTGATTTTACTCATTTTTACCTCTGTGCCTTCAGATATATTTCATTTTATATTTAATGCTTAATTAGTTATTAGAACATTTTTGCTTTTTGCCACAAGTAAGTTGATAAAAATCCATATTTTGCTTTTGTCAATAAACTTTTTGAGAAATTAACCACTGTTCATTGTTTTGATTTAACTTGTAACTTCCATCCATCCATCCATTTTCAGTTCACCCTTGTCCCTACTGGGGTCAGGAGGTGCTGGTGCATCTCCAGCTACGTTTCGGGCGAGAGGCGGAGTCACCCTGGACAGGTCGCCTGCCTGTTGCATAACTTCTAACTTATTTTCTGTAATTTTATATTCAGGTCAGCTCATTTATCCGGCCATATCATCTCATAAAAGAACATTACATAGAGCTAATTATTTTGTATATGGTTTATTGTTTCATTTCTTAATAACTAGTCCATTTAGAGCACACTACCTGCACATTATCCTAGTGATTTGTTGTGCTGCTGTTTCTGTACATAGAAACAGGAGACTGATCATTGCTTTTGGGGTTTAATGTCTTATTTTTATGTTTATTTTTGTCACCGTAAGTGATATGATCTACGATCAGTTAAATCTTTAGTTTTGCCTCATATTTTTGAGATGCCTCAGATAAAGCAAATATGGCTTACAGCAGTAATCCTCAAATGGTGAGCCCTGGGCGATCTCTCTTGCACACTCATTCCATAAACGGAGATTTAAAGAAGTACTAGAAAAAAATAACAATCCTATTAGTTGAATCGCTACAGCAAGTCTTGGGTTTGCTCAGAACTCCTGAGACCTTAATTTGTCATAGGTCAGTCAGACATATTTTCCGTACTGTTGTCCAATAGATACTGTGGATGCATTTGACAGCCAGAGCTAGGAAATGAATAGAGGAACAAAAAAATAATGTTTTTAGATGTTTTGATGTTTTTTGAAAAATTAGACTGTTACTTATTATGAGGTTTATATCTCATTAAAACCAAAATTGGTTGTCGTTTGGAGGTAACAGTAAAACAGCAACATCGTGCAGTATGTTGATTGCCCTTTAGAAGAAACAGTGAAAAGATCAGTTTCTTGTTATTCCTGTTTATTTTGTTTGTTATATTCCATCCATCCATTTTCTTACACCCTTGTCCCTAATGGGGTCGGGAGGTGCTGGTGTCTATTTCCAGCTAACGTTCCGGGCGAGAGGTGGGGTCACTCTGGACAGGTAACCAGTCTGTCACAGGGTTGTTTGTTATATTATTAGATTTAAAAGGATAGTGTTCTTGAAATGATTTCCTAGTTCTGCTGGCTGAAGGCTTCCATAAGATACAATATGACATTTGTTTTTTTACAAATGATTTACAGTTACACATGGACTTTCAGATGCTAACAGTTTAAAAGTTGCTGTGTTGGTGCCTAACTTTGGTACACCTGGGTTAGTGCTTTCTATCTCAAGCCACAATTTATTTTACATTTAACAATTACATTATTCTTAATGGTTGCCATAACATAAACACAGTAATCAGTAATGCAAATCAGTCATAATTGCAACACACAGAAAGGTTTCTGGACTAACATTGAAAATTATACTGGAAAATTGTGCACATGTTTTGAACAGGGCTTTCAGTTCAATTGAAATAACTTTGTCGCTGAGGGGCAGGTTCACAAGTGTAGAACAAATAGACTCAAAAGTGATAATTCAGACAATAGAATGATGCTGCTAAATATAAGCAAGTAGTATGATGTGTAGTATGATTTGTGACTGCAGCGTGCAGTAATTATGTAGCCGAAGTTCAGAGTTGTGTTGGGAGAGTCAGGTGGACCCTGCTGAGTCTGTGTTGAGAAGAGCCATCACTCAACATATTATGTTGACGGTTGCTTTTGACCGTGGGGACTAAAGCAACTGAGCTCATCTGGGTCTTGTAGTTTGGATAGTACTGTAGCCTATGTCCAGACTCAGGGTCCAGACAGTCATCAGGGTCCAGAAAGATATGAACGGCTTGTCTTAATATTTGTTCACAAATTGTTGCGAGAGGACTAGAGTTAGAGTCTGGCTGTGGTAATGGACTCAGCAAAAGCTGAGCTGATGATATCCAGTCATTTAAATCATCCTTTTAACTTAATGAGCTTTTTAGGATGACTCAAGATAGGTTGAAAAATGACTTGCAAAATAATTTCACAAACTTTCTTATTCAGGTCTAAAATATCTATTGTCATTGGTCAATACTTTTGGTTTCTCCTCATTTCATTGAGTTTATAGAGTTCTCATTTTCTTCTGAATTCATCTCACACTTTTCCAAGGACACAATGAGTCCCAGGCTAAATAAATCCCATTGACTTTCACATGGTGATTTATAGGTGGACAGTGTCAGTACAGCCCCAACTGTAGAAGAAATACTTGAAAGTTTAGCCTTAAATGAACACTGTGATGCAGGTTTGAGAAGAAAGTGTCCTTCTTAAATGTTTATTTACTGTTGTTATACTGGATCAATTGTCAGTAATACACAGAAATATATATTGTACAAATATATCAAATAAAATTTTTGGTTCACAATTTTTTTGGGGGGGTTTATATATATTTTAGCTGTCATTTTAGGGCCGTTACTATGGAAGCCAGAACTACAGTGATAATACAGTATATGGGTAGTGCCCCTTTGAAAGACTGCTGTTGATTGCTATTCAAAGATTTTGTGGAGCTGAGGACAGATGGTTTTGGTGAAAAAGGATCTATGTTTGAAGTTGAATAGGACAAATTTGATCCTGGTAAGTTGTAGGTTTGGGACAATAACAAAGATTAGCTCCAAGCATCAAGGATTCACCCGCTGCTGCTTTATGACACAGTATAGATGTCAGCACTCTTAATAAATTACATTACTCTTATTTACATTAATCTCACATATTTACTATTACTATATCTAATTTAACTTTTTTCCCTGTGAGGTAGTCTCTCTCTCTCTCTCTCTCTCTCTCTCTGTGTATGTGGTGTGTGTGTGTGTGTGTGTCTCTCTGTCTCTGTTTCTCCCTCCACCTCACTCTTACACCTTGCTGTCTCCGTTTGTTTTGTTTCTTTGTTTGCCCCTGATCTACTTTTAGATCTATCTTCAGATGCACTGCTGGAATTAAGATTTAAACTCGTTTCGAGGATTTTCCAGCAAAGCAGGAGAACAAAGCCTGAAGGGTTTCTGTGAAAAAGTCTCATCATAAAAGCAGCATATTTTGTCTTTTGAGGTTTACCTCTCCAGCCAGCCAAAATTCCCCCCAAACGCAGACAGCAGGACCGTCCTGCGCTTTCGCGACTCGCTGGCAGGAAGGGACTGGTGGCTGCAGGGGTCCTGGGGATCATGATGGTTCTGGTCTTGGTTGTCCTTATTCCAGTTCTGGTGAGCTCAGCTGGAACATTAACGCACTACGAGATGCTCGGCGCTTGTAGGATGGTGTGCGACCCATACAGCACAACGACTCCAAGCAGGACCGGCGCTCCAGACGCGGTCCCGGACAACAGCCTCCTGCAGTCGTTGCCCACTTTTATCCAGGGTCCCAGAGGAGAACCGGGTCGTCCGGGTAAAGTGGGACCAAGAGGAGCTGCAGGTGAACCGGGACACCCCGGTCCAGCTGGGCCACCAGGAAATAGAGGAGAACCGGGAAAACCTGGTTTACCAGGACCCCCGGGACCCAGCGCAGTTGCTGGCGCAATCAGCGCCGCCACCTACAGCACTGTGCCAAAGATCGCCTTTTACGCAGGACTGAAAAAGCAGCACGAAGGATATGAAGTACTCAAATTTGACGACGTAGTGACCAATTTGGGAAATCACTACGACCCAACTTCTGGAAAGTTCACGTGTTCCATTCCTGGGATTTATTTCTTCACTTATCACGTTCTGATGCGTGGAGGAGATGGGACCAGTATGTGGGCGGATCTTTGCAAAAATAATCAGGTAAAACTTTGAACTTGGAAAAAAAAAAGATATTGAAAGTATTTTTCTTTTGTTTTTTCTTTGGTTTTCCGTTCTTTTCTTTTCTGCAAGACATACCTACAAGCAATTATGTTAGCCATAGTTTCAGCTCATAACATTTTCAGCTCACATATTACAATACGCACATTTAAATAATACATACGGTTTTAGCATCAATAGCCCACCTGTCCAGAACATTCTGAGGTAAATCCAAATTACCAACACCCACGCTGCCAAAATGATTACTTCTGTTTTAACCCTCTGATGCATAAGTGGGTCCTTTTGGACCCGGTAAAGTCATATTTTTGCAATGTCTTTGTAATGAAAAGTTTTCATCGCTTCATATTCCAGGTATTCCTCAAAGAATATGTTATTGATATCATACAATTTGAATTTTTAATTTACCTTTTATACATTTTAAGAAACATCATGTTTTATATTACTCCCCCATTCTGACCCGCATTCATTTCCTATGGAATTTAATGGGAATCTTTGTTTTTTATCAACTGTGACTGTCAGGAAAACATTTTTTGTGAACCATACAAACTGAGTCCTAAGTGTCACCTGAATAATAACATTTTACACAGCAAGAAGTCTTACATATAAGTATTATCTTTATTTTTACCCCACAAATGTGTGTGTGTGTGTCAATTATGAGTACTGTAACAGTGTTATTGTCACAAATCAACATATTAGCCTTCTTCAAAGTTAGCCAACACAAGTTATTTAACCAACTAGCTAACATTACCACCTATACTTTATTGTGCATGTGTATTATTTGTGTGTGTGTGTCTCTCTGTGTGTGTCTGACACCCTGGATGAGAAAACTAAAGAGAGAAAATGTGTTGAATGGCATGCAAAACCTGTTGATCAATGTGTTCAAGGTTATTTATTTTATCTTTTCAATAAATAAAATAAAAATTCATAGCTATGTAAATAAATGTACAAATAGATGAGCTGGAAAAGAATACAGTGCCTTCTCTGGGTCGGGGGTAGAGGGAGGGTGTCTTGCCCTAGGTGGAAGAGTTCAAGTATCTCGGGATCTTTTTCACCAATGAGGGAAAAATGGAGCAGGAGATTGACAGGTGGATTGGTGCAGCGTCTGCAGTGAAGCAGGTTCTGTGCCGGTCCGTCTTAGTGAAGAGCGAGCAGAGCCAAAAAGCAAAGGTCTTGATTTACCGGTCAATCTATGTTCCTACCCTCATCTATGGTCATGAAGCTTTGGGTCATGTCCAAAAGAACAAGGTCATGAATACAAGCAGCCAAAATGATTTTTTCCCATAGGGTGTCTGGGCTCTCCCTGAGAGATAGGATGAGAAGACTCAGAGTAGAGTCGCTGCTCCTTCACGTTGAGAGGAGCCAGTTGAGGGGCATCTGGTCAGGATGCCTCCTGGACGCCTCCCTGGTGAGGTGTTCTGGGCACTGAGGAAGACCCAGAGGAAAACCCAGGGCACGCCGGAGGGACTGTGTTTCTCAGCTGGCCTCGGAACGCCTTGGAATTCCCCCAGAGGAGCTGGAACAAGTGGCTGGGGAGAGGGAAATCTGGGCCTCCCTTCTTAGGCTGTTACCCGTACGACCCGACCCCAGATAAATGGGGGGAAGGGGAGGGGGAGAAAAAGAGAGAGAGAGACAGAGAGGAAGGAAGGAAGGAGGGAAGGAAGGAAGGATAAACGCACACACATATACACTCACATGCATGATACACATAGCATAATACAATACAGACGGTAATGTTAATTAGCTAGTTTCAAGAAATGTGCTCTTCCCCCCCTCTTACACCCCCCATGCCCACACACACGCAAACATAATGGATATTGGCATTGTCCATTATTGATATTTCATCATTGCTGTTGTCATGTTGTTTTAAAAATGTTCTACAAATTGTTCTAAAAACTGTTAAAAAATTGAAAAATCTAAATATTTCAAACATGAAACAATTCTTGTGTGAAATAAAACAGAGTAGAAAGTATAATATAAAACATTATTTTGAATCAAAATGATAAAAGTAGCATAAAAACACATTGATTGTAACCCAGGTCAAAAAAGACCCACTCACACAAGACTGTACAGTGAGTCACTCACGCATCAGAGGGTTAATATTTCAATACCACTAATAAAAAATGCCCATGAATGCATTTTCTCATTGTATTGTAGAATATAGTTCAGTTATATGCAAATTGTGGTGTTGATCCTGTAAAAATGACGATTAATATTAATAAATAATTATATTTATATTTGGTGATAACTAATTATGACACCAAATCCAAACAATAATAACAGAATATGTAGATTAAAACAAATAAATACAAAATGTACAAATTCTTTTGTTAAATTAAAGCATATAATTGCAATCTCAAGCTTTAAGAGTCAGCGCTCAGGTAAGGCAACTCAAAGTAGTAATAGTCTAAAAGAACATCTGCAAGTAAACTGAGATTAACTCAGTGACTAACATGTTCTGGGTGTTCCATCGTGTAGTCTTCAAACGATCTCTGTTAAGTTTTAGCTGGATTCTTCAGGTTGTTCTCTTGATTGTTCTCTGAGGACATAGTTCTTTTGCAGATTTATCCAAGTTGTCCTTTAGGATCTCCCTATATTTTGCTGCATTAATTTTATCTTCTAACTTCACAAGCCTTCCAAGGGCCTGCTGCCCACCGCCACCAGGCTTCACAGTGGGGATGGTGTGTTTGTGGTGTCAAACACATCATCTTGTCTGATAACAGAGAAGCTCCTGTTGGAGCTTAACCACACATTCTCCCACTGACTAGAGTTGTAAACAAACTGTAGTCAAGCCTTGATATGAAGTTTTTCCAATAGTAGCTTTGTCATTACTACACTCTCACAAAACTGACTGGTGAAGAACCCAGACAACAGTTGTTGTTTGCAGAGTCTCTCCCATCTCAGCTGCTGTCACTTGTAACTCCTTCAGCGTAGTCATTGGTGTCCTGGTGCATGGTAGATGGGTATAAAAAACAAGTAGTTCAAAATAAGAAGCTATTAATTTATGAATAGCTAATGCAGTGGCCAAAAGAATAAACAGCAGATAGAAATCTTAATAACTACAGTCATTAAAGCATAATTGCTGAAACAAAGGAGATTGTTTGGAATTAAGAATTCCATTTAATTCTATGGTTATGCATATGTTGAGGACAGGTCAACTATGATGATGAATGCAAAACTCTAAGTTGTGTTTGTCTATTTTCATATTCCTGCAGGTACGTGCCAGTGCCATAGCCCAGGACGCTGACCAAAATTATGACTATGCCAGTAACAGCGCCGTGTTGCATCTTGAGCCTGGAGACGAGATCTACATCAAACTAGATGGAGGCAAAGCTCATGGAGGCAACAACAACAAGTACAGCACCTTCTCTGGGTTTATCATTTATGTTGATTAGATGCTGGCTTTACACACAACAGTTGTCATAACTTTATTTTGCTGGTGAAACATAATATTATTCGCTCTCTGTAAACTAAATCTTCTGAATTTGTGAAGATAAATTGTTAAAACTCTTAATTTTAGTTGCTTTTATGTTTTAAAAGACAGTTGTGTTGATGTAGAAAAAAATCTGAAACATGCAGGGCAGAGGACACTCAAGTCAAGTACTGGAAAACACTGAGATAACAGTACTGACAGTCACATGCTTTTTTAACAAATATGTAAAAGAAATCAGTTGTAAACAGTAATTCAAATTTAAATCAATTATTAAGATGCAAGGTGAAATATATCACTTCTTTGTCCTCTAAACAAGGTGTGTTACAGCTAGAATGTTTGTACAAAGTACAAGTTAAAGAAATGCTGGCAGCACTTCACAATAATTTGACATGATATATCAATTAATGAGGAACTACTCATCAACTGTCTGCTGTTTCTCAAATCAAATCTATTTTGTTGTCGTTTTCTTTATGCAAACTAAAAGACATTTCTCTGTGATTTCTAAATATACACATATAAGTATGGGGAAAACATACAAATAACAATTAAAACAATTAAGCTGTCTAAGTGCAGCAAGTGAGTACTTAATAATCTTAGCATTAAGTTCAGCTATTTAGAAAGACGTATAACAGTCTGCTGAGGGTTTGAGGAATCTGATGAAACTCGCAACGTTGTTCCTGCAGCCACTCTCTAACAGAGAGGCGGGACACTCCTTAGCTCTCCTCACTATCTTCTGCAGGACAGAGGATAAGTGGAGGGTACTGTCTGTGGTACTGCAGCTGCTGTATGACATTGAGGTGCAGTACATCAATGCACTCTCAATCACTTCTTGGTAAAAAATTGTAAAATTCTGACTGTGCTTCATTCCGTTTTCTGTCAGGCTCTGCTGGCTCCATTTAATCCCAGCATTGTGTTTTTTTTCCCTTTTTAATCAGAACAGGTAATCAAAGGTCTCAATGCAGTTTACTGGGTTTCCTTCGATAGATAGATAGATAGATAGATAGATAGATAGATAGATAGATAGATAGATAGATAGATAGATAGATAGATAGATAGATAGATAGATAGATAGATAGATAGATAGATAGATAGATAGATAGATAGATAGATAGATAGATAGATAGATAGATAGATAGATAGATAGATAGATAGATAGATAGATAGATAGATAGATAGATAGATAGATAGATAGATAGATAGATAGATAGATAGATAGATAGATGGACAGATAGATAGATAGATAGATAGATGGACAGAGGGGAGGGATGGAGGAATGGAGGAATGGAGGGAGGGAGGGATGAAAATCTGTCAATAATTGCATTAACTTTTTTTGTAAAGTGCCTTGAGACACTTGTTCTTACACTATATAAATTCACTAAATTGGAATTAAATAAATTCACAACTGTGTACTGAGGTTCATGTGCTCAGGTCAAGGCCTCCAGAAGTTTATGGTCATCTGCTATACTGTCCACTGATTGATTTCCTTCATCATGTCTGAAATGACTCCTCCAACTGGAATATCATCAGCAAATTTAGTTATTAGGCTTTCCCCATGTGTGATTGCACAGGACTGTGTGGCCAGCAGTGGATCGAGTGCACACTCTTGAATGAATCCGATGTTAAGTGTGGTGGAGTTGGGGACACTAATCGGTGTGTAGCATCTGTGGAGTCTCATTCAGAAAGTTGAGAATCCACAGGCATGTGGGAGTGTTCAGAAAGAATAGGAGAACTCTCAGAGTAATGTATCAAATGCTGAGTTGAAATGACTATTGCATATTCTGTAGTAACTGTCTTTATTCTCCTAACAAGGTAGTACTTTGTATTAGAAGGCTATGTGTTTCCTGTTTAGAGCTGTTTGGTTGGTGCAGATGTATTAATCCAGAAAGACAAATGTTTTGCCTTTAGTTGGTAGAATGGCCATCTTTTTACAATAACAAATTTTACCATCGGAGAGCAGTCTTTAATTTAATCAACAAAGGCATCTGCATCTCTGTTCACCTGGAACAATGTTGTTGACTTCTACTGTATAGTTGCATTAAAGGGGCAGTATTTTGTAAAATCGACTTCATGTTATATTGTTATTCCCTCATCAAAAACATACCAGAAGTTTTTGCCTTGATTCTTCCATGCATGTTTGAGAAATTCTTGAATCATTCAGTTCTGTAAAACGCTTGGGTGCACCGAGGCGCAGCTCCTCCTCTTTTCACGATGTTGAGGAGTTTCCAAGCTTCTGAGTTTCTGCCTCACAGAGAAGCCCTCTTCTGTGCCTCCCACACTCCTGGTGGAACTGCGCTTCTGCAGGAACTACTTCTCAGTGCAACATTGCTAAAAACATTGTTTAAGGGTTAATAGAGGAGCCATGTTGTGATGACTTCCTGAAGGTGAAGTTTCAGAAAAAGCAAAGGTTTTTAAAGCAACAGGGACCCAATTTCAAGGTATTAAATTACAAAGTCAAATTTCTGTAAGTCATATTTCATAGATATTGCAAGTTTTCTTTACAACTTAGTTAACACAGTTACTTGATTATGCTATAAAATGCCACTATATGCCTTGAAAATATATAATACTGCTTCTCTAAGGATTTTGCCATGAAGCCTTGTTTAGAGAGTACTTTGGCAGAGCTGTTTGTATTTTGATCTCAGCAAATGAAGCTCCAGTTTGTTGCTGAGGAAGCAGAAGCGGTGGTCTATCATAGCCTTTAGCTTGGCTCCTGTTTGAACCCTCCTTTTTCATTGGTTTTACTTTTGTGTTTTTTAATTGTTTTCATAGACTATGTTCACACAACAGGCAAAAGTACCTGGAATTTGTTTTGTCCACATTTGAGAATTTGAGACTTTTTCATGAACCCATGAATTCCTGAAACCAGATACACACTTTCCAATGTGTTTCTGGTGTTCATTTGAGTTGTTTGATCATTGTTTATGTCGGGATATGAGCAGGAGTGACAAGGATAGACATAAAGTGAAAGTAAAATGTAGAAAACGAGATGGCAGAGAGGAAGATCACATCAGATGAATTTCTGTTGGAAGAGGTATGAGGAAGCAAACCCAGGTGGGGCTTTAACTTGTCCACAGTTCAGTGCAACCCAATCAGCCAGATCAACATTTCACTGTTTCCACCCAAATGTACTTTTTCAACCTGTGCAGTACCAGGAGGATAATATATAATTCAGAGGGATCAGGATTACACAAGTTTAATATAATTGGAATTACTCCACCCACCTAAATGGAGACAGCAGCTGATGCAGATACATTGAAGATATAGCTATGCTACTGCATCTAATTCAGATTCAGCACTTTATTTGCCATGTGTACTTTCACACAAGGTTCTCTACACAAGAAGTTCTTGTGTAGAGTTTGCCTATCAGACAAATATATATTTAACGCAAAAATAATTTAAGACATCTACGCTAAGCTGCTAAAGACTTGAAAATATATAATACGCTGTGTATGCTAAAAATAAATAAATAAATAACTGGACTTCATTTTGAAGAATAACAATTACTGCACTAGAAACTGTAAACATTCATTGAAGGCAAAAATGTGAGTATTCTTTTTTTTTCCATTACATAGACTTCAAGGCTAATATTAAGTTAACGTTAAGCTAATGCTTACTTAACCATTTTCTTGTTCATTGGTTAGTGATTAGTAGACACAATCCTGATGATAAACATTTAATGACTTTTGTTAAGGACTGCTAAAATGAGTAAGTCTTTGTCATATTAACTTGCTGTTGAGCCATTACCTACTGATGAAATCCTGACTACAATTTAGATAAAAACTAGTTAAGAGTGTTGACTCTTGATTATAAGAGAACAAAAAGAATAAAAATATACTTTTTTTCTAAATCAGGTATAATTGGCTACCTACTTTCTAATTGTGGTTACCTCATCCATATCACTTTAAGTTTTAAAATATTTGAAAGTTGAAAAATATTGCAGCAAAATATTTAGCTACTACAATGTTTAAATACATTTTTAGAGTTTTTGAGCCTGAAGTACTGCAAGTATGTTGTACACAGTATTATTTTGTGTACAACATTTGGTAGATTAATGTCGCTTTCCATTATATGCTTCTTCCTACAAGTTCTTTGCTTCCTGGTGCATGTCCTACAGTCGATACAAGCAAAACATGGGCAGTGCTGTTTGTATGTAGTCAGATCACATGACCACAGAAAAGAAGCATTTTCTATTATTTTAAATCATGCTTGGACAGTAAAAAAAGCAGCAGGTCATCTGCAGGTTCAGTTGAATAGGAATTCTTCTGTAGAGTTTGCACAAGGATTCAAGGTAAACCTTCAAAAGATTTACCTTCTTTGTTTACAAGCTTGCTGCAGTTGAATGTGCCTCGTTTCCACTGGGCAAGCAGTGCAGGATGGGTTGGTGCAGTTTGCAATGTTAACGTAACCTGTGCCGCTCCATTCCCGGGGCCCCTTCATGACAATGGTATGGTTAGGGTGGACTTTCTGGCATCACACAACACACTACATTGATTATGGAACAGAAAAATGTTGCCGCTTGCGTCAAGTACAAGATACACTAGTGTGTCATGTTTGATGCCACATTAGCAGGATGTCACATCGGTTGTTCAGGTTTACCCCCGCCTGCCCAGTGAGAGTTCAGCTGCTGGTGGAAACATTTTCCTGAATAAGCAAGACCATGTTTTGCTGCAGACATGGCCTCGCTTATTCAGTAAGACTGTGAATAGTTGTTGGGAAATCAGGTTCAGTGGAAATTAGGTATGAAAGAAATGTGTCACAGGCTGAATTAGCAGAACATTGAACAGCAAGATACAGTGGTGAGAAAAAGTGTTTGCCCACTTTTTGATTTCTTTCCTTTTTTGCATGTTCATCACACACAAAGGCATTGGATTATTAAACTTTAATATCGTTTAAAGATAATATGTAAAACAAAATGCTGTGTTTAAGTGAAGTTGTTTATTATGAAGAGTGGGGAGGAATCCAAACCCACATACATTCACAGAGGAAATCTGTGAATGCTGTGAAATCTGTGAAGCAGGTATCTGACTTTTTGCACAGTTGTTGTGATTCAGCAACATCAGAGGTTTTTGAGCATATACTTTTGGCATTTCATTTGATTGAGATGCCAAAACATCTCAATCAGATTCAGATTGCCCAAATCTCTTTCTGCAACTCTGTTTTTCTTGGAAAGAGAAGACAGCCAAGAAAAATGCATAAAAACTGCAAACGGTGGTTGGTACATATGCCTCTTTCACCGAGGTACCTGGTGCTTTGAAACCAATCTAGTGGACATGTGTGAACTACATGTGGTTTTGGAAACGGAAGGGTGTGATGGGCCAACTGCATGGAATTTTGCTGATAGACTTAGAAAATAATCTGACATGCAGTAAAATATATTTTTCCTGATATCCTACTACTGACATATGAGACAAGACAACACGTGACCAATTTCCAATTTTGGGTTTGCAGCTTTTGAGTTACACTAAGAAATCAAAATGAGTAATACTAGTATTTCTGTACTTCAAAGTTTGGGTCTATTTGCAGAAAAAGTTAATTATGCGCAACTTTGAATCAAAAGATTACCTTGGATTGCATGTGACAATATATCAGTATTGATGAATGAAAACATTACATACCCTAAGTCCCTAGCAGGTATCGTTAGCATTAAAACTGCAATATGTAACTTCTAGAAAAAACAACTTTTTTTTTTTTTGAAACTATCACTTTGTCGTGGGAGCATATTATCAGACACATAATCTGTGAAAAATGGAGCTGCTCTGCCTTCTGCCAGTGCTCCCAGAAGGGTCTTTGTGCTGTCAGTCATGTACACTTATACGCGATGGATAAATGTACCCACTTGCTCTCTGCTATGAGACAGGTTCTACCTGTCAGCAGAGCCTGCTGCTACATGCTAAGACTAGTTAACATGGCCACAAATGACAGTGGATAGACAGTTTTCTTGTAACAATGACTTTTTTTCTTAAATATGTAAAAAAAAAAAAAAAAAAAAAAAAAAAAAATATATATATATATATATATATATAAATAAAAGTTACATACTGCAGCTTTAAGAGATTAAGATCACACACAATACCATCTGTTAGTGGGTCACAAATGTCAAGCATTTGTGTTTTTCTTCGAAAGAGAAGACAGCCAAGAAAAATGGCTACCTTCAGAGAAGATACTCTGAATGTATACAGGTTACATCTCTGTGCAATAAAATGAAAGGGTTTCCATTGATATCATGTTGAGTTTAACCCACAAATGAATATAATTTGGACAGTGTTAATTTTTGTTTTACTCATAGTGAGGGTTTGAAAGTTTGTTTATCATTAATTAGTTGGTATTATGCCCAGGGCTAGTATGTTGTTTACTTATGGAGTTTTGCAGTTGTGTCACTTATCATTTCACTTTACCTGACTGGATTTGGAGCCGCCTCAGAAAAATCAAACATATTTGTTTTTGACTGCATCTGAGCTTAGGTCTGGTCGGTTCTCCTGACACTCACAGAATCCAGTCAGACTACAACTACTGCAAACTCTGACACAGACTTTACCCCAAGGTAAAAATTGAGAAAATATCCTGTGATGCCTCCAACTTCACACAAAGAACTTTTACTCCTGTCTACTATTTGTTTTAAGCAGCTGCTTGCTGGACGTATCTGTCAATCCATGTTTTATGCTTCTCCAACTTCAAACGTGATCTAATGTGCTTCAGGTAGTCCATTATAATAACTCACTGATAAGAGAAGCTTCACAGAAATTCGCCTCAATAGATCCAAACAATGTTGGTACACTGATAGACAAAAAGTGGAGTTACTTTGTGATCATAAATGTCAGGTTTGTGTAAAACTATATGTATGAAACTAGAATAGAACTAAAACAGACAATACCTGTCTAATCTTTCTCTTGACGTCAGTCAGCTGTATAATTTTTCAGGTTATTAAAAGTATATCTCACAGGGTGCAGCACCAGGTATATGTATATATGTAGTTGTGCCGTGTTTTGCTGTGTAATTACTATGTACATATTTTTGCACATGTTACTACAAATATAAGGAGCTTGTGTTACCAGCTCCTAAGATTTTAGTTGACCCTCATTACTTATTGTTCTATTTTTTATTTTTTTCATTAGTTGATATATTTATATTTATATTTGTCATACATGTACTATTTATCTGCATTGCAATGAAAAATTCCTACACAGAACTTCAGAAAATCACCGTGTTACTGTGTACTTTAAGAAAGGTATGAAATTGATGTTCTCTTAGCTACTGTTGTGTCATAGACTGATTATTGTATTTTATGTAAAAGACATATATCATAGACAAACTGTGTAAAACCCTCTCTACTGTCTGCTGTAAATGGTTCCTGTTGTCCATAAGCTGTCTCTATTAAAATGAAAGAAACATCCTTATGTCTGTGTCAGAATATAAGATTATTTTAAAAATATTAAAGTCATACTTGCCAGCCACATGTAAAAACACACATATATGCACACACATGCACACACACGCACGCGCACACCCACGCCCACAGACACACACACAACAATTTTTGACAATTGTCAAGAAATATTTCTCTACAGTGGGGGAAAATAAGTATTTAATAGAATGCTGAATGCACTTAGAGAGAGGTCTGCATTTTTCATTGTAGGTAAACCCAAACTTTTAGAGATACAATCAAAAACATGGCCAAACAAATCATGTTGAATGAATTTTTAACTGATTTGTTCTTAAGGATTGTAACACTAGAGCTGTTTCAGGTTTTGCATATTAATAGGAAAGGAAAGGTGTGTATAGTGTGTGATCGATACAATGAATGTGTTTTTACAAAACCAAGAAGATTATTTTTTTTTTTTTACAAACTGAACCTGAGCTATTTTGCAAAATATTTGAAGATGTGCTAATAGACATGATGCCGCCTGTCCATCAATTCAATGGGTTTGTCAGCAACTGACCAATCACCAGTCGCAATTTGTCCCAGAGCAAAACCCAGTCTACCTCTAATTTCATATCCAAGAGACGGATCAAGACCTGCGTTGAACCTCATGAGCATTGTGTGATCAATGGTAACTACCACATGTTCTTCTCAAGGTAACTGAATAAAGCTTCCATTTTTTTTTTTGTCATAATTATGTTCAATGCTAAATGGTAAAATCAAAGATCAATGCGTAATGCTTGTGCTTGATTTTGTGTGCTTTGTTTGTAGATATATGCTGTAAATCTTGTTTTTGACATAAGTCTACTCTTTGTTAATGTTCCTCTGGATGCAATAGACTTGTGGTTTCCCACAAAAATCTTTATGGGCCTGATGTATGACCCATTGGACAATTGTCTTTCCTATTGTCTTAGCCTTAATGTTGGTTGATAAAACAAAAATGCCTGATCAAATCTTTGAGGTAAGATATTGATATTGGATTGTATTGCTATTAAAATTAATAAGAGTTTTATTAACAATAAAACAATATAATTCTTCTAATTTCCTGTACTATAAAATAAGACCAGTGAAATCTGTTGCTTCTTAGTCCAGACTGGTCTGTCAAACAACAACCACATCAACCACTCAGTGCAAAGAAAACAGCAGCACCTCATTACAAAGACATTATCACAACTTTATGTTCCCCCATTAAATGTCTACTCTACGGCTTCTTCTAAAATCTGTATGACTGGAATGACAGAACCTAGAAAAAGCATTTGATATGGTGCAGTTTGAGGTATGGTGGCACCGCAAAACAACAGGGTGCTGTATGCTTTGGAAATGGAGCTGTGTGCTGTTGGGCCCACCAACAGAGCAGCCCGACAGGGAATTCCTCAGTTCCCTCTGCCATCAACAGAATATTTCCTCAAAGCACTCAGACCACAACATGCTTTTCAATGGTGCTGCACTCAAACTGTCACAAATGCATAATATGTAACTCACAGTAAAATGTTTAATTAGTAAATCATTTAATCATTACAGTAAAAAAAATATTGATTTAATTCTCTCCTCACTTCAGATTGTTTTTTTCATTTGATGTTTCTTTGGCTAATGCTCTTTCAGTTTAGTTGGTCATGGATCCTTCATTGGAACAACTTTTAGATTTTGAAACAAAATTGAATAAAGCAAGACCAATTATATTATAAACATTCTGTTTTTAACTCTTTAGTTTATATATGTTAGGAAAATTACTATTACAGAAACATAATAGTATCAAATCAGGCAGAATCAAATCAGAAGTATATTCACAAATGTTCACTTCAATACCTCATTTGACCAAGGAGATGACAATAAGGTCTGGAACATTAGACCACAAAGACGACAAAGTCTTCTCTTCCACTTCAACCATCTACCTGTCCTTGTTGTAAATCATTCCATGTCTGAAATATAGGTCAAGAACAACAAATAAGTAAATGATAATCAAATTGCTGTAATCAATAAATGCATAATGATTCTCAGCATAATAATTAGTAAATGGATACATAATAAAGAAGTATAAACTAAACACTAGATAAGTAAACAAAGACAATAATGCTATGCAATATGATAATAAAATAACATTTTTAATGCTGTCACATCTTCATATTTTAAATAAAGGATAAGAAAATATACTTGCTGCTTCACACACAATACTTGTAAAAACACAATTTTACTCTACATGGAATTAAATTTTCCTGCACAATATGTCCATATAAATATTTTGTAGCCTTTTTAAAGCAACAAAGTAAAGACTGGAGAAAAAAAGCTGTGTGAGTGGCTCTGACCAGAGCTCAGATAACATTGTGTTGAACAAGAAAGGGCTGCATATTGTGGGATCAGGGAGGACGGATGTGAAGAAAGCTTTATGCTGATCTTTTGTCCACTTGTATCTCTAAAGGTCTAGAGCCTTCTGATTTTTTTACTAGCTATCTGGCTCCAGAGATTATTACATATAAAAATGACATTTGCTATTGTTCACATTGACAGTAAAATTAATACATATATTAAAATTTGAGCGAAATTAACTTAAGAGACATGTTATGCCTTTTTGGACATTTTTGGTACATTTGGATCTTTACTGCCTCTAGAAACAGTCTAAGCATGAGAAAAATCTATCCAGCTATTTTTTGACAATAAGCAAATGTTTCTTTTTTCAAAAACCTCCAGATTAGTCACAATCAGTGGGCATTATTACCTAGCAAACAACAGGGTTACTTGTTACTGGCATTGGTGTACCAATGCCAGTATCAGTTCTCCAGATACTGGAGAACTGTGTGCAGCATAAAAAGCTCAAGTAGGTCCACTCGACTCCATCCATTTACCATTCAGAAACCACTGCTGCAATGTAAATGCAAAATTGTATTTAATTGAAAATAGTAAGTTGACTTACTATTAAATTACTATCAACACTTTTTGTAAGTTACTTGGAATATATGGTGGAAAAGTCTCCAACTCACTCTACTTCAGTTGGAGTACACATAATCCTGGTGTTTCCATGAACAGCTCATGCCACCCCCACACCCACCGCCCGCTTTCTTTGCTTAATTTTTTTTTACATTTTCTGAAGTAAGGTGAATTAATTAGATTTTACAGTATGAAATGCACCAGGCCTTCTGATACGAGCTGTTAGGACTGATATCAGCGCATGGTCTGCACTGCTGGCAGTAAGTCTGTCTTGTTTCTTGTGAGAGTTGGACTCTATTTATGACAAATCTCTCTGTTTTTTAAAGTTATCATACAACTATTGTGTAATGTAAGCTGATTGATTCAGTTTAGAGAATGTATATCAATGTGTGGCAGCATTTAATAACTGAATTTTTAGTTTATTATGACCTTTATTAGTTTCTCATCAAGAAGTTTGATCCCCGGCCCACATGCATGAGTTTGCATGTTCTCACTGTGCATGTTTGGATTCTCCCTGTGAACTCCAGTTTCCTCCCACAGTCCAGAAACATGACTGTCAGGTTAATTGGTCTCTCTAAATACTCCTTTGGTGTGAAGTGTTTGTCCTGTCTTTCTCTGTGTTGCTGTCCAGGGTGACCCCACCTCTCACTCGTTGACCTTAGGAGATAGGCACCAACAGCCTTTGTGACCCCACTATGGCTAAGGTAAGGGACAGATAGGGTAGATTGAGTAATTGACTGTTTTTCCATTTATTTTTGCATTTTGTGGCGTACCAATGTCATAAAACATTTGTCAACATTTCTGCCTCTTGGTCTCAGAAGAACTGGTCTTAACTGGTCCTGATTTAGAGAGCACAGTTCATCTAACAGTCATGTTTTTGAACTGGGTGAGGAAGCTTGAATTCCTGAAGAGAAGAAACACATGCACAAGGACAATATGCAAACTCCATTCAAAAAGACCCCAGACTGGGACTCGTACCAATGACCTTTTTGCTGCCAGGTAATAATGCTACCAACTGCGCCACAACTGTTTTTAAACTGTCTCATTTTATTTATATTTTTATCTCCTGGTAATTAGGTAGAACTGTTTGAATTGACTTTATAAAGAGTATTATTATTATTATTATTATTATTATTATTATTATTATTATTTTGTTGTTGTTGTTGTTTTATTAGAATTTGATGTTATTTCAACTGATAACTGTATGCTTCTTTTTTTTCTCCACAGAAGCTAACTCCTGGTCTGACAATCTGTGTAGCTGTGGTTCTTTCCTGGAGGTGGCGCTGCCTGAGGTAATACTGCTAAGAACTAACATAATATAGAAAGTACTCCCACATCAGTTCTTTAGGAAACTAAAGTACAATATTCTCATGCCTATTTCAATAGCAATTACACAACCAGATTTGATATTAATGGCATTTTAGAAAGTGACCAGTGTAAAAGTTGCTGAAGGCTTATTAATTAGTATTTTAATACTTTATGTACCAAATATTCAGCAGTACAAATTTATCAAGGAAGGTTACGGAATGATTGTTGAATAAGGTTGTGTTTATGTTTATGACACAATTTGAGTCTATCATTTTAGATGTTTTTCAATACATATGATCTATAATCCCAAGTGAAATTTAATGCATCTTGAGGTGATTATTAAATGCTGTACAGAAGTGCAGCAGCCTGATAACAGGGACATAGAGCTTGGTAAGACATATACTGTATTAATATTAGACAATCACCAGTGATACATTACAGCTCTAACAGAATTTGTAGAATTTATTGATAGACAGTCTTCAGCTCCTCAGTTCCATTAACATAAGCTCGCTTAACATAAACCAAAAAAAACATTCTCTTCTGAATGAGAGCAGTGATTGTTACCTTATTGCATGTACCAATGAGAGACATCTAGAACCTTACAATGTAGTAAGACTAACTGTACCTTTATGACCCTACCAGACACTATACTGCATGCCTTTTCTAGCAGAAGTTGCAGGCAAATATTCTTTTGATTTATTGGTTTCATTTTTCTCTTTTACCTGAACCCCCTACCAGAACCCTTGCTGTTTATTGGTCCATATAGCCAATAATGAATTTTCACAGTTTAATGCAGGCTGGATGTTCTCTTCAAACTGAATTACAGCCAGGACCCAGCAGTAACAATAACATATAATATGATTTGAGAGACCTCTGAAGCCTTTTGAACTATTTTTTCTTGGAAAGTTTATGTCTTTCTTTCATAGACAACCCAGCCACATACACACTCACAAAACAAAGATTCATATGTTCACAACTAGCAGGTCAGACAGACTGTCACATTTATCTTCACCATGACACAAGCATCAGTAAGCCACAAGCCTGTGGTATTGTTTTTAGCTCCAGGGACAGTTTATAACCTCAGCTTGCTCTACAGAGACAAGAGCTCCAGATGAAAAGTGGCAAAAGTAGCACGCACTCCACCTTAACCACATAAACACACTTTGGAACACAAACACACACAGTCATTTTGGCTGAAAGATACAATCTCTTCAGATAAATTCCATTTAAAAATATCAAAATATCAACTTTTTTTCCCTCCAGGTCAAAATTCAGGTGAAGTGTTCAGAAAAACTCAGAAACTAACTTCACACACATCCAAAAGCAGGGATGTGTGATTAGAGTGACAGTCTGGCACAACAGCCCATAGGTTTTACCAAATGTTAACTTTTGGTAAAAATTCTACACTTATCAATCACACACTGTACTGAATGTCAACCACTTTTTTTAATAGCTCGTATAGACTTATGAGAAAAAGCAAACATATATTTAACTCTTTGATTTTATGATTCCTGTCAGTCTGAAAATAATTCCTCTACATTTACTTCTGCTTTCTTCTTTATTTTGTTCCTTTCCTCTGTGCATTCCCCCTATTGTCTTCTATAAAATTGGCAGTGCATGATTAAAAAAGCTGAGATGGAAAATAAAAAGGGGGAGACTGATAATATTTCAATGGAGTTAGACAGCTTTCCAAGTAGGATGGGCCAACTAAACTGAACCCCCTTCATTTTAGTTGAAAAACATAAAAACATCAAGGATATTTGAAGGAGGGAGAGAATGTGTAAGGTCTGAATATTCCTTTTGTAGAAGCTTTTTTTCCCAGATTTCTTATATTTTCATAAAAATATAAGTAGTAGATGAACTAACATGCTGCCATTACTGTGGTGTTCTTACGTGATTAGTGTGTTTTAAATGAACTTTGTTGAACATGTTTGGACACCATCTGGGTGTATTGAATCATCTGGTTGAATGCTTCCAGACTGTTTACCATGGCTCAGTGCCGCAGGCTAACTGACCAGGACCTCAAACTGCTAACCCAGGAACTAACGACTTCCGACAACTCGCAGGAAGTGTTCACTCACAGTTTCCAACAGTGGAACTCATCTCATTTTCCATTGGGGATGTTGTTCACAGTCGGTGTGGTTCCTGTCTTCTCTACATAGTGAAATTATTAGAACCTGGTTAATTGGAGAAGAATAAATAATGCAATAATCTTCAAAGTTTTACACAACATTTATCCTACAAAAAAGATATTTGAAAAATTTAAGCTTGCAGTTGACTATTTTTGTTCTTTCTGTGAATCCCAGAAACAATTCAACATTATTTTTTTATGTACATACAGTCAGATATTCTGGACTGACCTATAATACTCTATACAACATTATACCAGGCAAAGAATCACCTTTGATGAAAGGAAAATATTATTTTTTTAATAATAAAGATATGGACAAAGACACAATCCATGTCATATAACTGTTGCTGCTTCTTGGGAAATTTCACATTCATAAAGTCAAATGGGCTACTCTCAACCAAACATTGGGTACTTCCCCCAAGAACTTTTAACTGTGACTCATTTATTAAATACATCCCCAACAAGAAAGCTATGTACATGAAGATGATTCTTGACAAATTCAAGATTCATGACCTTTCAACTTGACAACCTTTAAATATAACTGCTCAGTGTCACCCCTGGCATTTTGTCTGTATCATTGTTGTTGATGACTGATTAACAACCAGATGTTTTGTATGTTTTATAACTTTCAAAAAGAGAAAAAGAAGTGTGGCAGTTGGGCACTGGGCAGAAATAGTAGCTTAAGATGAACTTTTTAAGTATTTTGTGTATTTTCAGGTGTGTAGAACTGGAGCAGACTAGGCGTCTTATAATCAAATATTCATTTCATATTATTTTAATATTCACTGCATTTGTCAAAGATTGTAAGCTCTTACATCTCTGAAAATACAAAAAATTTGAAAGTGCTAATTATGTTGTATTTACTCACCATTATCCAATTTAGAATAATGTAAATTTTCAAAAAGCATTAATATTTTAAATTTATGTGAAATGTGTAACCTGTTAAGACAAACTTTTCTAATATGTAATTCAATTTGTTATCTACCTAGCAGATGCCACTGGTCATGTAATACCCTAGTTCTCCACCAGATATCACCATTATGATTTAATAATTTTTAGATTGTGTAATATCCCAGTTTTAAATCAGATGGCAGTGTTGTGTCTGTAACAGCTATGGGCTACGCAGCTAACTGCGGCTACAAAAGCAGCATCAGAAAAGTGGTCTTTTAAGGAGTCTGAGGTGTGAATAAAAAACAAGAAACAGTACCTTTAGTTTTGGTGCATATATTAAGTGATTTGTATAAAAACAAACAATTACAACAGTACAGTGAGACACGAGATAATTGACTCAGAATAAATTAATATCCAAAAATCATAAAGTCCATAATCCTTTTTGTTTCTAGCTCGCCATCTTCAGATCCAGACGAGGATCTGATCCATCAGGAGGAAAAAAAAAAAAAAACCCGACCTAAAAGGTCAGAAAACCCATTAAGTGTTTTTATCAAAAACAATTATGTACATAGTACAACAAAAATTAAAGTTAAGCATTTAATTTATATACGTTAAATGCAAATGCACAACTAGATTCCCAATAATTATACATAAACATTTCAACAATCAAGTTAAAGTAACCATAATTCAAATAAAGTAAAACAAAAATTATAAAAATAAATAAAATTATCAAATACTCAAGCAGAGTGAGAGAAAGGAAAAAAATAAATTAAATAAATATATTGCGCAATATCAAACTTAAGTGTAGCTACATTCTGATCAATTTCATTTTAACTTCACTGCCTCAAAATCCATGTAAACGTGTCAGAACACGCACAAAATTCAGCAACGAGTTACCTTCTCAGAGAGAGTGGGGCACTGAGCCACAACCAGCCGCGACAGGATCCCGGTGACGGTCCAGGTAAGCCGTGCCAATAATTCTAATAAAACAACGCTCCAATGAGCAATCGAGCAAAATTTCACATATAAAAGCAATAATGCTATCAAATAAACTCACCAGGCAATCAAATCAATGTATTCAAAGATTTGGGTGCGTTTGCGAAGAAAACGCCAACAACAAGCCACAATCACAGTGGAACAGCTGAGAATGTTTAAACTGCGCGCTGGAGGCGGGCTTTAAATAAGCTGGCACAGTTTGGAACAACCCAGGAAGTAGACCGCAAAAATAAAAGTCTTTGACTAATTGCGGGTTACAGGTTCCCCCCCTAAACTCATGTGCGGCCTCGCACATGCAACCGGCTGGTGACACACCACACCGTCACATGATGTAGAGGTCTCATCCAGTTCCAGAGCAGATGTAAAAGCTGTGCTGAGTCCATGAAACAGAGCTTGGATGCTCTGCAGAAGTGGATGCCCAAGTTTTGAATACTGCAGACGAACTGGTGGCTGACGTGTTCGCGTAGAGACTCGGACAGGTAATTCAGGATCTGGGCTGGAGAGTTTTGCAGCAGAAGAATCACTTAACATGCTGGATTTTCCGGGAGAGGATGCAGATTCTGAGTGCGGGGAAACAGGTCCTACTCGAGAGGAGGAATTTTCCTCAAGAGGCTCTGAGTCAGCAGAATCTGCTTCCTCTTCAGCTCTTTGTTCCATATCCCGTTCAGCAAAAAGTTCAGGTCCAAACTCCACTTCCTGTTCCTCATCAACCTTTTCTTCCAAAGAGCTCTGGGGATGCTGGCCAGGCGGATCCACAGGCGCAGGAGTGATAGATGCAGGGGCAGGTAAGTGAACCTCAGTTGTAACTCTGGTGAGATAGGGACTGAAATAATCAGGTAAGAACAGTTCTTCATTTTCAGGATTTGGAAGATCAACTTTTTCTGAAGTCACAGGTATAATTGCAGTTGGTTGCTTTACCTGTTCTGGTTTGGAGGCTGGGGACAAATAGCCACAAGGCAACAGCAGGTCACGGTGGAGGGTCCTAATGGGACGATCTTTGCCTTCTGGTGTAACTGTGTATACTGGAAGAGTACCGGCTTTCTTCTGAACAATATACACATCTGATTCCCACCGGTCTGCGAGCTTGTGCTTGCCTCGTAGTTTGACATTTCTAACCAGAACTCTATCTCCAATGGAGAGTTCGGCAGCTGTGACTTGCTTGTCAAATCTGAGTTTGTTCTTCCACATAACTTTCTCAGAATTTTCAGTTGCAATCTTATAACTTTCTTTAAGGTGTGACTTGAGCTTTTCAACATACTGTGAATGAGAGATGGATAATTTTTCAGACACAGGCAGTCCAAAAGCTAAGTCAACAGGGAGGCGGGGTTGCCGACCAAACATCAGTTCATATGGGGAATATCCAGTGACATCATTTCGGGTGCAGTTGTAAGCGTGCACCAATGGCTTCACAAAATCTTTCCAATGAATTTTATCTTCTTCATGGAGAGTTCCCAACATATTTAAAAGTGTTCTGTTGAATCGCTCCACAGGATTACCACGGGGATGGTAAGGTGTGGTCCTAATCTTTTGGATTCCTGTGATCTGACAGAGCTCTTTGATAGTATGAGATTCAAAATCAGTCCCTTGGTCACTATGGAGACGCTCCGGCATTCCATAATGGACAAGGTAATTTTCCCATAATGCTTTTGCTACTGTTTTGGCTCTTTGGTTTGGGGTTGGCACCGCAACAGCATATTTTGTAAAATGATCGGTTATCACTAGAACATTTTTGGTGTTGCTCCGGTCTGGTTCTATTGAAAGAAAGTCCATACAGACAAGCTCGAGTGGTCTTGAGGTTTTAATATTGACAAGTGGGGCAGCTTTCTCAGGTTGTGCTTTTCTCCGAATGCATCTCTCACAGTTCTTAAGTTTGTTACAAACATCAACTGCCATTCGTGGCCAGAAGAACCGTGATCTGACAAGGTCCAGCGTTCTTTCAGTACCCAAATGGCCCATCTGGTCATGAAGCTGGTTGAGAACCTCAGCCCGCCATTCCTCTGGAAGTACAAGTTGGTAAGTAAGCTCACCTCCAATATTCCTTCTCCTGACAAGAACATTATTATGGAGCTCCAAGCGTGCAAGCTCTCGCAGAAGTAATGGCAGATCAGGGAGCTGTTCCCGTAGATTTGGCGGCGGGTTTTCCCCTCGTGCCAACTGAGCGATGACGTGCTGAATGACTGGATCAGCTCTTTGTTTGTCAGCAATTTCACCTTCAGAGAAAGATGGGACAACAGGTGAAGAGAACTGTACATCATTAACAAAACTGTCTGGTAAACTGTCAGTGTTAATGGAGAGAGTTTGCACAAGAGCAACAACCTGGTCCAGGTTGGAAGAGCTGTACACCAGTTGCCTGTCACATATGGCTTGGACTGAATGCTGGTCAATAGAAATACAGGCGGGATGTTCCAGATGCTGTTCAGTGAACTTCAATATTCTTTCTTTCTCCTTCAGAGACAAAGGATCCGCCACCTGCTCAGCATGAGGTCGCCGAGAAAGACCATCAGCATCCGCATTTAACCTGCCAGCCCGATAAATGATCTTAAAAGTAAAAGTTGAAAGAGCAGAAAGCCATCTGTAGCTTGTAGCATCCAATTTAGCAGAAGTTAGCAAATATGTCAACGGGTTGCTATCTGTAACCACAGTGAAATTGGATCCATACAGGTAGTCATAGAATTTTTCTGTAACTGCCCATTTGAGGGCCAAAAACTCCAATTTATGAGCAGGATATCGACTTTCACTGCAGGTCAGACCTCTGCTGGCATATGCAATCACCCTGTTCCGCCCATCATGTTCTTGGTACAAAACTGCACCAAGGCCAGTAGAGCTAGCATCTGTGTGTAAGATGTAGGATTTACCTGGGTCTGCAAATGCAAGAACTGGTGCTGTACTGAGCTTCTGGATTACCTCTTCAAAGGCCTGCTGGCAAGCTGTTGTCCACCGAGAAACAAAGGGTTCTTTGGGGTCAAAGTAATGTTGCAACTTCATACGTTTTGATTTTTTCTGACAGGGTGGATATCCAGCTGTTAACTCATTGAGAGGTTTAACCACTGATGAGTATCCTTCAACAAACCGACGGTAATACCCTGCAAAACCAAGGAATGATCTGAGCTCTTTTAGATTCTGAGGAACTGGCCAAGATGTTAGTGTGGAAATCTTGTCTGGATCCGTCTCCACTCCATCACTTGAAACCACGTGTCCAAGGTAGCGAACAGATGTCTGAAAGAAAACACACTTTTCAACTGACAGCTTCAATCCAAATTCTTTCAGGCGTTGAAGAACTTTCTTCAGCCGGAGTTCATGCTCCTCTAAAGTTGGTGCAAACACTATTAAGTCATCAATAAAAACAAGCACTTCTTTTAAATTCATGTCTCCCATGCACCGCTCCATGAGGCGTTGGAAGGTGCTAGGAGCATTTGTCACCCCTTGAGGCATGCGGTTAAATTCGTAAAATCCAAGTGGACAGACAAATGCAGTTTTATTTTTGTCTGATTCATTCATCTCAATCTGGTAGTAACCAGATTTTAAATCCAGTGTGGAGAACCATGTTGAGCCAGACAGTGCTGAAAATGTATCCTCTAGCTTTGGCAAAGCATACGCATCCCTGATAGTCTGTGCATTCAACTTCCTGTAATCAATACAGAGCCGTACTGCACCATTTTTCTTCCGCACCACAACTATGGGGGAAGCAAAGGGTGAGTTGGATTCACGTATAACACCAGACTGCAACAGTTCCTGAATATGCTTACGCACAGCATCCACATCAAGGGGGTGAATGGGTCTTGGTCGCTGTTTAAAAGCAGTGGGATCCAAGAGCTTGATCTCATGCTTGACCTTATCTGTACGACCAAAATCAAGATCATGCTTTGAAAAAACATCTGACATACTGTTGAGCAGAGTTGTTATACGTTGCTTCCACTCTGTTGAGAGCAACAAGTCTCCAAAGTTGTAGTTCAACTTAGTTGTATTTGGTTCTGAACTATGGGAAGGTTGATGTACACTCTGCTCTTTGTGAAGAATGGTCTGAATGGTACTGACTTCAGCGATGGCTGCTCTAGCTGGAATCACAATATCATGGTCAGATTCATTAGTGATCACCACTGGTAACGAAACAGGCTGTACAGGAGGTAGATCAAAAAGACTAGATTTTACCATCAAGCCACCAGGTAAAGAGAAAGAGGTTGGATGCTGAATAATTACTTCTCTTTCACCTTGCAGTAATGGGCATATGAGAAGAGCATCCAACACAGCAGTCTTCTGAGCAGGAACAACCTGTGGGATGGATGACTGCATTTTTAAAATGCCATGATAGTCATCAGTTGTTAGTTTATGCCTTAACTCCAAAATTTTATGCACTGCTCTGTATCCAAAAGGCACAGGATGGAACTCAGAATGTGACTGGCAGCACTGCTCATATACAACATCCAAAGTATTGGTGCCAATCAGAATAGGGGGTTGTGCTGATCGCAGGTCTGGAACCACCAAGGCCAAGGTGTTTATGTCCATCTCTTCTCCTATAAACGCAGGAGGAAATGTTAAACAGAGTTCCACATATCCAATATAAGGCACCCTCTGACCATTTGCACCTTCTATCTCCAAAAGATCATCTATTGGTTTTATTAGGTGATCTGATAGATGGATGTTATAGAAGGACCGTGAAATTGTGGTGACTTGAGAACCTGTGTCTAACAGGCAATGAAATTTGATCCCTTTAATCTTCACTTCACCAGTACTTCTTGTGCCTACCAATCCTTTAGGTAATGGGAAATATGAAGGTGAGTCTGTGCTATGGGGACATTCACTGGTTGCAGCTCCCACTTGTCCCTCAGTAAGAACTGCCTCTAGTTTGTTGGCTCACTTTTCTCCCAGGACTGCTGTTTATGCTTAAGCTGACGCCGTTTTTCTTCAACCAGGCTGGAATTTGGCTGACTCGAACAGTTGGGACCATCCTGTCCACACTTAAAGCAGAACCAAGGCTTTGGCCTACTACTGGCTTTGCTAGGTTTTGGTTTCTGTTTTTTCAGCTGATTTTCTGGTCTAACAGAATTGGAGTCCTTAGACAGCAGAGCTGACATTTGACTCTGCAGCTTCAACATTTGCTTCCTTAAATCTTCAATAACACTTGAATTTGATTGATGGTCACATGAGCATGCACTGGTAGTGTGAGCTTGTACATTAACACGTTGCTTAACTGCTGGAATATGCTTTTTCATCAACATCTCTTTTGCCAACTGTCTGTCTTCTTCTGTTCTAAGTGTTAATAAAAACTCTGAGAAGGGAGGTGGTTGGTCTTTTTTCTTATCTAGTTGCAGTTTGTTTATCATACTGTTATCCCAACAACCTCTACAAAATTGTTTTAACAAATATTTGTCCATTTCAGTTGCGGGAATCCCCCCACGCTTCACCACTATGCTGAGAGCCAACTGGAGTCTCTGCAAATAGGAAGATGGTCGTTCCCCATGGTCCTGAAGCGTATTTAAAAATTTTGCAAACAACTCTTCTCCATCCTCAACAGTGGCATATGCAGAATCAAGTACCTGCAAAAATGTTGCAGGGAGGGCATCAGGCCCCAAACCCTCACTAGGTCAGCAGCTGGAGGGAGTAAACCCTCCAAAATGCTCCTTGCAACATATAAAGGTGCAAGACTTGGATCTGCATTTAAAAGTTCTATTTGAGACCTCCAGGATTCATAATCTGCCTCATGCTGAGGTTTTGGAAGTCTTCCTGAAAAGGTGCGTAATCTAAATGAAGACAGAGGTTGACGATTTACATCATCTCTGCGCACAATGTGTTCAACTACAACTCTCTGGATGCCAGGAGGGTTCAGATCATTCCCCGAGAGGGAAATTCTCGGCCCCCCATTCATAACTGGATTTGGTGGAGTTTGTGATCCCTGCTGGTAGGTGGTGGATTGATCTGATTGGTTTGAGGGAGGAGTAGATGGCTGAGTCTGACTGGACTCTCTTTCAGCAGTAAATACTTCAACAATCTCCTCTTCATCACCTTCCCCTTCATCATCCTCATCAGGCTCCCCTCCGGTCGCCGCTATTCCTAAATGAGCACTTATTTGTTCAAAAACTCCTTTCAAAGCATCATCAAATGATTGTCCACTCTGCTGGGCGATACGTTTCAGTTCATGGAGGTAATCAGGAGGTAGGGTCGTGTCCACTGTGGCTGTGGCAGGGCACTCTCTTGAAAGTAATTTAACAACAAAGATAACATCTTCCGCAGTCTGAGATGGATAAACATATGGTAAAAGCGATTTTAGCTTTTCCAAATCTGCAGAATTAATAAATTCGACGGCCAGGTTTTTATAAAATGGACTCTCACGTGCAGTAACAGAAAAAACCTTAACTGCACCATAACTGCGTAAATTATTGATGATCTCGTCATCTGCTTGAGTGTTCGTTACACCACTAATGATGACAGAATTAGCAACATTGATACCAATTTCATCAAAGAAATCCATCTTTCAATACAAAACACATTCACCAAACATTCACAGTATCAGACTCCTGGCTAGCTCGCCATTTATGTAACAGCTATGGGCTACGCAGCTAACTGCGGCTACAAAAGCAGCATCAGAAAAGTGGTCTTTTAAGGAGTCTGAGGTGTGAATAAAAAACAAGAAACAGTACCTTTAGTTTTGGTGCATATATTAAGTGATTTGTATAAAAACAAACAATTACAACAGTACAGTGAGACACGAGATAATTGACTCAGAATAAATTAATATCCAAAAATCATAAAGTCCATAATCCTTTTTGTTTCTAGCTCGCCATCTTCAGATCCAGACGAGGATCTGATCCATCAGGAGGAAAAAAAAAAAAACCCGACCTAAAAGGTCAGAAAACCCATTAAGTGTTTTTATCAAAAACAATTATGTACATAGTACAACAAAAATTAAATTTAAGCATTTAATTTATATACGTTAAATGCAAATGCACAACTAGATTCCCAATAATTATACATAAACATTTCAACAATCAGGTTAAAGTAACCATAATTCAAATAAAGTAAAACAAAAATTATAAAAATAAATAAATAAATAAAATTATCAAATACTCAAGCAGAGTGAGAGAAAGGAAAAAAATAAATTAAATAAATATATTGCGCAATATCAAACTTAAGTGTAGCTACATTCTGATCAATTTCATTTTAACTTCACTGCCTCAAAATCCATGTAAACGTGTCAGAACACGCACAAAATTCAGCAACGAGTTACCTTCTCAGAGAGAGTGGGGCACTGAGCCACAACCAGCCGCGACAGGATCCCGGTGACGGTCCAGGTAAGCCGTGCCAATAATTCTAATAAAACAACGCTCCAATGAGCAATCGAGCAAAATTTCACATATAAAAGCAATAATGCTATCAAATAAACTCACCAGGCAATCAAATCAATGTATTCAAAGATTTGGGTGCGTTTGCGAAGAAAACGCCAACAACAAGCCACAATCACAGTGGAACAGCTGAGAATGTTTAAACTGCGCGCTGGAGGCGGGCTTTAAATAAGCTGGCACAGTTTGGAACAACCCAGGAAGTAGACCGCAAAAATAAAAGTCTTTGACTAATTGCGGGTTACATGTCCTTGTGCTTTTCAAATCAGGGTGGCCCTTCCTGGTGGCCACACACTGAAACCAACTTCTAAGCAAGTCATTTTCAAAGTCTGTCTTAAAACTTGAGCTTTTCTCTTTCCATTTCCGAATCCAGTAAAAAAACACCTTGTAGGCAGGAAGACTCCAGAATGTGGGGCAAACAACCCCCAACACACAACTAGTCTCAATGGAATAGTGTGTATCAAGGTAATTTCTAGTTTTGTAATGATTCAAACTCATAGAAACAGGATAAAAATGGAAAAAGGAAGAAAAAAAAACATGCCACACTTTTCAGTTGTAAAGAGTTGAAATTGATGATCCCAGCATTAAAGCTGCTTTGAAGACATGTTGAATTTCACTTGCTGTAACAATTAATATATTACAAATGCCAAGTTTTTTACAAGGGCACCATATCGATCTCAACAACCCAGATGAATGGAGACCAAGACTACTCTGGGTGATTTTAGAAAGCCGATACGAGAAGCAGAATGGAAGGCTGGTAGAATCCATCGGCACATTCTTACAACATTTCTTATTAGGAAATTCCTATGCCTTCAATGGCAGCAAAGATAGGAAAATATGAGTGAATCAACGCTGAAACAACGTTAGGCAGAAACATTGAATCCATATTAAAGCCTGACATTAAAACAATATTAAAAGTGGTCGGTGACTTACAGGTTGAATCAACATTAGGGTTTCAACATAACTGGCTCCATCATCTGAGAATGGATCTACACATTTTATATTCAACTTAAAAATCAATATTGATTCATGTACTTTTTGGTCTGATAGTTCTTCATCATAACATATCATTAAAAGTTCATTGGTGTTAAACATGCAATTTTGTTGGCAGATGATGGGTATTATGACATTCAAAATTATCTTACCATATTTCCAAAAATGTGAATATACAAACTTAAAAACTACAACATGGCAATAATATTGCATTTAATATTGCACTTCCCCTTTCCATCTCTTTACTTTATTCATTCACAAGATATTCACCTTTTATATTTTCCCTGTACAGTTCTCTTAAAAGACAGCCTTTTAATAGACAATAACTAACTCAACCATTGTCTGTTCTTTTTATAAAACTAATTTATATTTTCAAAATTTTCCCAACTTTGAATCTGCAATTTGATCATTTTAAATTTACCCCAAAGGTATAAATTATTTGATGATGATCTTTTTTTTTTTTTTTTTTTTTTTTACAGAAAAGGTCCTAAATTATAATAAAGTCATTTCAAGACAGACATAACGTTTCATTGCCACAATGGATTCCATAATCACTATTTTATTAAACTGAAAAATAGCCATTTGAAAGTCATTTATGGTGGACTAGAAATCAATGGGATAATGCTATCATCTTTAAAATGTAAAAGTTCCATAAAATCAGAAGTATTTTTTAATTCCTTTTGGATGGCAAATATTTGCATTGAGAGGGTTGGTGTTGCTGACAATAATTATGAATTGTCTACATTATTCTCCTAAAAATATAAATCCAATTCAAGTCACTTTATTTATATAATGCCAAATCACAACAAATGCCATCTCAAGGCACTTTACAAATAATAATTTAAATTCAGTCACATATACATTCCAAACTTGATCCATATTAGAAAACAGTGTAGTATGCTCAATTAAGAATTCAAAGTAATTTAAAAAGTCTGTCTAAGCAGCACTGAGTCATTGACATGCAGCATTGACATTATGGCAAAAATTAAAAAAAATCTTTAATATATTATTTATTAATATATACATTAATTTCCCAATTTACATTCATTAGATTCCATCTGAATTAGTTTCAGATGGAAATAAGGTCAGAAAAAAGACAGACAATGTCTAAGCATCTTAGGAGCTGCTTCTGATACACAATACAATTACTTGAAAACAAAAAAAAGCATGCAAAAGTGGGATGATAATCTTTTCTTTTTGGGCATATAATCATATTTTTATTCAAGCCTTACATGCAGAATAAATCAAACATTTCATAAACATTTACTAATAATTTAATTATTCAAAAAGTGGAAAATATTGTAGCTAATCCTTGTATAGATGTATTTGCTTTAAACTGGAGCCTGGGACTTCAATCATCCAAGCAGTAATGGGAATCTCATCATGTCTTACTTGATGCATTTACTTCTCAGTACTTTACTCAATGTCTTCAGGTAGTTTGCATCCGGGTAGCCATCACTGAAACAACATAATAAGAACACTGTTAATGCATGTTTTTGCTGTATGCACATATTCAGTAAATTCCAAATGTGATCATGGTTTTTTCAGCTGCTGAATCTGTGGAAGACAAAAATAATTAAAAACAAAGTTGTTACAGCACAGACTAAATTTCAGTAACTTTACCTTTCAGAACTGAATAGATCTAGTGTGACAGATTACCATGTTTTTATACACATTAGCTTTATAAGAGAATATAGATTTAAAATCCAGTTTTTACATATAATTTATATAAAACCAAAACTTTGTACTATTTTTAGAAATACATCAATATTCCTTTATTCAAATTCAGAAGTTTCCTCTCCTTAGAAATGAATTTTAAACTGTGTAATTTAGACCTTCTTTTCTCAAGTTTCTCCCAACAGTTTGCTGGGATTTTGGCTCCTTCCTCCTAACAAAACTGGGTGGAACTGAGTCACTTATCTAGTTTGCCTTGCTTACACACAGCTTGATGTCAGTCACATTTACTAAGATGTATTTCCGATGCCATCTATGTTTTGAAGTATAGCAATTCTTTTTGCTGAATGACACCAACACGATGATGTACACTGGATACTTAGTACTTCCCAGGTACAATGACCTGAATGTATCTCCTCCAAGTATAACAAATGTCATTGTGGTCTAATACAGTTTCATGAGACAACAGTCCAATAATTAAGGTCTTTGTTCCTGAATATATTTAAAACTGGAAAATGGCATGTTGCTTTTGAGGAAATGGGTTCTTCCTGAGCAGCCTTTCAGTGCATGTTGATTCAGACTCATTTAACTGTGGATAAGAATACTGTCCAACCAGTTACTGGGATTGATTCAAACATTTCACATAAAATTGAATTCATCTCCGGGATACAGAACCTGCCTCCTTCCTTTGGTTTGATGGTTGGACACTCTCATGGTGCTTACCCTTGCATCTAACTATATGAACAGTTAATGTGGAACTTCATCGTCTAGTAATTTGACCCTGTGATTGACCAGAGTTGAAGAGGACTACAGATCTTTTCCTGATATCTTGTCTGATTTCTGTGGATTAATAGAAATTCAGCAGAGGGTTTAACATTTGGATATTTGGCAGTTCTTTAACAGTTCAACAAACCTTTTTATTCACTCCAGGTTTTCTTTAAGTTAAAAATAAAAAAAAGTTCTGTGGTCAACATTGTCTGATATTGACTCAATAATGTTGACTTACATTATGCTCCCTTCTTCTTCATGTTGTATTTTTAGTGGAACAGAGGCTGGTGTGATAACATCTTCTCCACTTTCATTGGTAGCAATAATAAACAAAAGCCGCTGATTGAAGACCTTCTCCAGCAAAGTGACGACAGTCCGCCCCTCACGGTTTTCAGGGAGGTACGTACACACCTGTGTCTGTGCATATGGCTCGCCAGGGTGGGGGTGTTTCTCCTTGAGTTAGAATAGACATGGAGAAAAGCAGTCAGTGGATGTGAAGTTCCACCAGATATTTGCTAATTTCTGATGGCTAGTCTGAGGACTCTAAGTGGGGAGTCACTCTGTTGTGACGGTTTACAAGGTTTATGTATTTTTTTAAAGAGGTTTCAGCCAGGTATCCCTTCTGGCAGCTAGGATTTGGCGTTTCTTTACCCTGGTATTTTTTTTATAACTGCTGATACAAACACCATACGTTTTCAAGGTGTATCATGCAAAGAATGACATTGTTTGTTCTTTACAGACACAAAAAAATCCTCCACCTAATAATTTTTGTCAGTCTTGAATTTTCACAATGTCCATGAAGAAATAAACTTAAATCCTTTCTTCACCCACAAAAACAGTGACTTTATTCCTTCCGTTCAAAGTTCAAAGGCGGGCAATGGTTGACAGAAACTAGCCCCACAGCATGAAAGCTTATGTGAAGAAAGTCTCACAAAGCAAAACTGGTCATCAATTTCTTTTGATCATCATCTTAATTAACTTTTAACTCAGTGATGTCACATGCTCTCAAGACTTCTGGTTTCCTTCCACGTATTTTTATTTTCGTTTTATTTTTATCAGTCCACAATGATTGTAACTACTCAGCGACAATGCAATTAGGAATAGACAAGCAATTACACAGCATCTGACTTTATTTTAATAGTTCCTGTAAAGGACAGCACCACTGGCAAGGTGGCGGCGGTTGTTGCTATAACCCAGTCTGGGGGGAAAGTGTCATCTTCACAAACAGGAAAGTAACGAGCTTCAATAGCAAGCCAATCAGGTGAGTAATAGGAAGACCATGTGTGATTGGGTGTCTGAAAGTGTGGGAGGATGGGAGAGGCCAGTAGAGAGAGGAAAATAGTTCAACTAGCTCTGTGCATCACATGGGTAGTCACACTATGAGGTGGAATCTTGGAACTGTAGCTCCGAGAAACAGCTTGGTTATTTAAATTCCAAAATAAGACCATGTAATCCCATAATTCTCATTATCTCATAATTTCTGATCTCTTAATTAAGAAATTAGGTGCCTTTTTTTCTTTGGTGAATGTAACATGCTTCTGTAGAGTTGATTTATAACAGAAGGCAACTTGCTGAAAAAACTTTGTTCTGTCAAGCCATCTGATGAATAACTTTGCAGATGCATCTAACATGAATTATGTTCCACTAATCTTTTTATTCTTTCAGGATACAAAATTTTTTGTGTCATTTCAGTCTTCTCTGTGAAATAATACCAAGCTAAATGCTAATTATGTGTTTTTAAACCAAAGCAAAATATCTCCCTTTTGATGTCTGTTTTCTACTCTATGCCTTTTACATAATTGTTTTTATGAAGTGCACCTCACTAAATTATTTGATCTTCAATCAATGTGGAATGTGTGTACTAGAATTCTGTCTGTATAATTGGATTGAATTTGTTCTTTTGTAAAGTTACTTAAGATGAAAATTGTTGTGAATCGACATTATATAAATAAACTGAATTAAATTTCATTCAGTTTTTTTGTTTAACACTTTTGAAAAAAAAAAACAAATTATTAATAAACAGAACAAACACAACATAGAGCCCTTATAGTTAGTGTGAGGAGCTTAAAGGGAAATAAATCTGGCATGTAGAAATGGAAAAATGATAGGAAAATAACTAAATAAAACAAATAACTAAATACATAAGTACAAAAATATACGTGGGGTGCCCAAAGTCGGTCCTCGAAGGCCGGCACCCTTTATGTTTTAGTTCTCTCCCTGGTGGTGCTTGTCACCTGCCCAATACAATTTACATTTTTCTTTAATAAATTTGCAAACATTTTTACATTTTGCTTGTTTTCTGTAGCAAATAGCTGCAATAAAACAAAGAGTGAAAAATGTAAAGGCATCTCATCACATTTCATAGCCACTATATCTTGGCAAAGTAAGTCCAGTTGTATTGGTGCTGATCCCACCCAGGACACAAACTGTCTGCACCTCTGCTGTCTGGGAAACAGTACAAGTTCATAAAGACCATAATCACACTACTATGGAACAGGTTTTCCTTTCCCAATAGCTGCGAAATCCATCTTTCCACCTTCAAACCCCTCTGCCGACCTGCAGACACACTTGTACACATTGGCTGAGACTTCAGCAACAGACATGTATGGGCTTCATAATTTACCTTTATTTCATTGAGGATACTACTGCAAATTTATGTTCTTGTGACATAATGACAACTACAACATTTTATGTTTTATGATATTCGTAAAATATGTGGGCTGGTGTTAGACACTTACTGTTTGTATGCCTTTAGGGAACATATAAGTGATCTTCAGTGTGTTGGCATCAGGGAAACCTGGCATGTTTTTCTGGAGAATCTCCAAACTCATTTTGCCTTCAGGTTGATAAAAATTTGATGATGTGGTCCTCCAACTCATCCCGTCATTTACTGAACAAAAATAATGTCAAATTGTCAGAAAGTGATCAGAAGCCAATATTGGAAATAATAACATAAACCAATGATTAATGAGGTGGCTGACCTCGTTGTGCCAGTGATTGAGGACCCTGTCCTTTCAGGTAGCGATTACAGTGGAGTTTCTCACTGCTGTGATTGGAACCCATTCTGAAAACCATTGAACACAAATATGGAAAAAAAAATCAATTTTCCTGTTTTATGCAGCAAAACACCCAAAAATGCTCTATAATTCTTTAGTAAGTCTATATATTTTGTTTGTATTGCAGCTTCAGCAAAAAATAAATAAAGAAAGAAATAATGTGCTTCACAAAAAAGAATATGAAAATTAAAACATGATTAAAAAAGATAAATGATAAAAATTGTTTTAAATATTTCTTAAAAAGATTTTTTTTTAAATTTTTTTTTTAAATTTTAATTTTCCTCATGTTTTCTGTCTTGGCATTTAAGTCATACCATGTTTCCAAAGCCATGAAATCCTTACCTGGTTTTTCCCAGTTCTGACTGAAGTCAGAACTGAAGTGTTTTAGTCAGAATTCTAATTCAGTCTCAGCCAGAATAAATAACCAAACATTTTCAGGTGTATGCCAATTATGTTGGTGGTATAAGACAAAATTCTCAGAACTATTTCTTCCTTAACATCCATCCATCCATCTTCTTCCTCTTATCCGGAATCAGGCAGCAGCCTAAGTAGGGAGGCCCAGATTTCCTTCTCCTCCGCCACTTGGGCCAGCTCCTCCGGGGGAATCCTTCCTTCTTATAGGATTTGTAAACCTGCACTTTATCCACACTGGATTATCCACACAAATTGTCCGCCTGTTTTGACCTGAGTGATTTGAGTTTTCAGACTTGATTTAGATTTTTTTTTTTTTTTTAAGGCTCACATGGGCAATGACAGTGAGACCTAGAAGGGTGTGGTTGGAAGGAAAGGCCTCGCTGATCTGAACTCTGTTGTCGGACTTCTGTAATCATCATGGATTGTCCATGACAAACAACATGTTCAAGCACCAGGATGCCCTCAGTTGCAGTTTGATTACGCTCGGCTTTGTTGTTGTCTCATCTGATCTGCAGCCACATGTCTTGGACACTCAGCTAAAAAAAAAAAGGTGTGGAGCTTTCCAATGACCACTACCTGGTGGTGAGTTGGCACTGATGGTGGAGGAGAATGCTGGTCAGACTTGGCAGGCCCAAATGTATTGTGACAGTCTGCTGGGAACATCTGGCAGAGTCGCCTGTGAGACAAAGATTTTACTTTCACCTCCAGAAGTGCTTTGAACATATTCCAGCAGAGGTGGGGGACACTGAGTCCAAGTGGGCAAGACAATCAGAGGTGAGTGACCATCTTGCAAAGTATCTGCTATCTGTATATATGGTGAGAGCAGGGGATCGCAAACATTTGGAATGTGGGAGGGGTATACTGGTTAGGGCAGAAGTAACTGGCTTGCAAGTGATTTGACTGGTCTGTCAAGGTCCTCAATTTAACAGCAGTTTGTGGACTATATTTTTTATCTTTTATTTTAAAAATGTCAACTTCCTTCAATGCTCGACTTCTCTCCTGGTCTATAGTTCAATCATTCCTATTGCAGTTATTTCAACTTATCCACTAGCATAGATAAACCAGAAATCTATAGCATCAAGAAATTGTAATCTCAGAATTATATGTCCTCAGTAAATACTAGCATTTGCTGCATTGACCCTGTTTATGTGACATCACTATCTTCAGAAAATGGCTTTCCTTTGATGGATGTAAAAACAACTCAATTGGTAAAAAACTGTTAGTTGGTAGCCTAATATTGCTTTTATTTAGTTGATTTTACTACAAAAGTGGTTATAAGGGGGGTGCTGTGGTGGCGCAGGGCTTAAACACAACCAACATAAGGAGGCTTTAGTCCTTGACTCGGCCGTCACAGGCTCCATTCCTGGTCTGGTGACCTTTGCCGCATGTCTTCCCTCTCTCTCGTTACCCTACTTTCCTGTCTTAGCACTTTCAAATAAAGGCCACTATAGCCAAAAAAAAAAAAAATGATTATAAGGTCTTGCGTGGTTAGTTGCACAAACTTGCCAACCAAGCTTGTCATTTTATTTTAAACCTTTTGATGAAAGATGAAGGAATGCTTAAGGACTGAAGGAATAAATTTCAATTGAATTTATTGATAGCTTCTCTAATCTAGAAATTATTTCATGATACTAATTAGTAGTAATCATAACAATGCTGGACTTATTACCTGGAAACTCCCTACTGACAAATTAAAAAAAAAAAAAAAAAAAAAAAAAAAAATATATATATATATATATATATATATATATATATATATATATATAATATATATTTATATATTTTTTTTTTTTTTTCAGATACTTTTTATATATATATATGTATGTATATATATATATATATATATATATATACATATATATATATATATATATATATTCTCCAAACTATTCTCCAAACTATTCTTCAGTTAAAGTCGTTTATTTTAACCATTAAGTATAAATATTAATTATCTTTAATCTTGTATAAAACAATAGACCAAAAAGAGCTAATGCTTTGGCCCTACTTCTTCTTCATTATTTAATCTCCTTTACTTAAGAACACATAGCAACAGAAAACATCTTTCTTTTTTTCTTTTACAAACATTAAAAGCAGACAGCTTAAAACTGACATGACTTCAAAAGGGTTAGCTCTGATGACATTGGTACAACAAATCTAGTATAACTGATGCAATTAAAGTTTCAGATAATGAAACATCATAGCACTATCCCTCCTTTACCATTACAATAAATCTGTAAACTGAGTGTGGGTTGTTCATAATGTTATCAGTACCTGTTGAAATGTTCTTCTTATCCACACATTAATAAAGACTTCTTTTTTTCTTGAGTCACACTGGAGGTTAGGTATTTAGTTTGATGCAGGTCCAGCAACGGAAAGTAAAAACAAGGAGAGGAAGTGAGAGAGATAGGTGTGTTCACTTGCTGGATCTTGTGAAAGCATTTTTACTTGTTTAACTGGTCTTGCTGCTTAGGGAGACAACTGTGTGTGTGTGTGTGTGTGTGTGGGTGTGTGTGTGTGTTTGTGTAAGAGAGAGAAAGAGAAATAGTACAAAAGTATGGAATTTGCTCATTTGTAAGATTAGAAGGAATCTTCATCTCACCTGGGTTCAGAAGAAATGCTTATTTCTGCCACATTTGAACTGAATTAACATCCTTCCACATTTTAAAACATTAGAACTGGCCATTGCGATGATGCAGGACTAATGCACGTGACCCATAAAAGGAGGCCTCAGACCTCGATGCAGTCGTCACAGACTCGAGTGCCACATGTCTTACCTCTCTCACAACCAGCTTTCCTGTTGTTTCAAATAAAGTCCAGTAATTATTTTTTAATTATTAAAACAGACTGATATGTATAAAACGCCATTTTCATTACAGTAAATTTAGATTTTTTTTGTTGAATGAAATTCTGTGTCTTTTTGTCATATTTTCTTGCATTTATTTGTATACAGTAAATAGTGAGAGTTGGTATTGTAGAGTGAGCCATGTGTTTTTTTTTTCTAAAACATGAGACACAAAGCACATATAAGGAGTAAAGCTTAATAAAAGAAAAGTGCAGAGCATAATTTGACTTTTCTCAGTTTGCATTTCTTGTCTGGATTAGTAGAGTGAGCCAGTTAGGATTTAGGATAGAATATGATTATTCCACTGGCCACCCCTCTCCTTGCTATCTTTAGTGTCCCCCAGACTTCACAGCTTAAGGTGGATTACTTTTCTCTGCTCCAGTATACACAAGGTAGCTAAAAGAAGCCAGACTTTTGTGTCACAAATCCCCAAACTTTTTAATGAAATACTTTCTATTTCCACTTTAGAGAACATAGTCTTGGTTGTCATCCTTCACAATTTTACACATGCTTTATTTTGATCTTTTAGTCACTGTACCAAATTTGTAATTTATAGCAAACCATCTGTCAATTATTTTTCTGGATCAATTTAAATATCCTCAGTGGACACAGTGCCCTCCTAAACCACTGCAAGGTGTATAATTATTAAATTTGCATTCAGTTTTACTTTTGGATCCATAAATTATTTTTGAATTTGAATTGAACTTGAATTTTGAAATGTTTTTGCTCGTAGGTGTGTGTGGACATTCTAGCCTCCTATTTGCTAACTTCATACAACTGACCCCAACTCTGATAAGAATATTCCATCAAACAAATAAAAAACATTAATAATACAGAAATATTGACTGAATGAGAATTGTGTTTATTACCTTCTTAAATACAGCATGATGTTTGAACAAATAATGGGACAAAATTGAGTTATAATAAAGAAATGAGAAATAGCCATGATGGGTTCTCTCCATGGAAACATTTCCTTCTGCAAGAGCCTATTTTTAAATTCTGTCATTAGAATTAAACTAACAAGGGCAAGCATTACCTTCTTTCTCATGGGGACATCTTGGAAACATTTTGACTGAAAATACACACACATTTCCCAAACTGTGTTGAGATTGTGTTGCCTTGTCACTTTCAGTGACATCTGCTGGATTTAGAAAGTCATTACAGGGAAATTCAATAGAGACAGGAGTGTTGACCAGTTCGTTGATGCCTCAGTATTGTGGAAGTGCTCTGGTTACAGTAAGACAAAACTTGGGAGCAAATCCTACATTTTTCACCTACAATATAAATAAAAGTTAATGTATGTAAACTAACTCAAATATCCATGGAAAGGAATTTGAATTATCCAAAAGAAAAATGATCAAAAGTGGAAATGAGAATGGAAGAATTATTTTCCGTGACAAGATCAAAATGATCCAACATGGGAGAAAACTTCCTTGGTTGATCCAGTATTCAAATACAAACCAAAAACCAACGCAAAGCAAAGAACACAAAGTATTTCCATCAAACAAAACCCACAAACATGTCGACACAGTTTCTCCCTCATCAACACAATTTGGCACAGTCACATCCAAACAACACAGGAACTGCAAACAACGTGGTTTTCCTTAAAGTGATACACGCACCAACATGGGGTTTCAACTTGTCAGCTCGGCGCATGTTCTGAGGTTTCTGTGTCGTCTGACCCATCACTATAAAATGGTAACACAACCTGGTTAGTATACTTGTGTTTCTGCAGAACACAGGTGAGGTTTTTTATATAAAGTTTCAAAACATTAGAAATTAGAACACAGAATCTACTGTGTTGCCTATAAAACATATTATAGGCAATGGTTTATTATTACTGTGTGAAACTATTTGGAGAAATCAAAATATTGTGAGACATGGAACAATGGGCTCCACATATGCTCCAAAGAATTGCAAACACACACGCAATAAAATCCTAAAAAAGGAAACAGTGGCGGGTGAAACAGCAGGGTTTTATCACTTATTTCAGTCTGCAAGCAAACTAAGAGCGAGTTCCTAAATCAGTTATGTGGTACATGTTCCATCAACACAGGCCTCGATATGCATTTCATAAAAATCCTCCTGGAGAACTAGACACGCAATATGAAGCCTTGGCATCACTACCTGAAATGTTCCTTGAAATAGTGATGGTGAAACTGAGGCTTTCTGAATCACTGAACCACTTTGAGATAGTTGCTCAGAAAGTGGACTATTGTTTTGAAGCACTCCATAGGCTCTAAAATAGCAACATCTAGTGGTTGTTTCAATGTTCTACAGTTGACTTGAATAAAATTGATATCTTCATTTAAATCATGAGTCTGTTTCATTCATACCATTTTCATTAAAGCTCATGTTCTCCACAGAAACCTGTATTTTTGTAGTTTATATAAAATTGAAAGGAAGATGCTACAATTAACATGACCTTTTTAACAATATTGAACCTTGTTATGTTGGACTGTAAATATAATTATTCTTATGAGTTATTCTTTTCATTTTATTACTACTGGAGAACTTATAACTTTATATTATGATGTCATAATAGAGGCAGTATTATTCAAATATTTTTATTCAAAAAAAGAATCATTTCTGCAGTTTTTGGCTTCAGTCAGCTCCTTCTCTGGCTCACTCCATCTTTAGAGAAGACCCATCAGCATTGTACAGATGTTGCTGGCACATATAGTTATGACTGGACTATAGTTTTAGAGTATAGATTTAAATAAGGAAAGATTCCAAAAACGCACAGATTTTGTGTATATTCAGTTTCATTTTAAAGCCTTGAGAATGACTACAAGACCTGCCCATTCGGGATCTCTGAGAATCAGCACATGACGAAGACATGATTTTTGGCACACTAGACAGGACTGATTGTATTGGTGAGCAGAGCAGTTCCTGAACTAGAGAACTAGTTCAGGAACCTATGAGCAGCTATCACTGCTCATAAGTGATAGCTGCTCTACTATACTTTTGCTGACAAAATATTCAGTTAATCTTTGACTTATTTTAGAAGACAAAGACAGCTAGGGGGAGATTTTCTTTATTTTTCCCTTCTTGTGGTGCAATATTTTTCCATATGTTTGTATAATGGTACAATAAATACTTGTGCACGTGGCAGGGTGTCACATTGCTACAAAATACTTTGATTAAGCCTAACTCTCAAAAAAGGAATGGCTACATATCACTAGCTGTATTTGTGTTTCATTAAGGTGTATTCATGGACACCACTGTTGCTTCTGAAGTTGGGTTTCATAGTTTGGCTATGAAACTCAACTTACTCATACAATTTATTAGTCTGAGTAAGGAATTGAAGGACTTTAAGTGTTGTGTGTCATTTTCAGGGTTTTCTTTTTTTCATTTAGTTGTTTTATTCAAATCCTTTATGCATTTTGTGTTAACTCAGCATCAGGTATTGTTATATTAATATTTTTTTTTGGGGGGGGGGGACATATGGAACAAGTTAATACTCATAACATCTCTAACATAAAAATCACAAGTTGGAATGTGAGGGGACTTAGAAAAATAATTAAACTAAAACATGTTATTAACAGAATTATACATCTTAAATTGAAAATCATTTTCTCTAATAGATTGTAAATTAAAATTTGGAAAAAAATAAAATAAAGTAGATGGCTGGGCCAGGTGATACATGTGACATGCAGTAACTGTGCAAGAGGTGTAATTATTTTGATTCACAAGAGCATACCATTCCAAATCCTAAAAACAATAAAAGACCCAAATAATAGATTTATTTGGAATAATAAAAAACTATTATTTTGCCTCTCTCTGGCAGGTGCCTATTGTACCTGCCAGAGAGAGGGGGGTTACAACTCCCTAATTTTAAATTGTATGCCCTCAGCCATGTTCTACTTTTCAGCCGTGACACTCCCAGCATGGATAAAAGTTGAACAGTTAGTGAGAAACCTTGAATTAAATTTGTATTTATATTCTGCAAGGTCAAAACACTTGATAAAAATTATAAAAAAAAAAAAAAAAACTTTTTAGAAAACACAATTGATGTTTGGTATAGGACCTATCACTATGTTGGAGACATTCCTTCCATCTTTTCTTTTTCCCCTATTTGGGGAAAAAGAAATGTTAAGGCAGGAAGAGCTGACAGAGGTTTCAAAATCTGGGCAAATGAAGGTCTCAAATGACATCTTAAAGAAACACTTTTAAGTATTTAGAAATTAAACATTTCATTATGTTAAAAAATAAACAGATTCAATTCACTGTCATACCTAGAAAATATTGTTTTACAAAATTTAGAGAGGGGAGGTCATATTTCTTTATTTATGTAGCTTTAACCAAACAAGGAGATGCATCATCCAGCTGCTATGCACCACAAATCGAGAACAAACTTTCAGAAAACTTTAAAACAGCTTTACAAAACTGCATTTTGAAAAGCTCAGTCAATTATCACAAGGATGAGACTCCTCAAAAATAAGTGATTGATGAGAACTTGTATAACTACGGACAAACTGAATCGCTGGTCACCTAACGTCCCAGATAGCTGCAGTTAATGTTTGGTTGGAAGAGTATGGTGGAAATTTTCTGCCATAATCCAAGAGCACATATTTTCAGTCTGAAAGAAGGATTTCATGTCTCAAAACTTTTAATACTTTTGCTTATATTTTTATTTTGAAAGCAGAACTTCATGCCTTTCTTCTCAGAATTTGAAATGCTTGTACTCAAAACTTCTCCTCATGCTCACACTTAGTCTCTGCTCGAACTCTCTGCTCGCTTACAAAACATTCTTTGCTTGCTTCTGGCACAAAATTGAACCTTCCCCTGGCAACCTCTCAGCCAGTAGAATGAAAGTGTTGCACTGGGTGCATTTGTTTCCTTAGAGCAGTGGTGTCAAACTCGGTTTCATTTTGGGCCTTATCAAAAATCGTAATGTTCTTAAAGGGCCGGTTATGCCAGAATGTATCGATAAAACCAATCAAACTGTTAAAATATTAATAAGTGGCTGTCCCTCCATGATTTTATTATTTTCCTGATGAATTTTCAGAAAAATTTGCAGTGAAATGAGAAAAAATATGGGGATCTGTTGATTTTGTGTGAATTTTGCAAATCTGTGAAAAACTGGAAGGACTTATTGATGTAACTTGGAACCTAGAGGGCCACATAAAAAGCTACGGCGGGCCAGTTTTGGCCCCCGGGCCTTGAGTTTGACACATGTGCCTTAGAGGGTGTGCCTGTGTGGCTACTATTGATTGTAGCAACCTGCGCCACCCACTGGTTGTAGGAAGAAACAACGGTCTCAGCTTTCTGTTCAATGTTACACAAACATCCACTAGCAGTGTGCTACTGGTCTCTAAGGACCTTCTGATATTAGACATTAGTTTGTTCATCCAACCAACTGCTTACATCCAGTGGGTGGCACAGGTTACGACAATTGGTGCCAAAAGGCAGTTCCAAAAGCAAGAGGCGAATGTTTCATAAACGAGCAGAGTGCTGGGAGAACGCCAGGAGAAAGGTGTGAGTAAACATTACAAGTTTTGAGAAAAAAGACATGAAGTCCTGCTTTCAAAATGAAAATGTAAGCAAAAGTATAAAAAGTTTTGAGAACACCAGCAGTCAGTGTGCCCACAGCTTAAGGATTTTAGGGAAACACCAAAGAATATTATGTATAAGAGTACCAGCAAGAAGAGTCAAAGGAGCAGGACAAACTCAAAAATGCATAAATAAGAATATTTTCAAAATAGATCAAACTAATCCAGGGTTCTCTACATTATGATGGAAGCCAATCAAATGTTGATTTGACGTATAAGTATAATGGTAGTTTACATTGATGAATAATGAAACACTTGTGTGACAAATTTAATCAGAAATGGTTGAATTTGTCATTTTCACTAGTCTTGCTTGTGTAAGCTCAGAGAAAAGTCACCAGGTGTCATATGCAAGTTTCAGGAATAGAGTTAATGATCACCTAGAGCACATGTGTCAAACTTGAGGCTCCTGGGCCAAATCTGGCTTGCTCTAGCTTTTTATGTAGTCCTCTAGATTCTAGATTAAACATTAAGTGTGCTTAAATATTATTTTATCAATCAAATCAGTGCAGTTTTTCATTCATTTACTGCCAAATTATATCAATCAGTCCCTCCAGTTTCTTGAGAATTATCATGAAAATTCACATAAAATCAACAAATCCCTGCACCTTTTTGCACTAATATATAATTGGTGGATTATTGCAGATTTTCCTCAAAAATTGTCAAAAATTTTTCTTACTTGTGCTGAAGACCTGCATCAGCCTTAATTGATGTCAGATTATAATCCATGATCTATAGAGAGAGTAATAAAGAGTCAAATTTGCCGTCATAAATAAGAGCAAACCTCGCAAAAATTTACAAATTAGTATCACAAACACTTTGACTTTTACTGCAAAAAATGTGATGGAATCCTGGAGGCACTGAAAAGATGTTCAATAATATTGTTTCATTTTAAGAATTCATTGATAGTTTATTAGTTTGTGAACAGATTTTATCAATACATTCTGGCACAACTGGCCCTTTGAAAGCATTCATGATCTTGATTTGGCCCAAAACAAAGATGAGTTTGACACCCCAGACCTAGAGGGAAACCCTATGGAGTTTATCAAATATTGGCCACATAAAACAATGTATGAAGAACTACATATATTAATTTGTTTTAAAAATATCTACTCAAGTTGGGACAGAAAAATGTATGTATTTTTGTTCTGTTTCTAATTGTTCATGACCTCACAGTTGATAATTATAAATAATTGAGCATTTGCCAAAATTGCATGTAATATCATTAGTTCTCCCATTGATGGACACAAAGTAATTACCATTTACACCTTAGTAAGTTTATCCTTAGCAGCGATGTGAAATATCTGCTTATAATGACATCAAAGTCACATGAAGCAGGTTACTCATTTCTTGAAATCATGTGAAAGACATTCTCACTCAATGATAAACCACAGATAAACCATAATAAATACATCATGGGTATAATGTTTTGGGAAACAGGTTTTTTATGCTTTTGTTTTTAGGTCAAAGTCTTAAAAGTGAGTATTAGAGTCAGCACTCTGACTCTGGTTCAGCAACCAGAGGAAGCCATTCAGAGTCACCATCCTTGAAATCCCGTCTTGATGGCTGGGGCACTGCAGCCTTCATGGCTGCTCCTCTGTCTTGTCTTTCCGTTGTATGGACTGCCGGGAGAGCCGATGGACAATTCACAACTGACACAGTAAGTTTGGATCAAAAAGATCAAGGAAAGATTTAAAGAGATTCAATGTAACGTGTGAAAAACTTGTCTATTTTTTGGTTTTCTTGTTTTGGATAATTAGGGTTTTGAAATCATGCAGATGATATCTGGAACAAGATTGGGTAAATTTGTACTTTATTAGATTGATTTAAAACCTGAATGTTTGTTTTGTAGGCCACGTATGGTTTCAGAAAATGGTCACCTGGTGTTTAAAACAGGTGACAACAAAGAGATCCGCTTCGAGCCTTCGTCATCAGGCCGAGTAAAAGTGGGCAGCGAAGACCTCACACAGCTTCTAAGCCAGGTAAACTTAGGTTTCAGTTCAGGTTTATGTATACCAATGTCATCTGATACAGCAAATTTACTGTAGTTTTAAGTTAATGAAAGCTTCCATGCACAGGCCATTTCATTGATGGAGAGCAAATTCAACACAAGAAAAAAACAGCTACTTATTGTTCCAAACAGAAAACCACAAAGATAAAATTGATATGACAGATGTCATCAAAACGCTGAATTAAAGAGGTCTCATTATACTTTCCTCTGGACATCACAAAGTTACAAATATTCTGAAGTTCACAGTTATCACTGCAACAGTGTCTTTACAGGTATGTCTAAAACAAATCCATCTTCCAGCTGCAGTTGATCCAGAACGCTGCTGCTTGCGTTCTCACTAAAACCAGGAAGATAGAGCACATAACACCTGTTTTAAAGTCCCTACACTGGCCCCCTGTACCTCAGAGAATAGACTTTAAAATACTGCTGTTAGTTTATAAAACACTGAATGGCTATAATACATACAAGATGTGTTGTTGTATCAACCCTCCAGACCTCTCAGGTCTTCTGGTTCTGGTTTTGCTCTTTATCAACAGAACCAGAACCAAACATGGAGAAGCAGCTTTCAGCTTCTATGCACCACAAATCTGGAACAAACTTCCAGAAAACTGTATAGAAGCTGAAACACTGAGTTCATTTAAATCTAGACTAAAAACCCACCTGTTTATGAAACATACTGTAACAATGAAATATGAATCAACAATCTGATATGTAACAATGGCACTTGACTAAATGTGATGTTTCAATTGTGGACTTGTTTTGACACAGAGTTGAGAAACTACATTAAAAACTTAGAATAAAATTTCATGCTGAAATCTGAAACTTCATTGATGAAATGTAGTCTGGGAAAAATTCATTGTGTGAGATCCGGTGTTTTAATCTGTCTTTACTATGTCTGACTTCACGTAGGAAACAATGACCAGAAGTTTATTCTTTGCACATACCCATCAGAAACAGTAATTAGTCTACCTTTGTAAACATGGAGACATGTATTTTGAACCTTGTGTAAGTATCTGACCTTATTACATTTTACACACATAAAAGGCTGTTCCTGCTCATACAATGATTAACAAGTTTAGACTTCCACACAGTAAAAAAAGGTCTTTTTTTTTTTTTACCTTTGAGCTCAAAGGTCAAGTGGCCCAAGGACTGCAGTCAATTGATTCAGGATGTAAATTGTGTGCAGTAAGCATTTTAATGCAATGCATTAAATCATAACCCTGTAAAAATATTAATTGTATTAAAATATGTTCCCTGGAAAAAAAAGTATGTATTATTTATTAAAATAACTTTTCGCTGTCAGTAACTTAACTCACTGCTTCTCACCTCATACCTCATTTTAAAATGTCTTTATCTGAAAAGAAACTGATTGGGAAGTCATGTCAGCTATATGAGTTTAATGAGTATGACTCATTAAATCCATCTCTTTTATTTTTGATCAAACAGATCATGCTGTATATTTTTGTTTTAAAACTTTGTGTTAATCTCTGGTCACATTGAACAGCTTTTTAAAATAATGTTGTGAAAATGCATTTGTGGATTGTGTTAAAAGAATCCTAACAACAAACATGCTGCAGAGCTTGGCATCAGAGTGATGACAAAACCAGACGGCTCCACATCATTATGCCATCAGCTACTAAACTGATGCTTTTCTTCTATGGACTTATTTTAATTGTTGGTCCTGTTTTATGAAATGAAGTGGCAAAAGAATCTGTACTGTTTTGTAGCAGACTTCTTGATTGATGATAGCTTAACTGGTTTAGAATTGAAGTCTTACATAATAATTTCTACCATGTAAAATTGCACAAACTTTTATAACTTATTTAGAATGTTTATAAACCAAACATATTTCGGGGCCAGTTACATGTGATGAGGTTGTTAAGCTTTGACAGAGCAGTGGTGTCTACTATATTAAGTTAATGTTTTTATTTAAAAAAAAAAAGAAGAAGAAAAAACAATATGTACACTGACTGACAATGATGTTACTCATGTCACTCCCTTCATTCATATCCAACACAACAATAAACATACTTTTGAATTGGTTATGGCAAGGATATGACTTTGTTGCACTCATTTTTCTTTTTGTGAAACGTGCAATATTTTTGATAAACTAATGTATATGGTTCCCAAATATCATTTTAACTGTGTTTTCATTCTTATTTTAGATCAAAACTAATAAAGAAGACATCGATGACATCAAGACTCATGGAGGAACAATTCCCCCTGAAATCTCCAACAACCTCAACCAACTTAATACCAAGGTAACAGAAATCTAATATATTTAATGTGAAGAAGATGATCACTACTGGAAGTCATCAGTAATACATATTAAAGCGTAGATATATGGAATTTAGAAGTTTCTGTTTATTATAAAGGTGCCATATCGAAGAAAACTTGGGTTATGCCAGGGACAACCACTACAACAGCTGAAGGATGTCTTTGTTGTTAAGGAGCCACTGCTCTTACCAATGGAAACACACTAAATTACATTTGAAATGGTTCACTCTTCCACACTCTTCTTGTGAAATAAGAAGATTCATATCTAAAGCAGTGCTCACCTCTACAGAATCCTTTGAAGCTGACACCTTGAAGCTGTTGATCATAAACGCATGGCATTTACTAACAATCTCACGGTTATATTTTCTAGCAGCAAATAAATGTTTGATTTTATTTAACAGTTTGCACGTTTATTTGAATTTAACCCACAAATCATCTTCATTGGTGTAACACTATAAAGCTATTGCGTTACACCAATGAATGTGTACATTTCCACAACAAAAATCGACTTTCCATGGTTCTTTCAGGTGACAACACTGGGTAACCAAGTAACAGAACTTCAACAGGTGAGACTTAGAAGTGCGTGATCATGCCTCAGAACTAGAAACTATGCTGGTTTCCTGCTTGTTTTCCTTCCAGACAGTCCAGAGAGTGTCTTGCAGCAGTAATCCTTGCCAGAATGGAGGAACATGTCTGAACCTGTTGAACTCCTATCACTGTCTGTGTCCAAGCAATTGGGCTGTGAGTTCTATACTGTTTTAAAAATAAAAATACATAGTTTATATATCAGTTTCAGCTTATCACATGCTAGAATGTGATTGTGATGCTACAACTGAGTTTTATGTACTTTATGTATGTGTGTTGTGTGTTAGGGTGCTAACTGTGCCAGTGATGTAAATGAATGCCAGACATTTGCAGGAACACTGCAGGGTTGTCAGAACGGGGCAACCTGTGTCAACAGCCCTGGATCATTTACGTAAGTCTTTAGCTTTCCAGTGCTATTAATCTATACTTCTTGGAAGAATAATACACAAAATGTTTCCTAGTTTAAAACTTATAAACTATAACTTCTAAAAGGCATACCTTAATGGTAACATTTAATGCAGTGGTTCTTAATCTTTTTTGAGGTACTGAACCCACTAGTTTCATATGCGCATTCACTGAACCCTTCTTTAGTGATAAATAAAATATGATTTTTTTTTCCAAATTCAAGATGTAGGTATATGCTTTTTTTTACTGGTGCACAAAATGAGCCATGAATGAACATCATCTTGCTCAAAGAACAAAACCAACACAGTGCATGAACTCACAACAAATTACAGTATTACTTTATTCTGGCCCCCAAAAAATATTTTGGCCCTATAAAAGAATTTCAGCCCCCAAAAATATTTTTTTCTGCTATTTTACTAATTAAAAATAAATTTTGATTTTTTTTAAAAAGAATTTAGCATTTTTTAATAACTTAATTTTTAAATTTAAATTTAAATTTAATTTGATTTTTGTCGTTTTGAATCCACAAAATACTTTTTTACTTTTCCCCATCTCCATGCAGCTTCAAAAAATGTTCCCTTAGTTTTGCCGGTGGGAGACTAGAGCTGCTCAACTTGGCATTGGATATCATGCAGATGGGATGCTGACTCCCATCCCGTTACGTGATACACGTGAATCCATGTTGTACATATTTGTCCAACCACTTTCTTTTTTTGCTCGACATGTTTAGTATGAATTAAAATATTGAGAAAGAAACCACATGATGTACAAGTACGACAGCCGTTGACTACTGTGCAAACTAAATTCCCTGCAGCACTGATTGGCTAAGCAATGTCACGTGATCCTCTGAAGCAAGTGATGGCCAAGCGGGGCGTGTCATCATGACTTTACACAGTGTGTCTTTTCCTCCGCTGCAGAGGCTCCGCCGAACCCCTGAGAACGACTCATCGAACCCCTGGGGTTCTATAGAACCCAGGTTAAGAACCACTGATTTAATGTTATGTCAAAGCACATAATCATGTATTTATTACAGTGATAAAATCTAGGCATCCCAAAATTACTTCTCTTACTGGTCAAAGACTTGAAGCAGAAAAATTTAAGTGTAAGCTACAAATTGGCCAAATCAGCTGCGTAAAGTCCAGTCAAAGCTTTGCTGACCTAAGTGCTGTACAAAGTTCAGCATATAAACCACTGAATCAGCAAGTGACATGAAACTGCTACAGTAAAAAATGATTCAAATACACAAAAGTGCTGATTTTCTCACAAGTTTGTTAGGGACAGTGTGGGATAAGACTTCAGATTAACTGAGGGCTTTGTAAACATTTTTAAACCACTTGATTTTGAAGGTAAATATGTGATACTGTTAGTTCATGTTTTTAACAGTTGCTCTATTTGTTCTCCAGTGTGAATTTAACCCACACATCATTTAACATTTCCACTCTATTATAAAGAAAGAATGACACCATAGAATACACCATACCTGAAACACCTTCATCTTTCATTAATAATACTCTGACAATGATAGGAAGATCTCTGTGATGCCACAAATTAATGACAGAATTATTTTGAGGCATGAAAGAATGCACTCTCAGATAGCAACTAACCAGTCTCATGGAACAAGGGTGGATTTACTCACGCTTCAGCTGTAGCTGAAAATCTTGATCAGCTGGTACACTTATTCAGGTTTCAATAATTGCTGCAACCCACAAATACAGGTACATACTGTATTTGTACTTGTATGCCCACTCTATCATTAAGAATCAATGACACAGTAGGATACATCAAACCTGAAACACATTTATTTTTCATTGATAATACTCTGACAAAAATAGAGCATTTATTAAGCTCATAGCTTTCTAAAAGCTGTTGAGACAAGGATTAGCTTTAGCACTGGCAGTGACATAAACAGCTAAGAAGCTGGCTTTGGTAGACTGAACAAGGGACATACGAAATTCCTAACCGGCATGGCTAGAGTGTCTTTATATGGTCAGGATTCAGTGCAGATTCTCAGAATGTATTCTTAGAAATTGCTTGTTTGTTGCAGTTGCCAGTGTTCTCCAGAGTGGTCCGGGAATCTCTGCACTGTGCGTTGTGATGATTGCAGGAATGGCGGACAGGACTTGTGTGTACATGGTTTATGCATTGATTCAGACCGGGTGGTATCTGGACAGGTGACTTGTTCTTAATATTTTTACCAATATGATATTTTATAGTTGCAAATGTAAATAGTTTTCACAAATATTTGATATGAACAAAAAATGTATCAACCAGATAGCAAAATATGAGTGAATCAACGCTGAAACAATGTTAAACAACAATGTTAAGAAACAATGAATCCACATTAAAGCCTGACATTGAAACGATATTAAAAGTGATTGGTGACTTACAGGTTGAATCAACATTAGGGTTTCAACATAACTGGCACTAGATCAACCATCATCTGAATCAACATTTGTGTTGATTTATATTCAAATCAAAGTTAAGGAATTAATATTGATTCATATACTTTTTGGTTTGATAGTTTTATATCATAACATATCATTACAAGTTTCTTCAGTGGTGTTAAACATGCAATTTTGTTGGCAGAAGATGGGTATTGTGTCATTCAAAATTATCTTACAATACATATTTCCAAAAAATACTGCTGATCTTCTCGGATTTTCACACACAACCATCTCTAGAGTTTCCAGAGTGGTCCGAAAAAGACAAAATATTCAGTGAGTGGCAGTTCTGTGGGTGCAAATGCCTTGTTGATGCCAGAGGTTAGAGGAGAATGGCCAGACTGGTCTGAGCTGATAGAACGGCAACAGAAACTCAAATAACCTCTCATTACAACCAAGGTATGCAGAAGAACATCTGTTTTTGCTCAACATGTTGAACCTTGAGGTGGATGGACTACAGCAGCAGAAAACCACATCAGGTGCCACTCCTAAGAACAGGAAACTGAGGCTACAATTCGCACAGGCTCACCAAAATTGGACAATAGAAGTAGTAAAAGTAGTAAAAACGTTGCCTGGTCTGATGAGTCTCGATTTCTGCTGAAACATTCAGACGGGAGGGTCAGAATTTGCCGTCAACAACATGACAGCATGGATACATCCTGCCTTTTATCAACGGTTCAGGCTGGTGGTAGTGCAATGGTATGAAGGATACTTTCTTGCACACTTTGGGTCCATTAGTACCAATTGAGTATCGTGTCAACACCACAGCCCACTTGAGTATTGTTGCTGACCATGTCCATCCCTTTATGACCACAGTGCACCCGTCTTCCAGCAGGATAACACGTCAGGTCGTAAAGCCTGAATCATCTCAGACTGGTTTCTTGAACACAACAATGAGTTCAACTGAACTCGAATGGCCTCCATAATCACCAGATCTCAATCCAATAGAAAACCTTTGGGATGTGGTAGAACGGGAGATTTACATCATTGATGTGCAGCTGCCAAATCTGTAGCAACTGTGTGATGCTATCATGTCAATATGGACCAGACTCTCTGAGGACTGTTTCCAATACCTGGTTGAAACAAAGGATGAAGGCAGTTCTTAAGGAAAGAGGGGGTTCAACCTGGTACTAGCAAAGTGTTCCAAGGTGTATCGCAGTAGTCCATGTCTGTCAGCTTTGGGTCAAACTGCTGAGCAGCAACTGAAAAACATAAATAATAGTGAGGAAGGTGCCGTTTTAGGCCTGCTAAGGACGATAAACATTTGAAAAGTTTTGAAACACATTGAAATATTAACTAGTGTACTGGTAATAGGTCTGAGAACAAACACTGAAACTGCACACTCAGTTAAATTAATGTTAGTTGACATATGTAATCATACATTTACCCACAAAGCTGCAGATTAGGTAAAAAACAATGCAATTATTTTTCAATAAACAGTTAAGATAAAAGTAATACTGCCAAACTTACTGGAACAGTGTTCAGAGTAGCATTCAATTCAGAAGCCAGTTGCAAATAAGCCAGCAGCAAAGGGGCTGTGTGGTGGGCACAAACCATTAGTGTAAAAATGGGGTTGTGGACCACTCCACTTCTTGTAGTAACTTGTAGATGTTTCTATGTCAACATATTACAGATAAACAGCCGACAATAATATTTAAAAGTAAGAAAATGTACAGAAAGGAATCACAAGCTACTGTTCTCAACAGTGAAGAGGAGAAGAGGTGCGACAGACAGCATACATTGATAGAATATTGATCAGATGTTGGCATTTTAACCATTAGAATTCAACCGCAAAATAACATTGATTCAATGACATCTCTTCAACATTGGCTATTGGCTAGAATTGGATTATTGTTTGATGGTTGATCCACCGTCAGTCTCAATCTTCACCTAAAGTCAACATTTTTGACCATAATTCCATGTTGAATTACCATATCCTGCTATCTGGGCAGTAACTATATCAATCAAATCAATCAAATTTTATTTGTATAGCACATTTCAGCAGCAAGGCATTTCAAAGTGCTTTTTATAATAAACACAAAAACAAAAAATCATGCAACATAGATTCAACAATCAAAAATTACATTAAGTCAAGTTCCACAACAATGCAAATAAACTACATGCAGTAAGATTCACCATAATTGATTGGCTCATATTTTCCTATTCTTTGTAACATTTCTGTTTCTAGGTGTTTTTTTGTTTTTTTAATGTGTTAAATATTTGTAGTATTTGGATTTATTTAGAGTAATCCTACCCAGATACATATGCTTTGCCACTTAAACCACATTATGATGCTTTGGTTTACAAATTTTATTTGTCTCATTAAAAAACAGCTCTATCTTTGAGCAAAATTATTTGCCGACTTTAATTATTTGATAACTATTATTTTACACACCACTGAAGCTTGTTACACTTATTGGTTATTCTTTCATTTATGTTAACTTATGTGGAAGTTTTGGCATCATGGGTCTCAGTTTGACTATTTGCTTCAATAAACAGCCCAAATACCAATGCATCTGTGAGAGTGGATGGGAAGCTCCAGCTGGAAACCCGGCGTGTGTGTCTGATGTTGATGAGTGTAACCTGCCCACCAAACCCTGCTCATCCAACCCTCCTGTTCCATGTTACAACACTCAGGGTTCTTTCTACTGTGGAGTCTGTCCTGCTGGTAACACTCAAAATACTAACTCAGCATTTTCTCTGTTGGTGAACCTCTTTTGTGGTAGTGACACAAAAAATGACCACATTTTAGATGTTGAATAAATTTAAAATCAAATGACTTTTAAATGATATTTTATTCATCATAGAGTATAGATAACATAAATGTTTAAATTGAGAACCTTTAGATTTTAATCGTAAAAAATGAGCACATTTCAGATTAGATGTTTGCTATTGGTTTTATCATAGTCAGGATAAGGTTATATTTGCTGTGATGTAGCATTTAATCTTTTTAAAAAAAAACACTTTGAAGAAGGGGTACACTGATTTATGGGTCAGATGATTTATTGGCACCAATTTCCTTAATTTTGGGGGACTGGTGATCGGACAATTCTTGCATGTGAAGCTAATCTTATCCCCTGATCTTATCTACCTCAGCAAAGATCTGAAAATCAGCCACTGTCCTCTTCTGCTCTCCCATGTGAAAATGTTCTTTTTTATCTTGTCAGTATTTAATACAGCTGATGCAAAAACATATTCAAATATAATGATGTGCGGCTTTTTTTAAATTCAGTATATAAAATATTTAGCCCTTCAGGCATGGAAAGACTCTTTATCCAAAAGAAAACTCAGGTTTTTAAGAAAATGGTCAACAAGATGGCAAAATATGAGTGCATCAACACTAAAACAACATTAGGCAGAAACATTGAATCTTTCCTTCCAAAAGTTTCTCCTGTTTTTCCTACCACACTAAATATCCACTTACTTTATCTAAACTGGGGTATTATGTTATGTTATATGTTCTTGGTTTATTTTATATTTCAGGTTGGCAAGGAAATGGCTACAGCTGTCAGGATGTGGATGAATGTTTGACAAATAACGGTGGCTGCTCTACTACCCCAATGGTCCAGTGCATGAATACTATGGGTTCATTCCACTGTGGTCCTTGCCCCCCTGGTATAACATAACTGTAAAATTATTGCTTTAGCAATTGTAGATCTACAGATGTACTGATTAATGAAACATGTATTGCATTCACAGATATGACAAGTAATCACTGTATATATCAGTAATAAAAAAAATGATATTTCTGTACTTTTATAAAGCTGGAAATAAGCAATTAATTTTAATTTTTAATGTTTTGTATTGTATTTCTGCAGGTTATGAGGGTGATGGGAGAACATGCACACAAAGTAATATCTGCTCTTCCAACAATGGAGGATGTCATCCTCTAGCTATTTGCTCCTCCAACCCAGGTAAAACAAGTATCTCTGATTTTAGAACATTATGTGGAATATAAAGCATGTTAAACCTACTAAAGAGAGATGTTTGGAAATGTGTATAATTTTGTGTAAAAGTAGATACATTTTACTGTCCATGATACACTAAATAAATGGATTTTTGTACATAAGTTATGATCAAGAATAGGGTCAGCTAAAGCTCATCAGATCTTTATGTCATGTCCTTTTTATTCTTAAACATGTACCAGGTTCAGCATTCCCTTTGTGTACATGCCCACAAGGATACACTGGCAATGGCTATGGTCCATCTGGCTGTACCCAGATAAGCATCATCTGTGAGACTAACAACCCTTGTGTCAATGGACATTGTACGGTAAGAGAGTTGCATCCTAGCTGCACATGTGCATGTTGTGCATGTTAAAATAAGAAAAGCTCTGAAGCTTCAGAGACACATAAAGACAGCTACAAAAGTCAGTTTCTATCACCAGAAGAACATTTTCAGGATTAGAGGACTAATATCTCAGTGAGATCTAGAGAAACTCATTCATGTGTTTATCTTCAGTCGCATCAATTTCTGCAACAGTGGATGCAGAACCAAGATCTGCCTAAAAAAAATCTATCCAGAACGTTACTGCTGGCTTTCTGGCTAAAACCAGGAAGATAGAGCATGTGACCCCAGATCTAAAGTCCTAACACAGAGAGAATAGACTTTAAAATACTGTTAGTTTATAAGCACCACAATACATTAGAGATCTGCTGTTGTTGTATCAACCTTACAGATTATTTAGGTCTTCAGGTTTTTGCCTACTCTGCATCAACAAAACCAGAACCAAACAGAGAGAAACAGTATTCACCTTCTATGCAGAAGGTGAATACTGCATAGAAGGTGCAGTATTCAGTTTTCAGTATTCAGTATGCAGTTTGTTCCAAATCTGGAACAAACTTCCAGAAAACTAGGGAGTTTTCCTAGAAAATGTTAACTGAAAATTAACATTAACTGAAAATTAACATTTTCAGTTAATGTTAATTTACTGAAATTAACACTAATTTCAGTAAATTAAACTTCCTAGTTTTCTGGAAACTAGAAAGTTTCCAGAAAATGTCCTAGTTTTCTGGAATTTAATTTTCAGTTAACATTTTCATTTCTTTTTAACTTCACTTTACTTTATATAAAATGAGTCAATGTTTTCATCTGCCTTCTTTGTTCTTCATCTGACTGATTCTTTATGATAAAAACACAGTGAAGGTTGAGTGTAACCTGACTGGCAGATAAATTTGATTTGTCATCAAATCCATCATTAAGGCTTTACATAAGGCCTTAATAATGGATTAAGGCCTTAATCCATTAAGGCCATCATTAAAGGAAAAATGTAGTGCTCTTCCTCCTCAGTGCTACAGCATGACACATGGGAACCAGATTCTCTCAGAGATTACTTTCGTCCTTTTAGCTGATGTAAAATACCTTATTAATCCCACAGACATATGAACCAATTTAACAATCTCCTGTATAGGTCAGTATTACGGGAAAGTTGAAGAAGACTCACTGAAGACTCTGCATACTTTGATGAAAATCATGCTCAAGACAGTTTGTAATATTCTAGATGAAATATTTGGGATGTGACTGAAACTCTGTGGGTCAAGGTTGCAGAGAAAAATAACAACCTTGATCCTGAACTGAACTTATTAAAACAAAATTAAGTCCACCCCTTTTGTTTGGTGAAAGGCTGCCCCTAAACTAGAGGTTAAACATAAAGATAGGCATAGAAAGAATGCATGATAATCTGCCTTGGTAGAAGGAGGCTGTCCACAGGAGCTAGGTGAGTCTTTAATAGTAAATCGAATGTTTTATCTCCTCTGATGGATCAGTTGACAGATTCTTTGAAGCATTGAAAGATTAGAAGACAAAGGAGTGTCAGAGTAGCTAAGTGACAACTGAGCTTAAGACGTGACACACAGTTGACCGTTCAGTGTACACTACTATTGAAACCCTTGTGTCAATGGTGCATTGACAAAGGAACTTGTCAAAGGGAACCCTTCCCATTGACAAGGAATATATCTCTGGGATATTATCCCCGGGATAATCTTTCTCTACAGAGAGATATTATTATCTCTCTGGGGATAATAATATCCTCAGAGAGACTTCTGGGGATATTATTAACAAAAGGTTATATCTAGCAGCTCAATGCTTGAGAGATGATTACAGTTACAGGTCCTGGATTACACCAACGGAAAAGAATGATATTTGTTTCACAGAATAAAGCCCCTGACAGGACCTGGGGATCGGTATAAACAGACGCATAAAAATAAATTTTCCTTTCTAAAACCAGTACTAAGACAATCATAGTTGCTCCAGTGGGGAGCTCAAACTGACAGAACACCTCCACTGGGTTGTCCATGTCCATGAAGCTAAAATAGGTGGCACTAGCTTGCATTGTTTGGGAGGTTTACAACTTCACTGCTGCAAAAAGTGGAGCTTTACTTACCTTTTTAACCTTCTCTCAGACTCAGTATTGTTGCATTAGAAGCACTGATCTCGGAGTACCTTAAAAAAAAAGTAAAAAGTAAATGTCAGAAGTAACTCCTTTCATCTCAAATCAAGTTCCTTTAAAGGATGTGCTGAAAGGCTCAGAAGCATTTTAGCATGCATATCTGCCATCGAGTATGTTATCTGCCTCATTATAAAATGCATTTACAGGGATAATAGGAATCTTTAAATTGGATTCATTATCAATTTTATTTTTGTCAATACTTTGAAATATTTTGGGGGGGAAATACCTACCTTTTTAAATATAGGCAAGTTATTCAATTAAAGAAGCATTTGCAGCTTGTGATAAAACCTACTTATAGATCCCAAGTTAAATAACATAAGTCTAAAATGAAACTAAATGTACACAATATCTGTGTGTTGAAGAGCACCACTTCAGCATCTGGCTACATCTGCAACTGCAACCCTGGCTGGCAAGGAATTCACTGCAATCAGAATATCAATGAATGCTTGAGCAACCCCTGTCAAAATGGAGGAAACTGCACTGACAGCATAAATGGATTCACATGTACCTGTACTGACCAGTGGACAGGCCCATTCTGCCAGACCCCACAACAAGGTACAAAACTGGTAGGATTAAAGCAAAACTTTAACAAATGGCATAGAAGAGTGATTGGAGGCAGAGAACATTCAAGAATAGATTAATATATACACTGTGTACACTGTGTGCACAACTACAACGCAAGCTGCAGTTTTGATGGTTCATTTTATTGTTGAACATCTACTGCACTCTCTGTCAATCCAAAATGTTAATATTTAATATTAATATTAAATATAAAACCTGAATATTTAAGAAAGCAAAAGTGAAATTTTGGCTTTTTTAGCATATTATCAATGTGTACTATTATTATGCAACTGAATTCAAACTGAATCTTTTTCCATCTCACTTGTTTATTATCATCTGTTAAAGTGAGAATAACAAATAATAATAAATGTCTGCTTTTGGGTCCACTTACCATCAAACATCCAACTATGTTTGTAAGAGGGGTGGGGGTGAGGGGGCAGTTCATAGGGACCAGTAAACCAGACCAATAAAAGTTTTACTCAGGCACATCTAAAAGATAAATACATAAAATATTTTGGTTTATTAAACTATTGTTATATATTATATATATATATATATATATATATATATATATATAGTGTCTGATGTAAGTCTGGGTTCATTTTACAGAGTGTGGAGGCCAGCTGACTGGTCCTGCTGGTTCTTTCAGTTATCCCAACAACCCAGGTCATGATGAATACGATCACCTGGTCAGCTGTACTTGGGTGGTCCGCACTGATCCGAATATGGTACGTTAGTGTCTGCTTATAACTTGGATTCTTGCCATTTGGCCCATGGTCAATCAGTGACCAAGCAATTTCAGTCCGACTCTGTACGCTTAGAACTCCAGCAAAGTGGCTACTGAAAAGGGAGCTGCTACCACGTAACTGTTAGGAGTGAAAAACTCTTCAAACTAAGTATCGCTGATTTTGAGCCACACTAAGTATGTTCAATTGAAAAATGAAGTTTAACTATAAATATACTCACTATGTTCCTCAGGGGACATTACAATAATTGAACCAAAAGTAAAAATAAGACATTATTATTAGAATTTGATTTCATTCTTGAAATTGTGTGCACTCTCTTCTACAGGTTCTGCATGTCACATTTCCATTCTTTCATCTGGAAAGCAGCGACTACTGCAAATTTGACTTTCTGCAGATTCATGATGGGGACAATCCCTCTGCTTTCATGCTTGGAAAATACTGTGGCCAAAATAATCCTCAAGAACTTTACAGCTCCCACAATTCTTTGTACTTTTGGTTTCGATCAGATCATTCTATTAATGCTGGTGGCTTCACAATTGTGTGGGAGTCCAAAGACCCAGGTATTTGCAGACATTTGTTCTGAATTTGCTGAATCAATCATTTTCAAATTTTAAAAATCATTTAAAAGCTTAACGGAAAATGTTTTGACTTCTGGTGGGCTTCAAACAGAAATGAAGTTGATTTCTTTGTGTCTTCTCAGTGTGTGGTGGTGAGCTGACTGCTTCTTATGGCAGCATAAACTCACCTGGTTACCCTGGAAACTATCCACGTGGGCAAGACTGCTACTGGACAGTTTCTGTGGATCCTGGCTTGCTTATTGCTTTTGCATTTGGGACTCTTGGCATAGAACAGCATCCTGATTGCAACTATGATTTTCTAGAGGTACAAACAGGAAGTAAAACACACCACATTTATCTCTGGTATTCCAGAGCTCCGCAAGAGGTCAAAAAGGCGCATCTTATCCAATTTCTGAATCAAAGTACTAAAATAACATAAACTGTTTTCCTGTGGTTGTGTGCTTTTAGCTTCACCTAGCATATCTTTCAAATGCCTTATTTGTATGTTGCAGATTCGGGATGGCCTTCTATCAGAAGACCCAGTTCTTGGGAAATACTGCAATACTGGATCACCACCACCTCTGCAAACAACTGGGCCAGCTGCATGGATCCACTTTCATTCCGACCTTACAGTCTCTGACAGAGGCTTCCACATCACATACACAACATCACCTAGTAAGTACCTGGTGGCCAGAGCTGAGTAGTCAAAGATGTAATCAAGTAAGACTAGCACTACTTCAACATATTAAGTACAAGGAAAACATAGTCATCCAACTAAGACTAAAAAGCTTTTTGGTAAAAACACTACTGAAGAAAAAGGTAAAGGTAATTTTATTTATATAGCACATTTTCAGCAATAAAGCAATACAAAGTGCTTTACAGAAATTAAAAGGAAATACAAACAAAATAACAAACCAAAGAAAAGAGCAAAAGAAGAAAAAGAATCTAAATAAGATTCAATCTATATGCCTTTTATGCCATCTAAACATTTCCAAGGTGCTAAGTTACAAATCATAATATGTTCTGAAAAACTGCATCTGCTTAAAAAAAAGTCTAAATAACTTGTTGCCTTAAATGTTTTGAGTAATGAAGAATTGGTTGAATTCTTCCTTACTATGTTCACTGTAGTACATTGAACATAACACAGTGGACTATGTTTAGTGTCCTAGAGCCCCTAATGGAATGGAATAAACAATTTAAATTGAATGTATTAATATCAGAGTTAAAGCAACTGGACTTGATAAAGTGCTATACAAGTGTTTGGCTAATTGTACTAAATGTTTTTTTTATTTTCTTTTTAGGTGATCCTGGCTGTGGTGGTACATTCACTGACAGTGAGGGGATCCTAATATCTCCCAACTGGCCAAACAACTTTGCCCACAACCGGCAGTGTATTTATTTGATCACATTGCCTCCAGGTGAACAGGTGGCCCTGAACTTCACTAACATGGATCTGGAGAATCATAGTGGTTGCTTTTTTGACTATGTGGAGGTAAGACTTAGTAACTATACTTTGGTTCAGTTTTCCTCAAATAATGTCACAACATTTGAATGACAAAGTCTGTTTCTGTTTGGATGAAACAGAACGTTCTTCCATTTAGGTTGGAAGGATAGAATTGTGCCTTCTGTACCAGTTCATATCTTTGCTTAGATCTGATTTTTTTATTTAATTTTATTTCATTATGTATTGTAGCTTATTATTTACATGGAAGTTCTTATTTAGTTTCAAACTACCTGTTTCTAATTTTCCTAATTCAGCAAAGTATTCCTTTTGTAAACCTTAGAAATTAAAAATTATTTGTCCCCTTAAAACAGTGTATTCCATAAAATACAACTATTATACATACATACATATATATATATATATATATATATATATATATATATAGACAAGGTTTCAAACCAGCATATATATTTGGTTTCTGTTCTAAGAAACAGCACAGTCAAAGTTAAAAAAAAGTAATAAACAAGGATGCGTACAAAAGCATAAGCTTTACATCTTGTTATAATGTTATTCATCAAAAACATACCAAAACTGTTGTCTTGTTTCTTTCATGCATGTTTGAGAAATCCCTTTATCTCCTGTGGCAACCATTCAGCTGTGGCTGAAATTCCTGGGTGGACCTAGCGCCACCTTTGAGACACAGCTCCTACTTGGAGCTGCAGTTTCCAACTGTGTTACAGACCCCTTCTCCTCCTGTCAGTCCCCTACTCAAGTCCTTCAGACTAATCAACAGCAATTAGCAGACACCTGGTGGAACTGCCAATTTGCTGAGCTCATAATAGGATCTACTTCTGCTTGCAATGCTGGTAAAACTTTGTTAAAGGGTTAATAGAAGAGCAATGTTGTGATGACTTCTTGAAGGCGAAGTTTCAGAAAGAGCAAGACTTTGTCAGAGACAGAAGCCCTATTTCAAGGTATGAGATTATGAATTCAAATTTGTTTTAAGTCACATTTGATATATGCAGCATTTTTAAAGAATGGAAGGTAACATAGTTACTATAAAATAGCACTATGTGGCTGGAAAACATGGTACTACTCCTTCAACAACATAGTTTGATTTGACCTCTCATGACTTGTCAGAAGTTCAGCTTATGTAGAAGTTTCAGTCTCTATAGATGGACAGGATCAAAGGAGAGGTATCTGATAATGTCCTAGACCAGAGGTTGTCAAATCCAGACCTCGAGGGCCAGTGTCCTGCAACTTTTAGATGTGTCCTTGGTTGAACAATGACATAGTTGAATTACCTCCCATGTTCAGTCAAGTTCTCCAGATTTCTGCTAATGACCTTAATTTTTTGCAAAGTAATTTAACTTATATTGAATCTTCTTTTATCATACTGTTATGGATATTATAACTATTTTCTCTATATGCAAAATGCCTCACCAAATGTTTCAGATTACACTGCGAGCTTCACTATCTTGTCCTTATGTGTTTGTTTACTACTTCATGGCAGAACTATCGTGCCTTGGCGTCATCCGTACCATCTTGGACAACAAATCCTGTTACAGTTTTGCTTGCTAAATGTTTTAACGTGAACTGAATCATCATGGAATGTGGGCAGTTGTTATACTGAGACTTATTTTGTAACCTGCCTGAATTTAAATTTTGTGTTTTTAATCTCCAGCATTTGTCACCTTTTTTTTTAGGTCCGTGACGGGAGGTTGGGGACTGATCCGCTGATAGGGAAATATTGTGAGAGCACCCTGCCAGCTCCGATTCGCTCGTCCTCCAACTCTCTCTGGATCCGTTTTAAGTCTGACAGTTCTGTTAGCCAAGCTGGTTTCAGGGCTGCCTACAGTGTTGGTGAGGTTTTATACAAAGCGAGTGGTATTTTGTGTTCTTTGTATAATAATCATAACAATAGAGACATGAAGGACAGACAACATTTTTACAAATGTTACTGAGGCAAACCTTGCTGTAAAGAAACTGTTTTGAAGTGCCTTAAAGAAAATAACTCCTTGGCACTTGTGGGGGCCTTGTGTGAGCAATGATGCATGATGGAGTCAAGTATATCATGAGAGGTCTTGATACTACCAAATTGGGCTGTCATCAAGCAAGGAAGAACTGCTGTACAACGGACAAAACCTACTCACAGCTCAGTTTTTATGGATTGCCCTAATCGCAGATTTTTCTGAGGTACATGACTTCAAATTAAAATATGCCTATTCACATATTTCTTTTGTGGAGGATATAGAAAATATGTCAAAGAGAGAGAGAAACTTAAACACCTAGATCCAATGATACTTGGAATTCATAAATCAGTCAATCCAGGAGTGTCATTCATTTTTGTTGCCACTGATTAACTGGACCCCCAAAAGCAGCAATAAGGAAGACCAAGGATGTTAGCTTCTGTGTAGTTATAACATGCTTATAACTAACAGTTATACACATGTTAGTTATAACATGCTTATAACTAACCAAGTTATAAGCATGCTTAGAGGGAGTCTCAAGTATCTGCAAATTTCAGCCATTCAAGGGCGGTGGTGGTCCCTAAACCCCGTGACCATTACTCACAGGGTTTCTTAGTAGGAAAGCAAGGGGTCCACTGCATCTAAGCAGCTCCAGATGCAGCAGACTGCAAGGTTAACCAGGCCCCACTCCAGCAGACTGAGGCACAGAAAAGAGAGAAAACACACTCAACTATTCAGAATTATGACAGATAATTTCTGATTTAATCTGAAGATTCTGGTATGGGTAGCACTTTTTCCTTTGTAAATGAATGATCATTCATTTATGAAGAGTAAACCATAATACTTTAAAGAAGGTATTTAAAGACTTTCTTTAAATATTAATTTAAATATTAATTTTCTTTGATGATCTGCAGCAAAAAAGCAAAAAGAGAATACATCTGGAGTACACAGTACACAGACAGCCCTCAGCAGAACATTTTGCTAAGTTAGCCTCTATAAGCAACTTAGAAAAGCAGCCAAGCTAAAAAGAACATTCTAATATCTCAAAGAAGGTTGTATAAGGATGTTCAGGAATCTGTCCTCGAAAAGTGACTCTGTCTTAGTAACTGCTGAATTTCGTTCAAATATTTGACCATCTTAGGTACACTTAAACCCTCAAATATTTTAATTTTTTTAAGTGCACTTTCCAACTTATCAGATTTATAGTTATACATGAATATACTTGAAAGTATTGTTAAAATTGATCTTATTTTAAAGAATATAATTCACCTTGTTCACATCACTGTCAGACTAACAGGTTTATCAGACAGACCTGTTAGTCTGTCTGACAGGTAAGAGCATAAAGATCAAATCAAATCATTAGACACAGTGATATAAAACACCTCATGAAAGCCACAGTTTTTGAAGACACACAAAGAAGTAAAACTACATAAAAGAGAATTAAGCTCCAGGTCAAGATGTGCCTATATATATATATATATATATATATATATATATATATATATATATGCGCATCTATCCATGTGTCCCTTTAACCAGAGGGAGACTGGTAGTGGGGTAGCAGCCTAAATCAGGAGGCCCAGACTCCTGCCAGTATCAAGTCAGACTCAAGCTCTAAAATGCTAATACTTATTCCATCCAGACCAATACATATATATGAATATTGTTCTTTTTTCTTTTTTTTCACTCTTCCTAGCTTGTGGAGGTACCCTTTCTGGAACTGGAGTGTTCCGGTCTCCATTCCACCCAAATCCCTATCCCCACAACAAAGTCTGTGAGTGGGTCATCAACCAACAAGAGGGCTACGTGGTCACATTGAATTTTCTGTCGTTTGATGTTGAAGGAGGCTCCTTTGACTTTGTTGAGGTGAACTATTTTGGTTGACTTCATTAATTCATTAATACATGACATCATTAATTAATTAATGATGCCATTTATTAATTCATTAATCATGACATATGACATAAGAAAAATGGCTGCTCAAGTCATCATGGAAATAAATTTGATTCTGTTTCTTCATTGGTGTGTGTAAATAGGAAAGTAAAGAGGATTAACAGCTATGTTGTAAGCCACTTGAATTACCATCAGTTCATGGCTGTTTTCTAACCTTATAAATGGTTATATGCATATAATATAACACTTCACGTTTGCCTTTGAACACAGTCCACTCCTCCAGGAAGCAATCATTTCTCAACAGTTTAGGGTCTCGCTCTGAATGAAGCAAAACGTAGAACTACTGTTGTCTCGCTGTTCCTCCCCATTTGATTCCCCTAGATGGGCCAGTCTTTGTTTCTCTGTTGCTTTGATTGTTTGCATTCATTGTTTTGTTTTAGTCTGTGGTTTGAGTTCTCCCTTCCAGGGATGTGCAGAGACCTTTGGAGGGGCGGGGGCTCAAAGTTTAAAAAGGGGCACATTGAACAAGATTTTAAAACAAACAGTATCTTAAAACACCATGACAAAAACCCATTTTAATCAAGAATCCAATAATTAATCGGATCATACTAACATTGCCATCATGTGGGGACAACGCAAACCAAACTTAGTGTTTGATAGTTATAATGTTTCTGTTTCTGCTGCTGGCAGAGCTGGAGGGCTGTGTTGATCTGAGACTAGTTGTTAAATAGACTAGAGGAAAAAGGTTTGCTGATTATGAAGCGTGTTATGAAATAAGCAAATGTGATGCTATTTTACTAAACAAACCCTCAGAATATCTGACTAATCTCCATAGCAACTTGCCTCCAGACAGCTTTAAAGATCAAACAAGCTCATAGGGGTTAACTCTACATTATTTTTCTATGTTAGCACATCTAGGATCTAGAATTGTAAGACAGCGATATCAAGGCAAATAAAACTCAGTAGCTACAGGGAGGCCCCTCAGGGTCCCTATAAATGATTGAATTGTAACACAGATTATAGATCTAAAACTTTATCATTCATTTATTGAGAATGACAATGCGATTAAAATTGATTTAATGTGTTCATTAGCGTAAATACATCCTAAAAGCATTTAGGATGTATTTACCTCCTAAATGTAAATACTGTACATTTAGGATTTACTTAGGATGTTTACTTTGTAAAAGTGCAAATAATCATCTTGATAGTTTGATTGTTGTGTTACCATGGCTACAATATAGTGCTAGCTGTAATCTGTGTTTGAGCTTGGTTGGTTCACAAATACATAACAGGAGATAATAGCCAATAATCTGATTGATACACTAAATGTATATTTAAACAATGTTAGTGATAATCATGTTCTTAGTAGGAAGGCAAGGGAAGGTAGAGAAGAGGATATGGGGGGACTAAATCATGCTGACCATGTCCATCCCTTTATGACCACAGTGCACTCATCTTCCAGCAGGATAACACGTCAGGCCGTAAAGCCTGAATCATCTCAGACTGGTTTCTTGTTCACTGAACAATGAGTTCAGTGAACTCAAATGGCCTTCATAATCACCAGATCTCAATCCAATAGAGCAGCTTTGGGATGTGGTAGAACGGGAGGTTTACATCATGAATGTGCAGTCTCCAAATCTATAGCAACTGTGTGATGCTATCATGTCAATATGGACCAGACTCTCTGAGGACTGTTTCCAATACCTGGTTGAATATATGCCACAAAAGATGAAGGTAGTTCTTAAGGCAAAAGGAGGTCCACTCAGTACCAGCAAGGTGTACCTAATAAAGCGGCTGGTAAATGCAGACTTTGAATGTAAACCAGATTCTCATGATGCTCAAACTGCATTTGGTCTGATCACAGCATAAGACCCCATGTTACCTTAGGCTGCATGAAGAGCTAGAGCCACTCCGCTGTCTCTTCTAGATTCCAGGGACCAATAGGAGGATTTTATTTATATATAGACCTGCAGACGAGGCTTTGCTGTTTCGTGACTGTTGAGCCACAGAGGCTGTTTTAGCTGCCTTGGTTTTATAGGGTGAGTTTTTAACATCACCGCTTTTCATTTTTGTGCTGGTTAATGTGTTTAGGGTCCACTCAGTTGCCACTGCTGAAATCTAGGTAGAAGCTAGGTAGAAAAGGCATTTGATATGACACAGTTTGAGGTATTGTGGCAACACAAAACTAGAGGATGCTGCAAGTTGTCCGCTTCTCACAGAGCTGCGTGGATGGTCCATCGGTCACTGGCCCATTAAGTGACCCATCCGGTAGCCACATATGCCAGTTCGCCGCTGCTTTTGGGACATCTTGATTTATTTATTTGTAGCATGGACTTGGCATGTGCCTATTTCCTTCCATTGATTAGCTGATTCATCTTGAAGTAATATTTGTTTATTTCAAATACTTTACATTTTGTAAAAGTTTTCAAATTTATCATGTCGACATTTGAGGTCTTCCATTAAACACAAAAATTACCAGTATGTCTATATAAAGGCACAAAATACTTTCAGTGTCAACATCACTTTTATTTGTTTAACCTTTTTTTATAATATTTGTAGGGCTTGGGTAATTTGATTTTTGTGTAATGATTATTGTTTTGGTGTTCTTTTTCTATGAAAATCATCATTGCCAAGGTGATGGACAGAAGTCAAAATCTATCTCTCTTTTTAGGTCAGGGATGGACCCTCACCTAGCTCTACCTTACTGGGAAGATTTTGTGGTGACCAGATTCCTCCCAGGCTCCAGTCAACACAGAAGTCTATGTACATCCAGTTCAGCACAGACTCCTCTATCAACAACCATGGCTTTGAAGCAGCATATGACTCAGCCATTGAGGGTGGGAGGAATATTTTTTATTTGTCAGAGTCCTAAATGACTCATTGGTCACACAAGCATAAAAAGTATACTGATGTGAACCTAGTTAATTTCATATGTAAAATACTATTTCTATACAGGATTTTTTTTCTGGACACCTTGTTTTCCTCCAATGGGTTAAAGAAGGCATGCTTTTCTAACTGGCTAATTGGTCTTAATTGATAATTGACCCTCCTGTTACATTGTTGGTCAAATTGACCCATTTTTAAGTTTAAAAAAACCTTCTAAATAGTTGGAAGTATTTTTTCTGCATGAAACTTTTTCTATTTGTCTTAATAGGTACACTTTGCATATAGGGTCTGGTTTTATAGGCTGGAACCATGACAACCATTTTCATGATCTAATTATTCTTTTTACATAGATAGTGAAAATGGTTCATTTTACACATTTGCACCAATCCCTGGGTCTACTTTTTACATAGATAGTGTTCGGGTCAATTTGACCCAGCAGTCAAGTTGAACGCTGGTCAAAACATGTCCAATTCTATTTATTTCCTTGCAGCTGAGACATATTTAAAACATACACATACATGCACATGCACATATGCACGCACACAAGCCCACTTTCTCGCTTGTCTCTCTCTTTACTTCACTAAGAAACTGCGAGAAAGCAGGTGTTCATACAACTTTTGAAAGGAACCGTTTTTGAGGGGCCAAACTCCACTCACTCTGAGTGACACTCAGCAGAAGTGGAGGAAAACTTTAATACTCTCTGCATGACTCTTTCGTCTTGATTTTAATCAGTGGGTCAATTTGACCCTGAACAGTATGAGTGTCTCAAGTTCAATTATAAAGATCAGCCTTTTCAAGGATAATTACTGTTTTTGTGTGTAGGTTTTTTCAGTTGACATAAAAAAAATGTAAATTACATTGTTTTACATCCAAATGAGTAAATTGTCATCATTGATCCATTATTTTTGAGAAATAACAAAACATCATTGCACATACATTGATTGCAATGGTTAGTATTGGAGATAATAATCAGATACAAAAATGATTTGGGGGAAGTTTTTGGTTTCTGACACGTTTGCATGATTAAACACTCCAAAGGTCAAATTGACCCAGGAACATTATTGCTGTACCTCAGAAATGAACATAACAGGAGAGTTAAGTTAATTTGTGCATTATTGCTGTAGTATGTCTCTGTGGTAATAGAGACATACTACTACTATACTACTAGCGACCAGCAGTCGACATACTCTGCCTAGCTGACTGCTGAGATAACTCTGTTTGAACTGATATGTGTTATATCAAAAGTGACTCATGGGTGCTACGGTGGTGAAGGGATAAAGTGTGCAACCCTCATATGGATGCTTTAGTCCTTGATGTAGCTGTGATGTGTTCAAGTACCCGTCTGATGACCCCTCTCTCATAATCCACATTCTTTTATGACAACTGCTAAATTAAATACACAAAAGCTTTTTAAATTTCCTTGTGATGAAATTTCTTCTCATATGTTGACTGACTTAAAGGCAGTTGAGATCAATGAACCTGTGATCCATGTTTTTGTGATGCTGGAGAAAGTTGGTGTAGCTGGAGAGAAAATGCATGCAGAGGGAGGACATGCAAACTCCATGTAGAAAGAGTCCAGAATGGGATTTGTACCCTAGATCAGCAGTGCTAGCAACTGTACCAAGCTATTTTCCAAGATCGCTATGCTTTAAAAACAATTTAATCAAAATTTAGTTCATGGTCTTTCATTTAACATTGCACATTTTAAAGTGGTAGAAGTATGATCTCTTCAATGTAACCATTTTATTTTCTGCACCAGGCTGTGGAGATACTCTGACAAGTCCTTCAGGCACCATTACCAGCCCTGGTCACCCAACAAACTATCCACATGGTGCCAATTGTACCTGGTACATTAGTGTTTTACCAGGGAACCTAATTCGTCTGGTGTTTGACTCATTCAACCTGGAGTACCATGCTAACTGTAACTATGACTATCTTGAAGTTTATGATGGGACTGGAACAACTGGGAACAAGACTGGCAGGTAGAACACATACTCACACATAAAGTGGCATTAAGAAATAAGAACATTTTCAAAGAGAAAGTTACACACCAGAGAATAAAAGCACTTTCCAGTCCTCACACCCTCCACTTCCCCATAGCCATCTATTTTACCCCTATGCTTATTATTTCTCCATCTCACCTTCACCATTAGGCAATGTCAGGTTTAACAAAACTACATTAATCGGAAGATTTGAAAGTGTAAACCATGAAACAAATCAAACCTTATTTAAAACCAGAAAATCTGCCATGAACTCTGAATGAGAGTGCATTGCTAAAAAGTTGATCATGGATCAACTGGAACTGTGAAGATTCCAAAACGATCCCCTTAAAGAAGCTTAAGGAGCTTTGTAGATCAAATGAAGACTTATTACAAGCTGATAGTTAACTTGAGTTTGCAAAAACGCTTGAGTCATGACATGATGACAGAAAAGATTGCCACAGCAATCAGCCCTACCATGACTTTAATGTGTTCTTTCTGTGCAATTTGAGAGGTATGTTCATAAAATTTGTCTCTTTTGTTTCGGTGTTCTTGTAATGACAAGAAATATGGTAAATAGTACTGTAAAAGAGTTCAAATTAACTGTCATGGCTGTTTACTCAACAATGTACAGCATTGTTTCATTGCAGCATTGTGACTTTCTCCCCAAAGAGAAATAAAAACATTTCACATGAACTTTTAAAAAGCAGAGTTAAATTGAGGCATTGGTAAAGACTGCCTTTTATATAACACTTCACTTTCAGTCTCATGGATGAAGGACGATTGTTTTTGTTCTTTATAAAATAGATATCCATCTATTACAGGGGTGGGGAACCAGTTAAGCATTAAGAGCCAAATAAAGCTCATCATCACCATAAAGGGCTATACAACAATATCAAGACTAGCTTTATGCATTGCTTGCTGAAACAGCTTTTGTCTTAGTTCCTAAGGCTTTAGTGGGAAATCTAACAGTGTTCATTTTTCACAAGTGTCTTTAAATTTGGTTTATACTCTGTTATAGCTACTCTATACCAACTCTGAACCAACTCTTTCATATTTGTCAGTGAAAACAAGACAATGACTTGTTAAGTGTAGTAAAAATTAATTCACAGACAAAACTTTTGAGCTCTGTCTGCCAAACTGGTGGATGTGGAAGTGTCTCATGCAGAACATTTTTGAAACATGAAGGACAATTTACTGGCATGGCTCAGATTTGTACCTATTTTAGGTAACCTCTAACATTTGTATATTTTACACTGTAGTTTAACCAATATTTTTGGTGTAACAAACCAAGACAAGATCACCCCGCCCCTTTTAGTTCTTTTTAAAAACTTCCTGGATTCTCCCCTGCTCTACAGTTTTAAGGGAGCATTAAATAAACATTAATATTCAAGCATTAATATAAATTAAACCGTACTTAGAGGTTTAACACAGCGCGTCTGACACATCATAATAACTATCGTTATTAATTTAAACTCTCGTAGGAGTCTGTTTCTTTCGGATTGCTCTCACTTTTTTTTTTTCTGCAGTAGAAAAATAGCTCCATATCTCAAATCCACGATCTTGCCACCCTGCGCGTCACCGCGATGCGTACAGCTTTGATTGTCTTCGTTTGATCAGAACCGTTTTGCTTTTCCCTTTAGCGGCACCAGAACCTGTTGCGCAAACTCTGACATTCGTTTTCTTCTATCTTATTATTTGCGCCGCAGCTCGCTCTGCTTCACTCCGTCCTCTGCGCCACAATCCTCTGAGCTTGGATGTGGCGCAAAGTGCACCGAGGTGAAATAATGCAGCCGACAGATATACAGAGTACTGTTGAGCAAAGCTGCTACCATGGAAACAGATTTTATTCCTAAATGATACAGCTTCCATCTCTCCGCCTCTCCTACAGCTACTGCAGTGCAGACTTCTAACTCTTGCTTAAAATGTCACACTTTTGTCAGTGCTGCCTTCAATGAGTTTGGGAACTTTCGGTATCAAAGAGCCGCACATGCTCAGTCGAAGAGCCGCAGGTTCGCCCCTCCTGATCTCTTCCATTATCCATTTTTTTCACATCATTACTCTTTTTGATCAGTTCGGCTAGTTTTTCACTAATTACTGATTTTCCAAAAACTTTTTAAATTTCTGAAATTTTCACGTGACTTTGCCAGAGTACCATACTGTGACATATACTGCAATATATCATAACCTACGGCCGCATTTACTACAGCAAAATTCTTTCAAACACAACCGCCGGTATTTTATTGTAAATTAGAGACATTTTTTTCTTTACAGTGTGTAGATTTTTGGTTGTTCCAAGACAGTTTCCATTGTGTGTGTCATGAATGCAGAGTATATTATTATGAATAATACGTATTATTATCAATTACTATTAATAATATATTATGATATTAATAACAAGATGCATTTTGTGTTTAATCTATTAAAATAGACAGTTATAAGAATTTGTATTAGGGGTTTCAATAATTCATGGATTTTAGCTCCTCAGAATATGCCTGGTGACTGAAAGTTGAAATATTTTCTATAGCAACCATCATGTTGTCTTTTGCCATGTGTACAGATACTGTGGGCGCTCAGTACCTCCATCAATAACAAGTGCTGACAACCAAATAACCCTTCTGTTTGTGACTGATTCAAGTTTATCTGGGGAAGGGTTCTCTGCCAGTTATGTGTCCATCAATGCTAGCACAGGTAAAGTCTGACAAAAGACTGTTTCGTACTCTGTCAAAAAAATTTATAGGCAATAAAAGTGAAGTTTTTACTGCAGCTTAATCGGAGGAAATCTTTTCTCATATTCATCCATGAAGTGTCTGATTATGGGCATAACTGTCAATTCTCCAACAATGCAGTACAAGAATCAGAAGACTGTTAATATTCACTAGTGTTTTTAAATAGCTAATTTTTTCAACCTAAACAATATGACCCAAGTTTATGTTGTTAATCTTCACTTTCCTCTCCTTACTTCATGGTCTCATTTAGTATGATTGAACTAATTCAGGTGATTGGTCTCAGACATTGACCAAATATTTACTTATAGAATTGTTTGGGTTTTTTTTTTAGACTGTGGTGAGAGCTTCAGCTCTCCAACCGGAACCTTCACCTCTCCCAGCTATCCTAATAGCTATCCCAACAGCCGAGACTGCACCTTCAAGATCATTGTTCAGCTCAACATGCAGATTATGCTGAACTTCACCAGTTTTGAGGTGGAGGGCCCTCCTCCTTTGTGCAGCTTTGACTTTGTGGAAATCAGGTATGAAATTAAGTACAGTGGTAGACTATGTTAGACTGAATCCAGTCTCCTGGTGTTCTTCCTACCTGTTGGTCCTTACTACCACTGCTGAATGGGACACCTAACCCAGAACAGACTAGTTGTCATTGTGACCCTGCATCACATGCAAACTAAACAGCTTTACTCCACTCTTCATCTCACTCTATTATATAAAAGACCTAGTAGTCTATACTGGCTACAAAAATCTTCACTTTTCTTTTATCACAAATGGCAAGACTCAGTGAAAAATGACTTTAAACAGCATGAATCCAACCAAATAATAATGCATGCTTAATATCCTAGTAATGAAAAACTGTTTAGTCTTAGAAATTAAAAATGCTAAATAGTTTGTCACATCATCTTCATTTCACAATGTAAGTGTTTAAAATTTCAACAGAATGAAAAAGACCTTTATTCAGATAAACATTACAAGGTATATTTAGCATATTTTATATCCAAACAGAACAAATTAAATCTGTTGAATTTACAGGGATGGGGGCTATGAGACATCTCCCCTGATTGGTAAGTTCTGTGGCAGTCAAAGACCTCCAATTGTGATGTCACATAGCAATCGTTTATGGATTAGATTCCACTCTGATTCCTCAATCACAAGTCATGGATTCATTGCACACTGGGATGGAACACAGACAGGTATGTGCTTATAGTGTTCTTTAGCTGTTTCTTTCATTTACACTGTGAGGCTTAGATCGCAAAAGTACCGCGAATCATTATAACTAAACACCAAACTATTTTGTCTCTTTTGGTCCAACAGCATCAAACCTTCTGTTTGATGTTTCAGTTGTGACAATTTTTATTATTGACTGAGAATCCACAGCACTGAAAACTTAGAAAAAGGACCACTAATCAGATTCTGTCAGAGATGACAACAAAGATGTAGAAATATTACAGAGACAACCTTATGCCAACGCTCTCTGTTGATGAGTTATATCTTTACAGCACAAGGAATTTATTGCCTCATATTTAAATAAAAAATAAATTAAATAAAAGATTCTGGCACCTTGCATAAAGATGAAGCACCTATAAATGTCTTTAACTGTAATGCAGTTACATGCTTTAATTCTTTTTCATGAAGGTTGTGGAGGAACATTGACTACTGCCTCTGGAGGATTGTCTTCTCCCAATTATCCTTTACCATATCATCCCAATGCTGAGTGCTACTGGAACATTAAGACCATTCAGGGCAGCCAGGTCCAACTGTCTTTTTCAGGTTTCCACCTGGAATCCAGCTCATCCTGTTCTTATGATTACCTAGCTGTGAGTAGTGTCTCTCAATCTGTTCTAGAATAGCTAATTTACATCAGAATTCCTGATAAATGCCTGATATTTTAGAACCTGCAGGATACGCTAAGTGTGGTTTTAATGTAGGAATATTATTAGCTATTGAACATACTTGCCATTTATCCTCATGTAAATGGCTCTGATTCTCGACACATGCTAAAGAATATTATTTTTATCAAATGAGAAATCATATATCATTATATCTATATTATATCTAACGCCCAAAACACCAGCTTGTCTGTTTAGGTAGAATTCACTTCAACAGACCAGCTGGCTGTACTGAAAGTAGAAATGATAATGGAAGAATTTTGTCTCCAGTAATATTGAAAATGAGTGAAAACCTACAATTAAACTCATGTTATTATTGTACTTTAAAATCTCAACAGGGAAATAAATCATTATACTTTCATGTTACTGCAGTGTTCAAAAAATTAGAAAATGTCTGAATCTGACATCTTCACACAGAACTGTAAAAGCACATTGCTAAGCACAGTTATTACAGTAAGTAAAGCTTATTGCAATGATCGTATTTAATTCAGCAACAAACTATTTTCATTTGCCTTCTCAGAATACTTAGCAGAAACCCATTTTTCTGTCCAATATTTGCATGACATCAAGGAGGATGCTCAGCTTTTTCACACTGAAAGCAGTGCATTAAACATTCTTGCCATGTTATCCATCTTAACTTTCTTAAAAGCATTTTTTGATGTTAATTGTTCTCAGGTACATGATGGGAACAGCAGCAGTGCTCTAGAACTGGCCAAGTTGTGTGGCACTGAGCTACCAAGGCCCATCAACTCGTCCAGCAATCAACTGTACATCAAACTCCGCACGGATAGCAGTGTCAACACTGGCGGCTTCCTTGCATTTTACAACACCAGTATGCAAAAAAACTATTTATTAGAAATTATATTTTTGCATAAATAGAAACTTTGTAACCAGAATAGATTAAATTAGATATTTTAAATCTATTAAATAAAAATTTTATCTATCTTATCAGCAAAATAAAAAAGCTAAAAAAAATTTAAAAAAAGTATTTTTGCAGTGTACTTTAGTTTGCATTACTGTGTTTGTTTTCAGAGTGTCATAACATAATTATCTCACATCAACACCAAGGAGTAATTGAGTCGCTGAACTTTCCTAATAACTACCCAGACAATAGTCTGTGCAGCTGGACCGTCCAGGCGAGCAGTGGAAACACGATTAACTACACCTTCACCGCATTTCAGTTAGAAGACACTTACAACTGTAACTTCGACTACATAAAGGTACAAATGTACACACAATTTTACCATATTACATTAAGAACAAACTAGATAAAGTTATATTTTACAACTACATCTACATTTGCAGTAACACTGATCTGCTTTTTTCCCCTCATTTTCTTTTTACCCATAACTACTCTTGCCTGTATTGCTCACTTCTGAATAAATCAAATTAGACAATCAAAAGGCATTTTACACATCAGTGAGCAAATCTCCGCTCAGGTTCAACTGGGACTGCTGGTGTGGGGGTGACCTGGGGATGCTGTCTAGGACCCTGGCTGCCAGCTATTAATTCTCAAAGATGTTGTGCATGAGACCTGGTCAGCAGAGAGAGAAGCCACATAGCATGCTGTCTGGTTTTCAAAGTTCAAACTAACATTAGGTTTCTGTTTAAAAATAAATCCACAGCACAAAAAGTTTCCACATCTTAAAGATCAAGCTTAAAGTTTATAAACTTAGTTTTCCACCCACCACAATGTAAACAGTTTAAGACTTTCATAAGTTTAACTTATTATATTTCTAGTAACAGAAGTAGAGCATAATATTTATATATTCTAACATTTCTCCCAATATTTATTTTCTAGCTATATAATGGACCTAATGAGCAAGCTCCTCTGATTGGTGCATTCTGTGGAAATACACCACCTCCACCTAACAGCACTACAGGTTCTGCCCTCACCCTGGTGTTCAGAACAGACTCCTCCATACCCATGCCTGGATTTCAGATGACGTGGTATCAGAATGGTGAGATGGTTTTCACAATTATTATGTAAAAGCCATCCATAATCCAATCCATTATAAGCTATAACATAATAGACTGCCTGCAATTATTTTATTGCACAATAGTCAGATATCAAAGGACTGTAAATCAAAAATGGTATTGATGAAAAGGAATTGTAGCCAGGTTTGGGGTTTCTTCTTACAGACCACCAAGTTCTGCATTGTGTAAATGAAGGTGGCACAGAAGTTCCAGTTCTGCCTTACTGGTGTTTATGTTGCACAAAAGAGACAAGAGAAAAGATTTCAGCAGAAAGTCAGCTGACAGCAGCTCACCTTCCTCCAAAGCAGCCATGAACAAATGGGAACTTTTCCCACAGTGTTCTGCATGAAATGCTAGTATAAACAATGCATTTTAAACCACTAAGAAAAAAAAAGACTGATTTCTGTGATTAAGAACAGTTGGCATATTGTCAAATTAAATTTACAACTTTAACAAATAACCAAGAAAGTTTCCTTAAAAATATGCAAAACATGCACATGCATAGAATTAAATAAAGTTTGACAGCAAGACAAACATCCCACTGACACCAACTCAGGTTAAAAGAACCACATAAAAAGTGTAGTAAAATAACAGGTCTGTGAGAAACTCACCTTCTTTCATAAAGGACTGGGGAAGGAGAAAGTGACAAAAAATAAAGTAATTAAACTTTCCCAAAATGAATTCATATATTTTGTTTAAACAATAATTTCAAGATAAAAATGAAAGAGTAAAATTAAGAAATAAAAAAATACCTAAATTAACAAGTGAGGGACTTTTGGTAGAATACATTATGGTATGTTTTTTTTTTCTTCCATCACATGTAAGAGAATAAAGTATTGAAATATGTTCAACACCTTTCAAAACACTTTGAACCAAATGAATGGACACTGAACTTTGCAATTAAACTGCAAATCTTTTAATGTTTTTGAACATTAAAAGTTCAAAAACTTTTATATTTTGTATATTTTGTGTATATTACTTCTTATTTGTAATGAACACAAATAAGAAGAAGTAAATGTTCCATTATTAGATTCTGACTGACCAGGTGTAATGATGGAAAGGAATTGCAAATAAATGAAACCAACTGCCTTAGATTTGTTGAATTACAATTATGCAAAACAAAAATACAAATTACAATTCAAGGAAACAGGAAAATTAGTAATAAAAGAAAATAAATCTTTGGATCTAAATCAATGGATTAATCAGTAATTTAGAAAATATTAAGTGAGCAAAGCAATAAATGAACAACAACTCCAAATTAAATTTAGGGGAATATAGTTTGCAATTCTATAATGGTTATATCAATTTTAAGTTTTAAGCCAATTTTTTCATCAATTCACCAAATACATAAAGTAGTAGCAAAAAATGGCTGCCCAGCCTCCCTGGTGGCCTGTTCCTCCATATCCCTGCACGGCTTAAACACTCAGGATGGGAGCTTATGTTCCAGTATCTGCTCTGAAATGGTATCATTTGGTTCTATTCTTTTGGTGTGGAAAACATGTTTTCTCAAAGACAACAATTGATGGATGGATTGGAATTTTATTATACCTTGAGAAAATGTCAGAGTAAATTAATGAAAAAGGGATATGAAGACAAACATAAAACAGTTTCTACTTTCCTAGTTAAAAATATGCATTTGAATTTTAAAGAGAAAACTCTGTGGGAACATCTAGATCATGTTCCGCATGTCACATGATCTAGACTAGTGAAACTGTCTCCAGAGAAAAAAATGGTCAGGCCAGTTTAAATATCAACAACTTTGCAAAGGTTATAGGTTTAGTGTGGGAATTTGAGCAGAAAATGTTTTTCATAATCAAATAAACCACATCTTTTGTTAAATGGGTGAAACAAAAACAGTTCCTCCCAGGGTCTTCCAATGTGAGTCAGATAGAAACTGCATAAGGTTTAACAAAGCTGAGTCGCTACAAGTTAGAATACACAGATCAGACAGAAAAGTTAAAGAAATCTAATCTTTGCAAAATCATTTACTTATTAGTCAGCTGGCCAGTGGTCAATTGTCAATCGAGGCAAAATGGAACCAGTTGTGGTTGTGGCCTGTTTATCTTGATGTGTGTCATTGCAGGTTGCGGAGGGGATGTTGGTGGGTCCAGTGGCTCCATTAGCAGCCCAGGCTATCCAAACAGATATCCTGACAACAGAGAGTGCATCTGGTATATCACCTCAACACCGGGAAGCAGTATTACTTTGACTATCCATGAGTTTGATGTGGAGTTCCATGATAACTGCAACTATGATGTACTAGAAGTAAGTAATGTCCAACTGCTTAACCAAAAACAAGTACATTCATGTTTCTGGGTCTGCTAATCTGTAGCCGGTGTAAACTCAACTAGTACCATCTTTGAGCAGTTCTACTTGAAGTATTATTAAAAAGAAACTTTTCTGATGTGGTTTCATGAAAAAATGCAACTCATCTATGCAGCAGAATTACCTGAATATTGCTATCATTTATTTTCGAAATTCAGAAATAGAATGAACACTCATTCTATTCAAAAGTAAAAACAAAAAGACATAAGCCTTTATTGTCATTGAGCCTCTAGCACCACAAGATTCAATATGCATTACAATGGGTACATAATAACAACATAAAAAGGGAAAAGCCTTTCAAACACCAATTTAATTAAATATCAACCTAATTTAAAACCCCAATGAATAACCATTTAAAAATCTCACAGCATATGGAAAGAAACTCCTTATACACCTAGAAATTCTGGTGGTGATAGACCCGTATCGCCCTCAAGAACAGATCCTGGTTACATCACCAGAGATGTCACCACGACAGTGACATCTCTAATGATGTTCTTTGCCTTGGACAAATTATGCCTGTTGGTGATGTCCAAAGCTTTTTTTGTCCCACACAGAACAGCCAGAGAACCAAATAGAAATACAGTGTATCATAGTAATCTCCACTGTCACACAGAACAAGTCTTCTTTATCAGGCTGTTGAGCCTTCTTTGGTCCCTGGTTCTGATGCTGCTGCCCCAACAGATGATGGCAGACAAGATGCTTTCAACAGCAGACTTACAGATGCAAATCGTGAAGAATCTTAGCTTCCTGCACAGAGTTTGAAATTTCACATGCAGCCTGTTGCTGGGCTGGAGAAGTATAAGTGACTGTTGCCTCGTCACACAAATTTCACAGGAATTAAATGGAGAGGGGCATTTCTAATTTAATATTTAAAACAAAAGGACTTCCTATAAATCTTCCTGAATATAAAAACTGAGAGTCCTAATACATTCGGTTTGAGACAATAAAACATTTTCTTAACAATGTTTTTGAAAATGTGCACAAAGTGGTGATTTTTGATATGGTCTACAAGTTAACTTGCAATAATTTCTTTCTAGGTGTATGGAGGCCCAGATTTACAGGCACCCAGGTTGGCCAGGCTTTGCAGCACTACTTCCAACCCGATACAAGTCTCTAGCACAGGAAACCAGATCAGAGTGCGCTTTAAATCTGATACCTATGTCAGTGGTCGAGGATTCAATGCAAGCTGGACAGAACTCCAGGGAGGTCAGTCAGTACCAATCAGTGAAAGTACTTTAGAAAAATAGCTGCTGTTTCTTTATTTATAACCCCAAGAAAATATTTAACTTTCCTTTTCCAGCTGTAGCCACATTCATGTGAGGCTTATTGCATTTTCACTCTGCTGGACTTAGGGAGGGTTTAGATAAGAATGGAGCCCCTTTAATGTTTCAAAGGTTTTGTTAACATCCTAATGTGGATCCAGAAACAGGAAGGTAGTGACTCTGTGTCTAGATAGCAAGCTAAATATTTAGGTCTGAGATAAATATTTAGTTTGGAAAATAAATATTTAGTCCTAGACTAAATATTTAGATTTAACAAAATATTTAGTTAGCATTAGCAACATAAATAGTTAATTTGGAGCTAAATGTTTTGCTTAAAAACTAAATATTTAGCACAAACTTAAACATTAGTTGGGAAGTAAATATTGAGCTTCCTAATTAAATATTCAATTTGAAAACTAAATATTTAGTTCCTAAACTAAATATTTTGCAAGCAATTTAAATATTTAGTTTGGAACTCTTAAACTTATAAATTTTGGAATAACATGGTGAAAATATGACTTTGGAAAATGAACATCCCCAATGTTTTTATCTGTCATGCTAAAGAAGCCAAATTATTTCTGATAATTTTTTACTATGTGACTTTACAAACAGCACTCCATATGAAAAATGATTTATCCCTTGCTTAGCTGCTTTTTCCATATTTCATCTAGTTGGCTGTTGTTTATACCTTGATGAGCTCCAACTCTGAGATTGGAAGGACTCTCTACCATCAAGCTAATTTTTACACCACAGATCAAATCCTACTCTACTAGTAAATTTTACTTCCAGTTAGAAGAAACATGTCAGTCAAATGAACTGCAGGGTTTCCTCCAAAAAACTTGTTAAATCCGGTGATCGGGACGCCAAGGCAGTCCACCAGCGGTCCATTGTGTTTTTCTATTAAACGATACAGGAAATGTACAAATATTTACATTTCCTGTTGTAAATAACCAATATTTACAACTGGTTATATTGTTATGGGAAAACATAACCAGTGAAACGCTATTTAAACCCACAACCAGTCTTAAAAACAACAAATAAAAAAATACAAATAAAATGAATGTCTATTGTTTGCAATTCTATTTAATTCAAATTAAGTCAGCAACTCCATAAGGCCCCAGGGCTTCAGGGGCTCTACAAAGGCTAATATTTTAACATGGACCACAGATACATAAATGTAACATTTATTTATTGAGATTATAAATGCTGCTAAATTTGATTTAATGGTTTCAGCATAAATTAAAACATTTTAAATTGTTTAACATTTAAATTTAAGATTTTAAGGAGCTGGTAACTTTATTTGTTAAAAGTTCAAAAAATAATATTTACAGTTATATTGTTTTGTTTCCACATCTACAATCTGATGCTCTGAGTTTAATCTTTGAGTTTGAGCTGCTCTACCTGTTCACAAATTCAAATTAGTAAACTGCAATTATAACTGATTACTTTGTAGGTTGGACAATTAAACTACTCCCTCTTTCCCAGATTAAATCTAACACAGAAGCTATTCAAGGTGCTAATGTTTTTAGCAGCAAGAGGGGCACCTAAGTCAAATTCTGCTCAAGGCCTTCTTACAGCCTTGGACTGGCCATGCATGGTGATGTCATGAATTGGAGTTGTAGATGGTGAGGATAGAATGCGGTTGTTGTAGTTAGTTGTGAAAAATGATGATTTTAGTGACAAACACAAAGGAGATCAGAAATCCAGGCAGCACAGGTGAGTTATGAGGAAAGGAAGCGCAGACACTGGTAGCACTGGGAATACAGGACATTAGACAGACGACAAATGACATGATTAGGACCCGACAAGGAGCAAGGGACCCAAGTGAGGTTAAATACAGTACACAAGGAGTAATCAGGGAACACCAGACACAGCTCTGAACAATCAACGGTAAGACGTGACAACATAGAGACTCACTTAACACCAAAAATACACACAAAAAACAGTCCCCCCTCCCTCAATAGGTGGCTACCAGAGGCCTGAAATAGTCCCAAAACAAAAAAACAACCCAGCCAGGGTGGGCAGAGGGGTGCTAGATGGAGGGCCAGAGTCCAAAGTGAACACAAAAGAAAAACACAAAATACATCATTCTAACCACTCAACAGGCACCTCTGAAAGCTGCGATTCACATACGCAACCAGAGCTAATGCGATGGGATTTAAACTCTTACCTTGATGTGTAGTTCTCCAAAGAAACATAATTCCTCCCAAGGTTTTGATGTAAATATCCATACAGGTCATCCTGTGTCCAGTTTGAATGAAAGGAGGAGCACACGATCTGCACTGAAGTAAACTTCAGAGATCAAGCAGCTATCGCGCCGCAGGCAACGCACAGAGACTGAGTGATTGGGTCGCTCTCCCGGCTTTAAATGCATCAACTATATATCACTTTTAGGAATAAATCTGCTCCGCCAGAGCAACAGAGATGCCTGCAATCTAGCTAAAAAAAAATTTTCTAAAAACAAAAACAAGCAACGCTTAGCCTGGCGGCGGGGGCTAGTAAATCATAGTGGGCTGCCGGGCTTATAAAAAACTGGGGGAAACCTTGAACTGTACTTGTTTTTTAGCTTGTAGATAATAATGGGGTGTAAATTATTTTGACGCTACTGATTTTCCAGTCACATCAGCATTTAGCATTGACATGTTATTCTGGTGCTGAGATATAGCCAGTGCATTTGAAATATGAAAAAAGAAATTTTACCAAAGACTAAGTACATGTTATCTCCATTTCTTACATGTTTTTATTTAGAGTGAGGTCAATCGTTCCTACAGTTTTAGAAGAACCACAGTAATCTGAAGTTGGTGGTGTTTGTTCCTGCAGGCTGTGGAGGGCCAGTCACTGCTCCTTCAGGGGAGATCCACTCACCCCTGTACCCAGCCAACTATCCCAACAATGTGGACTGTTCGTGGACTATCCGTGTGGATGCCAGTCATCGCATCTTCTTAAACATCACCGACCTAGATATTGAAAATCATAGCAACTGTTCCTTTGATTATGTCACTGTAAGAGACTTCTTAGATTTGTTCATGAAATAAATGTTAATATTTAACACAACAGCAAAAGCAGGGCATGGAGAAAAATGTATTTTCCTGTAAAGAACACTTTGTTTCAATCATTTTAGCTTTAATTATTTTTAGAGATCTTTGAACTCCTTCTCCTACTGTAGATCCATGATGGTCCAAACATATTATTTCCTCTGCTTGCCCGTGTGTGTGGGTCCAGCCCACCTCCTTCCATCACCTCCACTCAGAACACCATCTATGTTCGCTTTAGATCAGACTCTGGTCAAAATCATCGAGGTTTCAGTGCTAGGTTCTCTGAAGGTAAGATAAGTCACTTGTGTGTTATTTTATCCATCCATTTCACAGATGCTAACAGATTGAATTGCCGCTGATTCTCAAGTGCATCATGTAATGAAACACAATATGACTATTACGTAGTCATATTGTGCTTCCATCGATGTCGCATATTTTCTCCAATATGTATTTCGGCGGGCCTACAGGACAGTGACCACCTATGGAGTTTAGTGTATGGGCACTGTGAGAGCTGCTCTCCTGTTTCAGGTAGAGGAGGCCCAAATGTGAATAACACCAACCTTTTGTTTGACAGCTTGTGGCGCAACCATTATAACAGACGATAATGGTGGGGCAATTTCATCACCAAGGTACCCTGCAAAATATCCACCAAATCAGAACTGCAGTTGGATCATCAAAGCACAGGAACCATGTAAGCTGTGGGCTGCCTTTGTCAAATTAACAAATATGTTTTGTATTGTTTTATGTTATATGTGATATATTTTCTTAAACCTAAAAAATATCATATTTGCATTTGTGTTTTCTGGCTAGTCAACCATGTGACCCTGTCCTTCACTGACTTTGAGTTGGAGAAGATAAACTCCAATTGCTCACATGATGCTGTGGAAATACTTGATGGAGACAATTACCAAGCTCCCTCTATAGGTGGGTATGGTAAATACAGGTAAACTCTTCTACAAATGGGGCGATGGTGATAGGGGTTCACCCTGCAATTGGCAGGTTGTTGGTTCAATCCGTGCTCCACCTTCCTCTATTGTGGACTGGACACCTCACCACCTCACCTGCTGGTGGTGGTCAGAGGCCTCTTGCCACCAGTGCCAATAGGCACCAGTGCCAGGTAGCCTCACCTCTGTCAGACTGCCCCCTGGATGGGTGAATGGCTGTAGTGTGAAGTGGGTTGGGGTCCTTCAGACTTGATAAAGCTCTATGAAAATCAAAGCCATTAACCATTAACAAATTTTTCACAGTAGTGTGCTGAATTTCTGTCCCACTCTTCCTGACAGAACTGGTGCAACTGGGCCAGGTTTGCAGTCCTCCTGGTGACAGACATGTTTTCAACTCTGCCTTACATTTTTTTGTGAGACTGAGATCAACACCTTGCAATGATCACTCCAAAACATGGAGTTTGTTTTTAAACCACTTTGACTAATGGTGAATTCCATTTGTAGTTGAAAATGGGGAAATCATTCATAGGTGTGCCTGCAGCTTATACAAATGTTGTATTGGATTACCCAATCAGACGCTTACTATTTAGTACTTTTTAAGTCTTGGTGTATTTTAACTTCTAAAATGTTACTAAAAGTGATTGTTTTATTGGATAATCTAGAAAATAATGCAATTTAGGTTCTACTAACTGACCAAAAAAACTATTGTTTTGTTTTGTTGGTTTTTTTTGTTTGTTTTTTTTTTGTCAGGGCGCTACTGTGGCTTTGAAATACCACATCCACTGACGTCCTTCAGCAACTCCTTGGTGATCAATTTCATCTCTGATTACTCTGTCTCCAAGAAAGGGTTCAGAGCTGTCTATTCTGCCTCCACCTCCAGTAAAGTGGAACCTTTATTGGTTCAAACTTATACTTGAGACAGTGTTACATTTTGCTAATGAGATATTGGAGAAAGTTTTCTTAAGTCCTTTTGTTTTAATTGCTCAGGTTGTGGCGGGGATCTGGTGATGCAGAGTGGTGCATTTAACAGCCCTAACTATCCAGATGCTTATCCACCAAACATGGAATGTGTTTGGACACTTAGGAGCTCACCAGGGAACCGTATACAGATCTCATTTATGTGAGTTTTGAAATGTGGAGGGTCCTTTTCTCAGACAATGTGAAGGAAGAAGTGATTCATATTTTTAATTGTTTGGTTTGTTGTCTTTACAATCAAACAATCCATTATGTCATTGATAATATCATAACACCACATCACCCTGCTACATTTCATATGTTACTTGTTTTTTTCTATTGCTAAAAACTATATTTTGTTCAGTATGTTTCACCTTCAAGGAAACTCTGACTGTCAAAATGACTACCTGGAAATCCGAGAAGGCAGTTCAACTGGATCTCTTGTTGGTCGCTTCTGTGGAACCTCGCTGCCCTCCAACTACACATCTGTGACTGGTCACATCCTGTGGGTTAAATTTGTCTCGGATGGATCAGTTAGTGGGGCCGGATTTAGAGCCACCTTCTCACACTGTAAGTATTCCATCTTCAAAAATAGAATACTGATCCTGATCTGCTGCAATCTGTTAAATGATTGAGGATCCCTTTCCACCCTCGCCATGGTTTGTCCTCCCTGCTGCCCTCTGGGAAAATGTCCATCAGCTTCAAATGCAGAACAACTAGATTTCACAATAGCTTCATCCCTCATGTCATAAGGCTATTAATCTTTAAAATTGAAGCTTTTATTGTATATATTTATATTGATACTTTCTTGGAATGACATTTCTTTCATTCAATGACAATAAAATCTGTCTATGTCTACATCTAGACGTTTTCATGTTATGTGAGAGAATATTTACAGCTAAATCCCAGCACATTTAAGTTTTTTAATTTTTTTAATTCATTAAAAATATATTTTTTTAAATTAAAAATTAAAATGTCTAATTAAAAAAAATTTTTAATTATTTTTTTAAATTAAAAATTAATTAAAATTAATTTTAATTAATGGGAACAAATTGTGTGTTTTATTCCCACAATTATTCAGTGGGAATAAAACACTGAAACAAAGGTATATTTCACCATCCACGTTGCACTGTCTGGATCAGGCACCCTGACTCAGTGGTTGGCCACAAGCCAATGGACATGACCCACTTGTCAATCATTTTATAAGGTTTATCAGTAACTAACCAATTGGTAGTCGTAATTTCTCTCAAAGTACGCCTCTCAGCTGGAGGAATTTAACCTCCATTACTGGTTCATCATTGCTGACAGGCTAAATCAGAAATTCTGGATCATTGTTGTCAGTGGGGAACATGCAATCCCAACAACCTTTACCCAGAACGTTTAGAGAGCAGAATGCTTTTCCAAGACCCAAAGTCTGGAATAATGCAGGAGATAGATCATAGCCAATAGCTACTACTATCTATTGGCAAATCACAAGCAGTTGTCTCAGAAGATTCCACATAGTGTATGGGAAAGTCTTATTCTATTTACTTTTAACATCAAAGAGATTGGGCTGACCACCTATGGAGTTGAAAGACAAAGGGCATCTGCAGCATTTTTTTTTCTTTTATCTGCTCTCTTCCTACCCACTTTCACCCTGCTTGCTCTGCTCTGTCTTCTGGTTTTGTGCTGCTTTTATTTTTTTGGAGCCTTTCTTTGCACATCCAGAATCTACAAATTATGACTCTGGTCAACTGGTCTCTCAATGCAATTAATACAATTTTCTCAATGAGAAGACTGGGCACAGGAGAGCCCATTTATCCTGCAGGGACATACCCAGTGGGATACATCCTGGATTTATTTGGATTCATGATACTAGGATGTCTGCTGTTTGGAGCTTGCAGATACCTGGTATATCGACAAACTTGTGATGGATTGGGCCGACTAGCTAACTCTCTTTTTATGTGGCCCTCAGGGCTCTTCATGAACCTTTAAGATAACAGTGGTGTGTTTCAAGATTATTTTGTCAATCATGCTCAGACATGTCAGAGCAGAGTCACAACATGTCTGAAAGACAGAGGCACAATTTGGATGCAATTCCTTCCCATGAATGCTACAACTCACTAGCGGGATGGACTCGATATTGGAGAAGTTGCTAATTTTGGCCTTGTGGGAATGACCCACACAAATTTGGATGATTGGAATTAACAGAGATGTACTAGTTAAGATTCTAGGGTAGACTAAAATTTTAAGACTGGCCAATTAAAAAAAAAAGTTTCTTCTGAATGTGCTCTCCTTGTGTTAGCCTTGCCTGGCTGGCTATCTCAAATCTCCTGGAGTTTATGTAAACAAGCCGTTCTTTCCAAACTCCTCTCCTTTCCCGAAGTCACCTGTGGAATTGTATGGCTGAACTCTCTACACATATCTTCAATAATATCACTTTTTATCAGAGACTGTTTTGGGAGAACAGGCTGAAATAAGACATGGACTAATCTTGACTACACATATACACACACCCCTGGCTTCACTGTCTTTGCTGGCTCATATTGCTACACGTAGCTTTGGACTTTCCTAGATGTGCTAATTTTTTTCTGATGTGTAATTTCTTTGCCCCATCTGTCTACTCTATTATTACTTTTAGAATTTGTGGAGTACTCATTTCTTATACCAATATTTAGCTAGTACAGAAAACCTCCCTCTAGTTTATAAACTGTGGAGAACTATAAAGTAGTTTGAGTCTATAGCTAACTAATTGACTCAAACATTGAGATTCAATAGTTAGCTTATGAATTATGGAGTACTTATAATTATCTGCTTAGCAAGCCAGAACAAGAACATCTAATTTCATACTTCACTCAACTCATAGCAGGAATTACAACAAACTTAGATATCTAGAGAAACTGCTCATTACTCTAGATCAACATTTAGCATTAAACTTTTTATGCTTTTGCTTTTATTTTCTATTAGCTTATCCAGACAAACTCCTATTAGTTTACAAATCGTGGAGTACTTTTTGTTTTCTCTTGCTTTTCTTTTATTTTGTTTGTATTTCCTCTAACTCATGTAAAGCATTTTGGATTGCCTTGTTCCTGGAAAGTAAATAAAATGACCTTACCAACCTATCTATGGAGTGTTTTCCTGAAAGCCAGACAAACCTAAGTGAAGCCAACAAAACAACATTCTCTAATACTCCAAAAGCAATATACAGAATGTTTAACACAAACACAATTTTTATGAAAACCTAATTTTTCTCATCAATAAATTGCAACGTGATAGATAACCCAAACTGGGATGGACTGCCAAGCTAACCTTCAAGTTTGTCTGTGTTCCTCAGTGTACGGGGTTGATTTGGTGGGAGAATCAGGTCAAATTGCATCCCCACTGTTTCCCAGGACATATCCCAACAATGCCAATTACAGATGGACCATAACAGTGGAAGGAGATAGCTACATTCAGATCAGCTTCTTGGACATGGACATAGAGGGCCTCGATAACTGCTACTATGACCAATTGAAAGTAAGACTATGTCTGCTATATTATCAAGTTTTTATGATCTGATCAGATTATATCCCATTAAAATGACTGGTTAATATGTTTAGCACATTGAAAGCATGCGATTTGTGCTACATATTAGAACAACTGGTTGGAAGTTTCTTGTATATTTAGATTATGATTTCAAATATATTTTGGAAATAGAGTACCCTCTGGTATCTGACCACCAGTTAGATGTTACCATATAGATGTTGCATGTTTTATAACTAGGTAGTTACATTTAACCCAACTGACAATGATAATATTACCATTAAAACTATTACTATCAGTTTGGTCCTTGTTTTGTCATTTGAACTTAAAATCATTTTGGATAGCATGGCATTTTGTGCCTGCACACTCTTACTGTACAACTGAAATGTTTTGCTAAGCCTCTGAGTTGGACATTAGAGGCTCTGGACATATGCCACAAACCTATGATAATACTAAAATAGTATTAGTGTCTTTCAGTGTCAAAAATCTTTATTTCTCTCCAGATATTTGATGGCCCAGATGTTTATTCCTACCCTCTTGGAACGTTCTGTGGTCTGAGCTTACCAACTTCACTAAGAAGTTCAGGAAGCACTGTCACCTTGCACTTCAAATCAAATTCAGTAGTGGGAGGACGAGGCTTCCTTGTGGACTGGACAGCTGTGAAAGACTCTGGACCATCACCTACTATTACACCAGGTAAGACAAAACGATGATTCCCTGTTTGGTTTATTTAATACATTGTGTTTTTATGATAAAGTTAGTCAGTTGAATAGCTAATCAATTGTTAATTGTTTGAATTATGGACTGGAAATCTGTCCAGGGTGTATTCTCACTTAGTTACTTCTAAGCAGGTATCATAAATAGATTGAAGATTTACAGATATAGAATAATATTCTCATTCCATAAATGAGGATATTATTAAAAAGTTCACTTATTACAGTGACTCCATCACTGAGTGAAATACACTAAAGAGATTAATTCTTTTCATGACTGACATTTTCAAGGTTTTATTACTGTTATAATTTTGATGATTTCTTGCTAACAGCTAATTAAATTATGACATTTAAAATCAGAATATTAGATCAGAGCAATAAAAACAATTTTAACACAGGTATTTGAGCATATTAAAAAGTATTTTCAGTAACTACTGAAAGATTCTTAAAGTATTTTTTATGTATCTCATTTGAATGAATCTAAAATTAATTTATTGAATGTGCATGGCACAATATTTTTGTCAACATGTATATGTTTTATGCATTGTTACATTTGGACTATGGTTATTTTATATCACCTGTTTTGAAGACTAAATCAGGCACATTTAAATGTCTACAGTACTGCTGGCTATACACTATAGTGCCAAAAGTATTTGCTCACCCATCCAAATTAATGGAATCAGGTGTTCCAATCACTTTCATGGCCACAGGTGTATTAAGCACCTAGACATGCTGACTGTTTTTACAAACATTTATGAAAGAATGGGTCGCTCTCAGGCGCTCAGTGAATTCCACCATGCAACTGTGGTAGGATGCCACCTGTGGAACAAATCCAGTTGTGAAATTTCCTCCCTCCTAAATATTCCACAGTCAATTGCCAGCTGTATTATAAGAACATGGAAGTGTTTAGGAATGACAGCAACTCAGCCACAAAGTGGTAGGCCACGTAAACTGACAGTCAGCCGATGCTGAAGCGCTAGTGCGAAGAGGCCACCAACTTTCTGCAATCAATCACTACAGACCTTCAAACATCATGTGGCCTTCAGATGAGCTCAAGAACAGTGCACAGAGAGCATCATGGAATGGGTTTCCATGGTGAAGCAGCTTCATCCAAACATACATCACCAAGTGCAATGCAAAGCGTCGAATGCATCAGAGGTGTAAAGCCACCATCACTGGACTCTAGAGCAGTGGAGGCGCATTCTCTGGAGTGACGATTTATGCTTCTCCATCTGGCAATCTGATGTACAAGTCTGGGTTTGGCAGGTGCCAGGAGAACAGTATTTGTCTAACTGCAGAAAAGAACCAGATTATGGTGTGGGGTTGTTTTCCAGGAGCCTTTAGTTCCATCTATCTAGCAGTTTAAGAAGGGAGGCCCAGACTTCCCTCTCCCCAGTCACTTGTTCCAGCTTTTCCGGGGGAATCCCAAGGCATTCCCAGGCCAGCCAAGAAACATTCTCCTTCCAGCGTGTCCTTAGTAACCCCCGTAGGGACATGCACCGAACACCTCACCAGGAAGGCGTCCAGGAGGCATCCTGGCCAGATGCCCGAGCCACCTCAGCTGGCTCGGGCCAGTTGAGGTGGCCTCTGGCCCTTCATGTCCAGATGGCACCTAAGGCTCCTTTGGACATGAAGGAGCAGCGGCTCTACGCTGAGTCCCTCCCGGATGACTGAGCTTCTCACCCTATCTCTATGGGAGAGTCCAGACACCCTCCGGAGAAAACCCCTTTCGGCCGCTTGTGTCCTTGACTTCATTATTTCGGTCATGACCAGCTTTCCACAACAGACCTGTACAGCGCCCACTTCACTGCAGAAGCAGTGCCAATCCATCTGTTGATCTCCTTCTCCATTTTTCCCTCATAGTGAACAACATCCAGAGATACTTGAACTCCTCCACTTGGGGCAGGACATACTCCCTTCCTCCTCCCCAACTCAGAGAAGGCACTCTACCCTTTTCAGGCTCAAGACCATGGCCTTGGATTTGGAGGCACTGATCCTCATCTCGGCCGCATCACACTCACCAGTGAACCGCTCCAGTGAAAGTTGCAGATCACCGCCCAATGAAGCCAACAGGACCACATCATCCACAAAAAACAGAAATGCAGTCCTAAGTCCACCAACACAGATCCCCTCACCAAGAAATTCTGTCCATGAAAGTAATGAACAGAATCTGTGACAAAGGGCATTCTTGACGCAGTCCAATTCTCCTAGGAAACGAGCCCGACTTACTGCCGGATATGTGGACCATACTCTGATACCTGTCATACAAGGACCTGACAACCCATATCAAAGGTACCTCATACTCCAGGATAAGCCCCCAAAGGGCTCCCCAAGGGACATGGTCAAGCACCTTCTCTAAGTCCTCTAAACACCGGTCCCTGGGCTCTGTTCAGAAAGGGAAGTGGTGCAAAGGCCAAAAGGGCTCGCTCACTCTTAAACTGGGCATCACCATGAACGCCGAGGCCCTCGGTCAGCTCAAAAGTGTCCCATCAGTACCAACAGTACCGTTCACATTCTCACATTATTCCTTTTACTGTGATTTTTGAGGGCTTGCACGTGGTCCCACATAGCTTCCATTAGCTTGCTTCTCTCACCATCTGTGGTGTGCAGCCGCTCCGGAGTGTCCTCCACTCAGCCTCCGTTAGCCTTTCCAGCCTTGCAGCCACTGCTGTATTCTATTCCAACATTGTCTGCTTTATTGTGGAGACATCCAAAGCCATATATTGTAAAATGTTACTCATTTTAACCACTTCATAGAACATATTTACCAGATTAGGAAAAGGAGGTGTCTCCCTGTTCTTCCTCATTGGAAGGGCTGCTGCGGTTCGATGTGTCTTGAGCTCTTTGAGTGCTTCTTTAAGTTACTTTTTTTTTTTTTCAGAAAAAAACATCCAAAAGCCTACAATGCTACCTCACTTATGGAAAATTATACCAAATAAGAGCCCCTAACCACATTTAATTACATGTCAGAATGGAGAGCTCTTAGCCAGTTACCACCTTGTTCGTCTAAAATTATTAAAACAAAAGAAGAAAGTGAAGTAGTCTCATGTCTATGTTAATGAAAACTTCATTGATATGGTGGTGGGTCAGTTTTGATGTGTGTGTTTTGTGTGTGTCTCTCAGGGGCTTGCGGTGGACTTCTTCTAATAGGACATTCTCCTGGTTTCCTCTTTTCCCCTGGATGGCCTGAAAACTATCCTCCTAACCAAGAGTGTACCTGGCTCATTCGGGCTCCAGATTCCATTGTAGAATTTAATTTCTTGTCTCTTGACATGGAGGGATATCCACCCTGCTACTTTGACAACCTGATTATCAGAGATGGTAAACATTGGAAAATGTGTTAAATATATACTGTTAAGACATAGTTCAAAATTTCCCTTTATCACAGTTTTAAGATAACTACTTCATGCAATGTTTTACATGACTAAACTTGTTATACTTGTGTAGCGCATTGATCTAGTCCAGAGGACTCTAAAGAGCTTCACACTAAAGAATCATTCACCCATTTTCACACACACACACACACACAAACACACACACACACACACCCACACACCCGCATTGATTGTGGCAATTAACTGTATAGTAGCTGCTGGGGGAATCTGACCTCCTGCGCCACAGGGTCCTCTGACTGAGGGTAAGAACGCCTTTTTAGATTGTAAAGTTTGCAAACGCCTGAGTGAAACAAAGATGAATTTGTTTTTGAAGTCTGGTGCATTTCTGTAGGATACACTTAACTTTCATTTGAGCCAAAAGAAGGTTCAAAGTCCTAAGCCTTCTTTGGTTATGTTTCCCCCCCTGTTTGATTTCATCAGACCCATCAGTTTGTAATGAACTGCTTTGCTTTATGATTAACAGGGGCAAACAGCCTGTCCCCTGTCCTGGCCAGTGTGTGTGGGAGGGATCCTCCAGGCTCCATGCACTCGACAGGAGACTCAATGTTCCTTCATTTCTCTTCTGACAGCCATGTCAGTGGCCAAGGCTTTAATGCCTCCTTCTCCAAAGGTTCTGCACAAATGCAAATACATATTCTATTTTCTTTATTCTGACTTTGCTTTCTTGCATATTACATTTTAGGCTACCTTTTTAGTGTATTTATTTTTTCATGTCAAGCATAAGATAAAATATTTTGATTCTGGTTCACTGTTTAAATATTTGTGTTTTAAATTCATGTTAGATATCTAAATATGGCTGAGATGGTAAAACTGGTGAATCAAAAGAAGATTCCACCGCTCTATGTTTGTTTTTTGACTGGAAGTTACCAGTATCATTTAGGAGGTGCTGATTAATTGGCTCTTTTGGATGCAAACTAAATGATGTTGCACATGTTGCATTCAATATTTTACCCATTTTTAATGTTCATAACTTAGCAGTTGGCATCAAATTTGAGTGTCTCACATTTTTAGGCAACAATGTTACTGTGACTCTGCAGCATGATATCCATTTCAAAGAAAAATTTCTTTGTGTTTTCAGGTTGTGGTGGCCTGCTGCATGCAGACAGAGGTGTTCTGAACAGTCCTCACTACCCTCAGAACTACTTGCCTGGATTAAATTGCAGTTGGCATGTGATGGTTACTCCAGGATTTCGGGTTTCAGTGTCATTCCAAAATCCCTTCCAGATTCAAGGCTATGGCACTGACTGTAGCTCAGGAGACTACCTCCAGGTAAACTTAAAATGAAATTCACCTCCAAATCAAAATAGCACAACAATAAAAAGATATGGATATAGTCCTGTTCATTAAGACAGGACAACTAAGACAACTCTGTTCATTAAGACATTACACTCACTTTGAGTACTAAAGCACAGCACTGCCTCCCTGCTAGAGGTGGGTGATACTGGTCATTTTGTTATCGATCTGATGCCAAGTAAATGCAGAGCCAGTGTTCCGTCCAAAAAGGGCACAATATATATGAGGATGCAGAGGCAAGAATGAGGGTTCGAAAATTATTTTATTTTAAAACTCTCTTGAACTTTTATTTGGTTCAGCTGCTTTGATTTTCTGTGAAGAAAAAAGATAGATACCCTCAGTCCTCCGTGTCCCAAAAAGGAGAGGAAAAAACAAAACCCCAAAAGTATTAACAGGAAGTTGGACCTGGTGAGCCGATCAAAAAGAACAAAACAGTATAGCGGGGGGCCGACCCTATACAGGGCTGTTGAAGCCCTTAGTAGTACCGGACAAAAGCAAACAAGAATCTACTGCAAAAGAAAGATCGAAAACAGGACAACAGGTCCCACCAAGTCAAAACCACAACGAAAGCAAACGAACAAAGGCTAACGAACTACCGCATGGCAGGCTGGAGACGTCAGCTGCAGCCTATAGCTACTGGAGACGTACGCGCACCGCGTCAGGACACATCCCCAATGGTGGTGGAGGAGAGGAAGGGCGGGTCTGTCTCACACATGTCAAAACCCAGCCTATTTATAGGAGGACCAACAGCACCACAAATTAACAGAATCGAATTAATGACCAAAACTAAGGAAGTATTCTCACTCCAAAATATTAAGAAGAAACAGAAAGTCATTCAACTAAAGTCTAGAAACAAAACAGAAAAACAGACAAAAATAGAATGTGGCTGAAACACATAACAGCCAGTATCACCAATATTGATACCAATTCTTCATATTTAAGCTTCATATATCCAAAGGATCCAAAAGACCTAGGATGGAATTTCGAAAAGCATTGTCCATGACAAAAAAAAATAAACAAAATTTTACTTCGCATTAGGAAAATAAATATTTTTTGAGTTACAAAAGGAGAAAACACAATACAAAATAAAATAAAAATTCTCCCCTCACTAGATATCTTTTCTAGTTCTTTCTTTGTGTCTTTTTTCAAATACAATTGTTCTTAGGTAAAACAGTAGAAAATAAAAAAAAAATTTCTTTTCAGAGTGTAACAAAATACTCAACACATCTTAAAACTTCTCTCTATGGGTTGAGCAATACCAGCTATGGTATTGATAATATCGATATTAGGATTGATCTGCCCACCTCTACTCCCTGCCCCCACACATCTTTCTGCCCATGCTCACTTGGTGGGAATCAGGAGTTGTCAGCATTTGCAAAGCGTTATTCAGATTTACAAATGTGTTATATATTTATAATAAATAACACATTTATTGCAAATAAATAAATGTGTTATAGGGTGGCTATGGAGTGGAATTTGTCTTCGCTGCTCTGACCAAAGGTGAAGATACGGTGTTGAACAAATGACTGTCAGACTGACTGCAGTGCTGAGGAATGGCTGCTCTCCCCTTACTCGGGACAGACAGGCTGCAGCTGAGCTGCAGAATGCTGTCAACTTTTTCTGTGTTGTTGGAAGCAACAACACAGAAAAAGTTGCTAGATTTATCAATAATTGTCTTTATTTCTTTTTAATTCACTATTGTATTGATAAATATAGCGGCCAAGTCAATAAGTTGACAACAGTGCTTCTTTCATCATGATCACAACTCCAACCTCAGCTCATTCCCACATTCAGCATGTCTCTTGGCTCTACCCACCTTTCTAAATTTTTTTCAAAATTTGCCAGGCCCGGAGTTTAGCTTTCAGAGGTGGGGAGCTACACTTTGAAGACCCATTACATCGTGAGGTCAAGCACACAAGATCCCACCTCCAATCTGAAGTAGAAGTAGAACGTACAGAAACTCACTGGAAAATGTAGTGGAGTAAAAGTGGAAAGTACACATGATTAAATCTACTTAAGTAAAATGCACTTAACCAGTTTAATCCTAAATTTTTTCCTGCAAAATAAGTGCATGCATTTCAATCCTTGGACCTCCCTAATACATGATAAATAGCAATTATTACATTTTATGATGGTTATGTTCATGAAAATGTAGGTTTCATACTTGGAACAATTGTTGCTGGGGGAAAGTGCAGAGTCTGAATTACACAAATCTGGCCTATTTATACACATAACAAAAATAAGAAAAATCAAGATGTGTATAACCTATTACAACAAAGATTGGTTATAGGAGTGTTCTGAAAAATTTTAGATACGTAAAGATTCAATACTACATTCTGCAGATGTCACTGTCTCAATGTGCCAAGTGATCTTTGACCTTATTTAGTCATTTCTTCAAAGAGCCAAAATCAGGTAAAAATGTTAGTATGAAAAAATCTACATCTGGGAGGAAATTCTCCTTGTTCTACGATACCAATCATTACACCTTGACCCTGTCCTAAAATAGATTCAGGTGTGGCGTCATTCTGTAGTCGTCATTCAGTGAATAGGCTACATTTTGTGTAAAGAGTTGCCTTTTGGGGGGTGTGAAGGGGCGGGTTTCAACTGTGGAGATGACAGTGATGTTAAAATAGATGTTGCTGTAGGAACAAAAGAGAGCTTGTACCTGTTGCTTTTTATACTTGGAAGTCTGAGCCTGATGCCAGAAGGCAGAAACTGGAACTCAGCATGTAAAGGATGAGAAGTATCAGCCATAATGGCTTTAGTTTTCCTAATGATTTGTTTATTGAACAGTTCTGTAAGTGAGCTTTGATCAACCCTTAAGATCTTATTACTGGTATGAATTACTCTGCTAGGAGTGTTTCTTGGCCAAAGACTAAAAAAGTAGTCTTTATTAGTCTTAAGTAATAATCTAATTATCTGTGATACTGAATTTCAGGTTTTCATTAGTTACCAGTTCTAATCATCAACATAAAATAAAAATAAACATTGGAAATATATCAGTCTGTGTGTAATGTTGCTCATAGTGGGTCCCTGAGGGCCGGCTTCCTGCATGTTTTAGTTCTCTCCCTGGTTTAACGCACCTGGACCAATTATGGCTCGTTAAAAGGACACTGAGACTAAAACATGCAGAATGCCGGCCCTTGAGGACTCACTTCGGGCACCGCTGGAATAATATAATATACAGGTTTCACTTTTTGAATGGAATTACTGACATAAATCAACCTTTTTTATCATATTCCAATTTTATGACCAGCATCTGTGTAATAGATTGCTTACTCACATAGTGAAATATTTCAAAGCTTTAATGATGATGGCTAACGGACATTGAAAACCCAAAATTCAGTGCTTTAGAAAGTTAGCTAAGATAGTAGGCTATGTCTTCCTTACTTCCTAAAGTAATTAATTACCTAATTAATTACTTTATTTCTGAGCTCTAGGAGCTCTCACTGAGGTCACAGATATATATTTACTCCCTGTTGTTTCTACAGCTCAGAAATGGTCCAGATGGGTCGTCTCCGATTCTAGGAGGTCGTCTCTGTGGTTCCAGTCCTCCGTCCGTCCTCCAAACTACAGACAACCACCTCCATATTCACTTTGTAACTGATTCGAGTAACGAGGCCAGCGGCTTTAAGTTGATTTTTCAAGCCCACAATGAAGGTAGAATCTCTTGTTCTGTTTTTGATAAGTAAGAAAGATAATAAGTATGAATATGTTGGCTTTTTTAGTAATACATTGTGCTAAATTAGAATTTACTTAGTTCTATTTTACCATGAATGGGTAGCCATTTAAATAAAATGCCAATTTCAAATAGTGTAGATCACCAGTTAAACATACATACTTGAGCATGTTGAGAATTAATTTTTTTCATTAATTTTTACCTACCACTATTCAACCACGTCTGTTTATTACAGAAAAGGTCCTTTACATTAGTGGTCGGCAGATACAGTAAGAGAAAATTGAAGAATGAAGATATTTGATTGAGCAGAACTCAGCCCACACACACCAAATGATTTATTCAATAGTAAAAGCAGCTTTATGAATGATAACATGGTGAAATCAGCAGAGCATGGTTTGTTAAACTTGGTGTCCAACTTGACTAAAGTTTGAAACTGAGTTCTTTAGGTCAGGTCGTTTATACACTTAAACCCTATAGCTGACAGAAGGTATTCCCTAGATGAGTGCTTCTCAATTCCAGTCCTGAGGAGCCTCTGTCCTGCATGTTTTATGGAACCCATGAGACCGTCATGACCAAACCACCTTCTCTTTAAATTCTGGGATCATCATGGGTGTTTTTGAGCTTTTCCAGTGCTGTTGCTCACTGTGGCTGCTGGCGTCTGTTGTTCATAAAAATACATGAAGCCTACAAATCTGACTCGACTATTGCATGAAGCTTGATCTTCAGCGGTGAGTTATTGTATTAACTAGGATCTGATGAGACGTCATATTTACAATAGCACCGCTAATGTTATTTCCCTCCCGCTGTAGTGCTCACCAAGCTGTGGTCCAGTTCACAGCTGGTAACTTCCCAAACAATTCACTACTCGACAGTCAATTTTTATTTTTTTTCTTTAAATAATACACCTGATGGCTGAGATGGCGAGCTACCCAAGCACCACAGGTGATAGGAAACTGAACCACAATCTGTACACAGGAAACTGAACCAAACTCCCAGGAACACTAAAGAAAAAAAAAAAACAATAATTTTCCCTCACCTTTTGACTAATCTCAGGAGACCTCTCGTCTCTGAACTGTCATTACTTTTTATCTATTTTGTCTTTTGAACTGGTTTATTTATTTATTTATTTTTGTTGTTGTTGAATTATTATCACTATCATATTCATTATTATTAGATTATTAAATACAAGTGTAACTAACTCTTCTGTTTCATTCACCCAATTCTTAACTGTATGCCATTCCTAGAGTCATAAATTGTACAGGACAAATAAACTAAATTTGTCCTGTACAAATTTACTAAATATATTTGTACAGGACAAACTTATTTGTCCTGTACAAAAAATTGTAACCAATTTATTTGGTTACAATTTATTTGTAACCAAATAAATAAACCAAACCAAGATGTACCAAGCGTTACCTTGATGTAACACCGGTTACCTTCATGTAATCAGCGTTACATCAAGGTGTTTGCCTTCTGCCACACATCTGACTGGAATAATTAGGTGATTAACAGACTTCTGCAGAAGTTGATGACATACAGAGGAGATCATGCAATCATTTGAATCAGGTGATCTGGAACAGAGTCACATCTAGAACATGCAGCCCAGTTGTTCCTGAGGACCAGAGCTGAGAAACATTGCAACACAATTTGTGTTCAAAATGATTTTTCTTTCTTTGAAAAATACCATGAAAGATGTCAAAGTAAGCTTAGAATAATATTTATTTTGTTGTTTCACAAACATTTTTGCTTTTGTTAGATATTTGAAATTTGCTAGCTTGGTATGACCCTGAGTAATAATTATTACCTCAAAATCCTTTGGCAAAATAGAACTGGTGTCTCCTGGTTTTGGTGTATAACAGATGGATCACATTTTCATATAATTGTTGTGACCCAAGTAATTTTTCCACAGCATGTGGAGGCTCCATCATGCTGACAGATAATGACCCACCTGGATACATCACATCACCAAACTATCCACAGAATTACCCCCAGAACATTGACTGTATGTGGGTGATAACCGTACCCAATGGAGAAGCTGTCCAAATTGACTTTGAGGAAGATTTCTACATTGAATCCACAGTCAGGTATCTTTGCTGTTTTCCTTTCACTTTCTAATACGGTCATTGCTATATAATAACTTCTATTTTATACAGTATTGTGCACATGTAAAAATACAAAAAGGCCTTCACAGAGTCATTTTTAATATAATTACATATATTCCTCAAAATAAATGTAATTAGTTTACTGTTATCTCAAAGTGAATTTAATCATTTGAGGTTTATTGTGGATGCGTTCAACCGCCATAGCTCAGAAATAAATTCAGGAGCAGCGTCTTGTTTAAACAAAATTATTGTCTTGTTATAAAGAGATTTATATCTAATTAAAACTGAAATGTCTTCTCTTTTAAATATCAAATGTCATATCAGTAAAACAGAAACATCTCTTGGATTTGTAGGTGTCATTTGGAAGAAACAATGAGAGTAGGAGAGTCACAGTGAGCCCCTTTCTGTCTTTTAAGAAGCCATAATCTGTCAAATAAACATAGTTTTACGTTTCGAGAAAATGATATTCTGCTCCAGAATTTATTTCCATCCTCTTGCAGTTAAACTATGGAAGCTGTAAACTCCCATAGTTTACAGCTCTAAAACACAGAGTTTAGTATTTGCTTGTCCATAATCTGTAATTATCTAATATATTGGATTGATAGAGGGATGGGCGGAGGCAATGAGGGGGGATTAGGAACTCTTAATCAGACTGTTTAGACATTTAAAAATAAAAGGCTTAAATCACTGGAATTGTTTTGATATTTAGAAAATCCAGAGTACCAGGTATACTTGAATAGAACATATGAGTTCAGCTGCTGGGAAATCGGCTCAGAGGAAACCCATGACAGTACCTTTCAGCTCCGGTGTTGGTCTTCTTTTAGTTATTATTTCCTGCTTCGATTGAAAATCCACTTTAGAAAACTGTTTAAATGTAGAAATGTAGTGATCCATGTTGGCTAGAGAGGAGAAAACAATAAATCTTCCACTGCACTTGACTTATGTACTCAATGGCTAATTGTCTGCCGTTTATAATCACTCCTTAGCACACGAATCACATTCCATACACATAGTTGGTTACAAAATAATTTTACATCATATACATAAGCTAAATTATGGAAAATCAGTTCATATATTAATCAGTTCATATATTATATCATATATTTGACCATTTTATTGGCAACATACACACAGGAGGAACATGCTCTCATCAAATGGCAGCCAACGCAGTTAGCAAGAGGTTGACAATCCAAGATGACCCTCAGCTTCCTGCTGCTTCACCAGCTGCAGTTGAATGGAAAATTACAAAAATTCTGTGATTTTTGTAGAAAGAATATTCAAAATTAGTTAAGCTAAATGAAAAATGTATTCTTTATAGTACAAACCACACGGTAAAAATGGCAACATAAATGATCGTCTCATTATATATTATTCTTCCATGTCTCTGCCTAACTCACTGGTTTTGGTATAAAACAACGCTAAATGTTTTTGGTACATGGGCCAGGCAAACTAACAAGGCTGCACTTGTATATATCTTTGTATGTGATTTTCTCTGCTTTTTTCTTGGTATTTTTCTGCAGCTGTAGCTTTGATTACTTGGAACTTCGAGATGGCTCATCATTGAATTCAGACCTAATTTCTCAGCTGTGTGGAAACACTAGACCGTCTACACAACATTCAAAAGGCTCTTCCATGTTGCTCAGGTTTCGGACTGACAGGAGTGTAACACACAGAGGATTCAAAGCAAAATATTCCATCGGTTAGACATTAAGTTATGAAAAACTAATGTTCACCAACCAAAATGTAATTGTTATAATAATCATGACTGTTGCATTAAACAACTTCAACATAGAGGACAAACAAAAACTGACACAAAAATGATTCAGTGAGGGAGGAAAAAAATGCTGTTATTTTTTATCTTGCATTAGGTCATGTGATCTATATATGCACGTGTATATTTCCTAGAACTCATATATATATATATATATGGTAAGGTGAGGTGAGGTAATACATGGAGAATCAACATGTTTGACTCTCCATGTTTGTATACAGAATTTTATACAAACATAAATCCAGCCATCACTTAGGCCAGATAAGTATATTCAAGACTTTTCCATTTCCAAAGATTATATTATATTTACAATGTCAGCAGAACACATGCCAAATATGTAGATCATGTTCATTTTACAGAACTTTCTCACTCCATTGTTTCTCTCTCTGTCAAACCTCCATCTTCATAGCACTTACATCAATTGTAGACTTTATTATATATATACTTTAAGTGTTTCATTACTAGACCGAGGTCGGGCTGATAGGATGGAAAATGTCCATTATTTTTAAATCCAAACCAGATATGCATTGATCTAAAGAAGATATAATAATTTTTATACAAAATTAAGCAACACTTTCAGAGCTCACTTTCATTTTGCGTCTCCCATCTCTAAATCCAGCATCATGTGGAGGCACCTACACAGGCCAGACAGGGGAAATTCATAGTCCAAGCTTCCCTGGTTCTAACTATCCTGAAAACTCCAACTGTGAATGGTACCTAGAAGGGCCCACGGGACACTTCCTTACTTTGAGCTACAAGAACCTGAGCCTGCAGGACAGTGCAGGATGTGCTGCTGACTATGTGGAGATAAGAGAATACAATGCGTCAGGTGAGGACAAAAATCTAATTCTATTTGGAACTTATGTAAATATACTGCTCAAAAAAATAAAGGGAACACTTAAACAACACAATATAACTCCAAGTAAATCAAACTTCTGTGAAATCAAACTGTCCATCTAGGATGTGTTATTTGAGTGTTCCCTTTATTTTTTTGAGCAGTAGTATAAATTCTTTAGATTCAAGTTTATAATTTCCACAGGACGTCTGATGGGGAAACATTGTGGAAACAATATTCCAGCTTCAGTTGATACATCAGACAGTTTTGCTTATGTCAAATTTGTGAGTGACAACAGTATAAATGCAGCTGGATTCAGCCTGTTTTATGAAGCCAGTGTTGAAGGTAGGACCACTTCATTCTTTTTTTGTATTAGTTTTATTTAATGGGGCAGACACACAGTAACATAGACAAACTGAAAAAAACAGCAGTCTCATGCTTCTATCATGGTGTTTATGGCGTAAGCTAATTTGCAGCACTTGTCCCTAAATGGGCTTATTAGCAGTACATATAAAAAACTATTAAAGTGAAATAATAGTCATTTTAAGTAGCATAACATAATGTTTACTACATATACAAAAGCATACAGATGAAGCAATAAAATATCAAAACATAAACAAAACAAAAACATATTTTTTATGACAATAAAAAAAATATTAAATATGAATACAGTTCTGTTTTTGATATATCCAAAGTTTTTTTTTTTTTTTTTTTTAACAAACTGAAACTGGCTACAAACTTTAAATTAACAGGAAGTGAGTTCCAGTGAAAATAGCCTGAGCTACAGTGTGAGGTTGCGAGGTTCCAGTTAGAAATAGTCGGTCTCACCTCAACGCGTGGTTCTGGTTCTGGAATCAGTCTCCATGAGAAGGGTAGGACACTCTTTCACTCTGGAGTTGCCCATGGTGAGAGGAGCAGGAGTGGGCATACTTGTTGCCCCCAGTCTTCGTGCCAGTCTCGTTCACTCTTCAGTGAACGAGAGGATAGCCTCCCACCATCTACAAGTGGGGGACAGGTTCTGCCTGTTGCTGTGCATAGGCACTGAACAGCAGTTCAGATTATCTGTCCCTCCTGAGGGCGCCTTTGTTCTGCTGGGTGATGTCAACAGTTATGTGGGCAATGAAAGTGAGACTTGGAGGGGTGTGGTTGGGAGGAATGGCCTCCCTGATCTGAACTCGAATGGTGTTGAGTTATTAGACTTCTGGGCTCGTCATGGATTGTCCATGAGGAACACAGAGTTCAAGCATAAGGGGATCCATACATGCTGTTGGTACAAGGATGCCATTGTTCAATGATTCCCCTTGCTGTTGTCTCATCAAATCTGCGGGCACATGTCTTGGACAGTTAGCTGAAAAGAGGTGCAGAGCTGTCCACTTTGATGCAGACTGTTGGGTCCCTGTATGAGTCTGGTCCCCATTGTAAGTAAGTTGAGTTTGTTTCTAGGGAGAGTTGGACTCCACCAGCGCTGCCCTTTGTCATCGATTCGGTTCGTTACTTTTATGGACAGAATTTCTGGGCGCAGCCAAAGTGTTGAGGGGATCCATTTTGGTGGGCTTGGGATCGCGTCTCTGCTTTTTGCAGATGATGAGGTCTTATTGGCATCATCGGGTCATGATCTACAGTTTTTGCTGGACTGGTTCGCAGCTGAGTGTGAAGCGGCCTGGATGAGGATCAGCACATCCAAATCTAAGAGTAAATAAAGCTCCAGTATGTAACTTTATGACCGCATAATATAAGACAGTCGGGTGCCCATTTCGGATATGTTGAGAAAAAATTGTGCTCTTCTGCCTACTCCCAGTGGTCCCAGTTCTAACTGCAGGAATGCACCTCTCACTCAGAAGGGGTGGTATAAATGCTGTCAATCACTCTCATGCTCACTCCCTCCTGCTTTTTTTTTTTTTGCTAAGCAACAGCTTGCTCAACATGATGTAGCTTGCCACAAATACTAAGGTGTCTTAGCATGGTCACCAATGACGTTGAATGAACAGTATGTTAATGGTTTTCCACTATTAACACACTGAGCAGTATACAGGAGGTGGATTGGCAGTGCTAAGACCCTCCTCCTTGCTCTGATTGATTGTTTGTGACTCAGAGTGGTGCATTTTTGCAGTCCCAATTGCAACACTAGAAGGAGGTGGAGAAATAGATTTTTTTCACAATTATATGTCTCATACCATACGATCACGATATGGTGTCAGTTTTAATAAATATGGAGGAAAAAACAGTTTTTGTAACAGTTACATACTGCAGCTTTAACCCAAATGTACCTACTGATCAGAGTATAAATGTGAGTATGAGTGGGTGAATGTGGTTTTAGTATAAAGCACTTTGAGTGGAAAAGAAGGCAGTGAACACCCGGACTGGAAAAGAGCTATAAAACTTCAGTCTGCTTGGTAATCTTGCACAATGCTTCATCTGAGAACCATTTCTAAATATATTAACTCAAGTTGCCTATACACTAGTTGCCTAGTGTATGAGTGTACAAATTGGTGCACATTTCCAAGTGTGACTGGGTGAATGCAGCCCGAGTGTGAAATGTTTTAAGTGACTAGTATGTCTAGGAAAATGGACTGTACATGTAGTAACTAATATTAAATAAACTTGGACACAAAAGATTTGACTTCTGACAATCAAAATAAATGTTGGAGTATTTGATCTCACAATAGATATCCATTTGTTTTTCCTTTTTTCTAGCGTGTGGAGGAGAGTTGAATGCTCCATCTGGTACCATCACCTCACCCAATTACCCAAATTCCTATCCTCACAGCAGAGTGTGTCGCTGGGAATTGGTGGTCACACCAAACCGCAGGGTTACGCTCATCATTAATGACCTGCGCCTGGAAGGTTCTGGCACTTCCTGTGTGTTTGACTACATTGATGTGAGTTCCTTTCCCCTCATTGAGGTCTTGCCTGTTTTCTATACTGTAAGTTTTCCCATTTTCAATTCTCGGTTAATCTCAAGGAAGGAGACTGGCAATTGGAAGTTTGCAAGTTTAATTCCAGCTCAAATTTGACATCCATCATATGCTTATTTGGGAAGACACTGAACTTCTCACTGTCTATTAACAGTGATAGACAGTGAGGTGATAGTGGACTGATTGTGGTCAGCAACACAGGAGCACCACAGGGGACTGTACTCTGACCATTCCTTTTCACGCTTTCAGCACAAGCCTGACTTCTGTCATCTACAGAAATATTGACATGACTCTGTAGTTGTCAGGTGAATGAGAGATGGGCAAGAGACTGAGGAAGGAAGAAAGGATGGGCAGACAGACGGACGCCGATTTACTGTCAATTCCGATCGTCCATAAGGCTGATCACTGCTGATCACCTGGACTGGCTGTTGATTTTTCACTTTCGGTATAAAATTTATATCAAAAGCAAAACATTAACAGCCAATCATTTACTCATACAATAAATGATACTTTGTGATCTGGCAAAATGAAAACAGGATCTGGTAATAAATTAACCTAATTTAGATATAAAACATGCAAAATACTTGCAGGCACGATACAGCAGCTATTCAGTCTAAAGAACAACTGAAAAACCTGCAGTCAGTAAAGGAATATTTAACAGTAAGGTTCTCAGTACCATGAATAATACTTGAGTCAAATAAATCTCACAACACTACCTAAAATGCTGCTAGTGTGGCTTTAGTAACTCTTTCATTTCGTGTCTGTTAAGTTTTTAATAAGCATCACAGAAACTGTTCTGGTTTGCCAAGTTTTAAGAGACAAGTTCTTCAGATCTCTGGCTGACTAAAAGTATTTGATACGGTTTGATGCATTGTGTAACTGGAAAAATAATATTAATAATATAAAACAAGCATGATGTGTGACTACAAGGTAAGTGCGAAAGCTCCTCACTTGGCTGAACCTGCATAATGAGGTTAGTGGTGGTTTGTTAACCACTGACACTCTGACCAACCAGAAACACATACATAAACTTTACAGGGAAGACAGAGCCACGCGCTGTGGGAAACCCTGCAGAAAAGGAACCTTTTTTGTCTTGTTCCCTATTAGATGATGTAATTTATCTATTTAATTTCATTATTTAATTAATTGTAACTGGTTGTTAGATTACATGTAATTTTTAATGTCCATGTGCAACTGGTAAAAAATGTCATGTGTGATAGCTGTCATTTAATTCATGTGTATTTGACATGAAACGCAAAGTAGGATTTAATGTATCGATAAATATTGTAGAAACAGCCCTACATGGAAAGGAGATTTAAGTTGACCAACCCATATTAAACACCTGATTGATTTTGTGGATTAGTCATAAACCCATAGAAGCTCTAAGGGGGTTAGATAAAAGATAAAAGTATTAATTGGACACAGTGGTACCTATATTGGTCTGATCTAAGTAAACAGCAGAGTCGAATATGTTGGGTTTGGTGACCAACAACTTTGAAATTCAGTGCTAAATTCATAAGAATTATGAACATTGATCAAGTAATTATTGCACAAGCTACACCTCTCATCTGTATCATGTTTACAGGGTACAGACCCATAATCACATGACTTCAATTGATTTAATGGAGTAATTTGTTGAAACATTGACTTTACTGTCTAAAATTAGAACTGAACAACCTGTTGGATAGAATTCCTCATCTCAAGTGATGGCCATTCGATGGAGAAAATAATACTGGTACTGAAAGTTTTTTTTTCAGCTTTGGTTCATATTTCATCATTGTAGGTGAAGGTAACATAAATCGAGTGTTTTGCCTTTTGTACTCAACTTTTGATTCAACAGGAAAGCTTCATTCTCTCTAATTATTTCCTGTGGTAAAGACTTGATCCACACCTAAAAATTACAATAACTGAATCAAAATCAAGTTTTATTTGTATAGCACATTTCAGCAGCAAGGCATTTCAAAGTGCTTTACATCATAACAAACATAAAAACACAAAGTCATGTAACATAGAATAAACAATGAAAACATTAATTTAGACGGCCGTCAAATTTATAACTTATCCATTTATCTAAATGTTTTGCTTTGTGCGGATCCTGATCTTTGACATACTTCCAGTCGTTTGATTTTATACTGTCTATTGGCTAATTTTTACTTATCAACAAAGAATTTCCTATCAATGTGAGGATTCTCCCTTATGGGGTATCCTCATTAAAAGAGGGGCTCTAGAAACACCTCTCTTGTAGAATTTAGTTGAAACAAATGGGCCTCTAACCCTCTGGGACTTTAGTCGCTGTTTGACAAGGACTCCAACCTTGGACTTTAGCTGGGAAATATCAGCTGGGCCTCTAACCCTTTGGGACTTTAGTCAAGTTGTTCTGACAAGGACTCCAACCTGGACTTTAGCTGAGAAATATCAATTGGGCCTCTAACCCTTTAAAAGCGCTTAAAGTCTAGACTATACAGGGTTCTCAGCAATGACGCTCAGTCACTGGTCACTTTTCAAAGTAGACATTAAGTCAAGTTCCATCATTAAATTTTTAATTGATTAAGTTTCAAATCCAACTCTAAACAGGTGGGGTTTTAGTTGTGATTTAAAGGAAGTGAGTGTTTCAGCTGTTTTACAGTTTTCTGGAAGTTTGTTCCAAATTTTTGGTGCATAGATGCTGAACCCTACTTCTCCTCGTTTGGTTCTGGTTCTGGGGATGCAGAGCAGACCAGAACCAGAAGACCTGAGGGGTCTGGAAGGTTGATACAACAACAGCAGATCTTTAATGTATTGTGGTGCTAAACCGTTCAGCGATTTGTAAACTAACAACAGTATTTTAAAGTCTATTCTCTGAGCTACAGGGAGCCAGTGGAGGGACTTTAAAGCTGGTGTTACTGGTGTAAGTTTATGTTACGATAATATTTATCGACTTTAAAACTGAAGACCTTCTAATCAGACAAAATTGGTGTGAAATGTTTGTATTACTGCTGGTTTGTGCAGCAAAAATTTTTGTTTCACTCAAGTATTGGAAAACAAATGTCTTTTTATCAGAGCCCTATCTCTTACAGATATTGAATGGGTTGGGTGCTGATGCTCCTCACCTCCATCGATTCTGTGGTACAGTCTCACCAGGCACTCAGGTGCACTCTTCTGGCAACACCATGGCTATTGTATTTCGCACCGATGCTTCTGTTTCCAGTGGTGGCTTTATGGTTACTTACTCCTCTGATGAGCCTGCGGGTGAGTTATTTTCCAAACAAAACCTACAAGTTGAAAAACTATTCGAAATTTTTACCCATTATCCAGTTTAAATTTCAATCCTTTTAACACAGCACAGTGAACCCCTGGTGTTTAAGGGAGTTAAATGAATAGCTAAAATCCATGAATACTTGAGACACGCTTATAACTGCGTTTCTTAATTGTTCAAATACCAAATATACATTAATATTCAGTAATACAAAGTGTAAACCTTCTCGGCACTACTGCAGAAAATAATATCTGCAGTTTTCCTCATCTCCGTTCTTAAACTTACAGTCTATCAAAGGCAAGGAATGTAAATGATGCAAATTTCTCATTGACTGCTTTGCAAATGCCAGCCAATAGCATATGGCAAATGGCCTGTACCTATAGTGCTTTATGATGTCCGGGAGACCCCAAAGCACTTCACACTACATTTACGCGCTGATGGTGGCAAACTACTAGAAAGAAACAGTCTGACGGAGTGAAGCTACCATGCATTGGTTCCTATTTTGACGTTTGGTGACCCTCTGACCACCAGAGGTCACCCCTAGTAGGCAAGGCAGATTAACTGTCTTGCTGAAGGATACAATGTTACCATCTTTCCTATGCCTATGGATATGCCATTTATTGATTTCAGAAATGCAAAATTGTTGAATTTACTTCAGCAAGCTGTATTTTCTTTTAAAAAATGTTGATAAACATTAAAAAAAATTCCTAAAACAGGCAAATTTTTGGCAAATAATTTGGCGCTATGTTCCACAGAAAAACACATTAAAAACACATGAATAGGTGAATCCACACCGTATGTGTTTTCATGTCTTGATTGGTTTTCTGCAGGAATACAGTAGAAATAGTCACTTGGAGTTAGTTAATAATACAGAGCTGGAGACCTCCAGAGAAAGCAGATCTGCATGTTTACAGCTATACATGAGGTTTGGTAAACCAAGATCAGCAGTCTGGGTACAGTGAATTCTGTTCCCCTGTCAAGATTGCTATCAGTTTCACTCAGATCCTGGATCTGGATCACAAACAGATCCAGGAGAGTCCATGTGAACAAATTACAATTTGTATTGGCCTGTTCATTCATTAAGCTTGAAAGAAAATAGTGACTCTAAAGTCACTTGAAATTGGGTGCTTTCTTTGAAATGTGAAGGATGACTTTGCCTCTCTTTACACATTCATGTTTCATCAGAGTGTGGAGGAATTCTGAATGACCCAGTGGGAGGCAATTTCACATCACCTGGTTTCCAGGTGTCCAATTACAGTAACAACCTGAACTGCGAGTGGTTGATTCAGAATCCCATTCACATCAACTCTTCAATTGTGGTTCTCATTGAAGACTTGCACCTGGAAAACCATCAGACTTGTGAACTAGACTACCTTCAGTTCCGCCTGGGTAAGTCCTCCCAAAATGACTTTAGGGTTCTACCAGGACGTTTAGTTTTTTTATGGATAACTGAGTTTAGATTGCAATAGATCTTGCTATGAGATTCATCCTTTTCCTGAAGAGTTTCAGTAATGCCTCAAAAAGTCAAAGTTACCCTTATAAGATGTAAGATACTGATAGGAAAAATATAGTTTCGCAGTCAAAGGCAGGTTCGAAGGTTTTTGAGAATGACCAAAAAAGAGTAAAGACAGCAAAGGCAAACAAATATTGCTAACTGAATATTGTGATGTTTGACAACTTGATTGACTGTGTAATCCCAGAAAGTATAGCTTTAGTGGCCTAAATGGATGTCAGAATTCTTGGGGTTAAAGCAACCAAATTTTTTCTTGTTAACCGGTACTTCATTTGGCAGCACTACATATCGAGCAATGCCTATTTAATAAAAGAGATGTAATCTCAATGAACCCATTTAATTCCTTTTTGTCATTATTTCCTTCATTCGTGGGTAAAATCTATCACTTAATAGGGTGTTGTTTGGCAGACTTTACCCACAGACACATGGATGGCTTCACATACAAACTGTTAAAATCAAACAGGCTCAGATATAAATTTATCCAAGCAAGTAAGAAATTTTTATTCCTTTTTAATGTTTTGTTCTAATTAGGACTGTCAACGTCAACGCATTAACACAATTACTCTGCACATTTTAATGCATTAATATTACATATTGCAGATTAATGAATCTACCTATTTTGACCTAAAAATATCTCTCCCATTGGCGGTTACCTCGTTCACAGCAGTGTGTCATGGGGTTGACACACAGAGAGCAATAAATGATAGCAACAGTTAAATGTCAAAAATGTAAAGCTTTTCAACTTTCTTGTGTTGTTAACCCACTTGTGCACACAGATGCACATAGACACAGGGTGCATCCATGGGTGCACATAAATGTGCACATGTGGAGTCCTCTAGCTGCTTACACTTGGCTGGAGGAGGATAAGTGACTGTCACCTCATTGCACAAATTGTATAGGAAATGAATGGAGAGACACATTTCCAATTTAACATTTAAAACAAAAAGATCTTTCTTTAAACCCTCCTGAATATTAAAACCTGGAAAACTGAGAATCTTCAGACATGACTGGCTTGAGACAGTAAAAAACTTTCTTAAACATTTTTTGAAGACGTACAGTAAGAGGCAGTTTTTGATATGGACTCCATGCACATGATCCTAGGGTGGTATCAGGAAGGGGTGGAGCACCCAAGAAAAAGAAATTAAAATACATTTTATTTGTGACTGTCAGTTGTTGCCTGAACAGGTTTTCTATCACTTGTATGCATGTGATAGAATGCATACAAGTGGAGCTTTCCCTGAGTTACTGTTGAGTACTGAGAAACTATATTACTGGGACTTTGCTGTGACACCATTTGTGCAAGAAACACAACTACATGCATATTTATATATCTAGATTAGAAAGTTAAAAGTGAAGAAAACATAAAGTACACAAGGGGTGTAGAGTTCTTATTTTCTGATGTTTTCTTTGCTTGTTTGTTTGTCTTATGGTCCATTCCTTCTCAAGGTGACTGGGATGGGGAGCTGTTAGGGAGATTTTGTGGACAAACGCCACCCCAGATCCCAATTGTGGTATTCACACCAGAACTGTGGGTTCATTTCCGGACTGATTCTTCTCAGGGGGATTTGGGTTTCAAGGCCAAGTACTCATTCTCTGGTAAGACGGTGATGGTTAAGTCATTTTACGTAACACAGTTGTTTTTTAACATGATCTATGGCATTTTCAACTATAACGCATCAACTCTGTGACCTTAGAGTTAATTTTTCTGCAGAATGTGGAGGCTTGCAAACAGGTGATGGTGGGGTGTTATCCAGCCCTAATTACCCCAACATGTATCCCAGCCCAAGTCGCTGTGCTTGGCTATTGCAAGCTCCCATTGGCCACACTATTACGGTGAGTCTTTAACACATTCAGTTTCCATGATAGAACAAAAAGGAGAGCTAGCCAATTTCAATTAAAGTTGTTCAGAAGCAGAATAGTACTAGTAAAATATATCTTTGCTAGCATCAAGAGTAGTAGTTGGCGGGGCACAGCGGTGGAACAGTGGGCTTAGCATGACACTCCCTGAATAGAGGCCAGTCCTTCAAGGAGGTCAGTCCTTGAACCCTTGAGGCGGCTGTCAAGGGTTCAAGTCCCAGCCTGTTGACCTTTGCACCATGTCTTCTTCTCTCTCTCATAACCCACTTTTCCGTCATACTACTGTGAAATAAAGATTAATAAAAGTCCTTTAACAAAAAGAGCAGTAGTTGGCTATCTCTGTTCAAACTGAACCTCGGGTCTTCCAACCCTGTAAAGAGGTTGACAGCAAATTCATATAACATTGGTTGCATGGAGACACCAATACAGTCAAATCCGGGACATAAAAAATATAATTTTTTGCATAAAGAATTCTTCTTGCTCCAGAGTAAATGGTAAAAAAATATATGTGGAACAAAACATCTTCAAACATATTTTACTACGAGCTTTACAGACTTTGGCCATAGAAGAAATACTCTTCAGGAGGACATCATAGTATGACGAGCCAACCCTGTATGACAATACAAAACCCTAATCTGACCAAATACACATGGTTCACTACATGGCACAAATGATTCATATATAGAGAGAAATAATTAAATAATAAAGAGCTACTTTACACAAATGAAATCATGAATATTAATATTCTGGTTAATTCAATCCAAGTTAAGTGGAGGCACATCTCTGGATGTATTTTAAGGTTACAGGACAGGTCTGGTTCATCACTGGGTCTTTCTTCCAGATATCAGAAAGTTCTGACATTTGTTCAAACCACTTTATGTAAGACTGAATGGAATGAGAATATCCATTCATCACTGTTTTCGTGTAAAATGTGCCGACCAACCCTAGAATAAAAAAAACAGTATAAGGATATAACTGCTTTGCTTTTTTCTGTATGATTTTTGAGGTTAATACAGGAAGCCTTAATTGTTCTGTAGACTTCTGTACTTTGCCTTTCTCCCATGTTCCTATAGTTGAGCTTCAGCTACTTCAACCTCGAATCACACGCCACATGCAGCTGGGATTCTGTCACAATTTTTAATGGAGGTTCCCCTGGATCTCCAATAATTGGCCAGTACTGTGGAACCACCACTCCTGGAACTATCCAATCAGGCTCTAACAAACTGGCTGTAGTTTTCCTGGCGGACCATAGTATATCAAAAGGTGGATTTTTTGCCTCCTGGTCTGTCGACTCTTCTGGTAAGGTTTTGTTCAATAAATATCTGACATAGTGTTTGTGAAATATCGAGAGAGATATCCCACAAACACTATGTCAGGCACATTGTGTTTGTGTCTGATACAAATTAGTTTGTCAGCACAAGAGAGGACAATAATTATTCAGCTTTTAAAAAGTTGACATAAATTATTTTACATAATATATCCTTTCTACTAATATACAAGCTGTTTTTTAATGTTTGCACATGTTATCTTATCTACGAGTTTTAAGACTCTTTATTTTCAGGTTTTATGTGATGATTTTCAAAATAGTGTGTATATTAATATTTTTATATTCCGCTAGGCTGTGGAGGGGTGATTCATGCTGATACAGGAGCAATTAAGTCACCAAATTACCCCCAGAACTTTCCGGCAAATACAGAGTGTTTTTGGCAGATCATTGCCCATGAGGGAAACCATCTGGAGATGAGCTTTGGTGATAACTTTGAGATCCCAGACAGCACTGGCAGCTGCCAGACCAGCTATATCAAGGTACAATCAGGAATTGACACTTTTTCAGATCAACTATTATTTCAGGGTAAAGTAAGACATGAACCAGACAAAAGAGGAAAGGATTAATAGAGACTTTGACTAGATTGTGCGTTTCTCCATAGGTTTGGTCAGGCCGTACCCAGAATTCTGAGAATCTGCTTGTGACAGGCTGTGGTTCTTTGGCACCAGAACCCGTTGTCGCGCCATATAACATTATCACAAGTCGATTCCAAGCCACCGCTACTGCTGGTGTAGGTTTCTCCATGTCCTTCAGCACCCGTAAGAATCTCAAGTGTATTCATCTTAACATATTTGTGTTATTGTAACACCTGCCAACATGGTAGCAGTTCTCCTCTACATTTGACAGATAACCCTCGAAGTAGGTGAGCAAAAGCCATATTAATAACAGCTCTATGTTAGCAATAAAGTTTTGCAAACAATATCCTGTCTATGAATTCTGATATTTGCACCACCATTACCAGTCATATCATAAAATTTGCATCACAAAAGCAGTGCAAAGTATGAATGTCTCAAGCTCTTTACTGTTTTTAAAAAGACAGAAATTCCAACAAAATGATCTAAAGTTTGATGTCTTCTGCTCACGAGGGTGTGGTGCAAGTTTCAGTGCTTCCAAGGGTCGAGTGGTTTCTCCAAATTTCCCAGCTGACTACCCAGACCGCGCTAACTGCAACTACACTATAGATGCTGGACAGCAGACAGTGATTGTTCTCAGCTTTCAGGTCTTCCAAATAGAGGGTATGTGTTCACACTCTGCTACATGAGAACAGAAATATATAGCCCTAATTATAAACCATTTCTTCCTTATTGGATGTTGTACCAAAGGTTTATTTTATCTTTTGTCTAGCACACTCCACCTGTATGTACGATGGTCTCAAGATCTACAGCCCAGTTTCTAGTAGCACTGAAATGGCTACTTTATGTGGTACCAACATTCCAGGCCCTTTTTCCACTTTTGGTCCTATGTTACTTTACTTCTACTCTGACTCTCTGATTACCAGCCGTGGCTTCATGGCAGAATACAGTGCCATACGTAAGTAAATACACCATACCGATACTGTGCCTACTGTAGGTATTAGTTTCATAAGTTTAATTTAAAACTCTTATTTCAGTTCAGTTTTTGGACACTTTACCTATTTCTGATATGTTGAGATGTAAGACAGTAGTAGGATAAAAGTGTCCATTCAGGTCAGGACTTTTATTGAGCTCAGCACAATGGCAACATCTCTTCTGTCAGTGTTTTTGATGGGTGCTAGATTTCACATCTCAATTTTAAGCTATTCAACACTAAACCTATAACTATGTGCTGACAAGCTAATGATATTTTTTTAAATCTTTGCACAACAGTAGCTTTGATCTCACAGTCAGAATGATTAATGTTAACTCAGAGAATTTCCCAATTTACAACTTTCAAATCTGCAAAGCCTTACATTTTAGATCAGCCTGCCTGCTAGAGGCAGGCAGGAATCCTCAGAGGGCTTTTCTGATTCCTCCTCCTGTTCTGATTCCTCCTGTTCCCAAATGATGACTTGGCAGAGTTTGCCTTGAGTTGGCCTTCAGGTCTGCCATAGATGGAGTTTTAGGCTCTGCTCCTAACCCAAGGCTTTTCAAAGGTCACCTCCCATGCCATTGGCTACACACTCCTCTTCTCTCAGCATTTTGAGTTCCTTTTTCTTCATTTATGCTTTGCCATCTGCTTCCTAAAGGCCCAGCGATCAACACTGGCTCCTCCTTAGTTCCTGTTTTGTCTTGGTTCACAAACACATCCTGTCCCCATCAGTGAACGAACATCTATATTTCTAACATATCAACAACCTACATTACATAATTGCAGTCAATTATTTTCTGATTACAAATACATAAAAATGTAATCATAGATTTATTACAGTTAAAATGATCAATATTTAATGCTGCTTCACAATCTTTTTCTTCGGGTCACTTGTAATGACATTTCAGAGTTTTTTATAGCATTTTGTTATTTCAACAGATCAATTTTTAAGTAATCTTAAAATGTGGACTTCCCATGGAAGGGAGACCAAACTCCACTTTACTTGACTCTGCAGACTGGCGCTTTCACATCCAGTAATAACATAATGGCATAATGAAAGTAGTATAAGCAGAGAAAGTAAGTCTAAATGTGGAAAAAATAATGAATGATGCTGAGAAAGAATCTATTAATAATCAAAAATCTGTGCTTCAGTGAAGCCTTAGCAGGGTTTCCTCCAGAAAACTTGCCAGGCCCAGTGGTCGGGGCGCCGAGGCGGTCCAACATGTTTTGGTAGTAAAAGATGTTAAGTTGACAGAAAAAGTAAAAATATTACTGGGTAATTTTATGTTACAGGAAAACATCACCAGTGAAACGATATTTAACTCACAACTAGTCTTAAAAACAGCTAATCAAAAAACTCAATTAAGATGAATATTAATTATTTGCTTGGCACCATGATATACATTTCTTCAAAATACTATGATAATGTATTTACTGCAAACTTTAGTGCCATCTTCCTTTTTCATAAATGCTGACTTTTGTGTAAATATGGCATCCCACTTTTTTTCTTTTTTTTTTTTTGCTTTATACATGAGGCCCCTGGATATTTCACAGCTACACTTCAGCCTGGTATCAAGCTACCAGGCTGATACCAGGCTGGTAGCTTCTAAAGAAGGTACAATGGCAATTTTCTTTCTCCTTGGTTATCTTTTGCTACCAACAGCCATCTTCAGCTGTGTTCCTTAGTGAGAACACAACAGGAAGTAACCCATTTCAGAATACATGGACTAGTTTGGTGAAAGAAAAAGGTGCACTTGCCTCTTTTATCTGCTTGTAGCTGGAATATTGAGACCAAATTGGAGCAGTGTGTGTAATACCGAACAGAGTAGGTCATGTAATAAAGACATAATTTGTCTGGAGCTGTATTTCCTTGTACTTTTGTGAAATATGACTTTTCACAAAGGAAGTCATAAACAGGGGTTTCAGTAGAACCCTGCATCCGTTTCCTTCATAGATAATTCTAAGAGATTTTGCTTATAGAAAAATCAGCTTGATATCGAGGTAGATTTTTAGATTCTGATTAAACACTGATGCTTTAACCTTTCCCATATATCCAATTTAATTCAATGTACCAATTTACAACAAATGTCTTCTCAAGTCACTTTACAAAAAAAAAAAAATCAATCATATATACATTCCAACTGATACTCAAACATTATAGTGTTGCATGCTTACCTTTTTATTATTATTATTATTATTATTATTATTATTATTATTATTATTATTATTATTATTATTTTTGTCGCTTTCTTCGAATTGTTTGGGGGGGGGTTTGGCACCTTTGGCGGTTCACTGGTGGTGGGGCCCACAGCCAGCCCAAGTGGCTTTAGCTGGGCTGGTGGCACTGCTGAGAAAAATTGAGTGATGCATGGCGTGACTGAAGCAGCAGAGCTTCGAGGAAAAGAAAATCGAAAGTACGGTGCGGGAAGGCTCGGGAAACAAAGAGTACCTTCACCTCGGGACGGATCCACCCAGAGGGGAGCGTCGGATGTTTTGGCCGGTATGAAGTTTGTTTGATTTGTTTGGACAACCGGCTGGATGCTAAAGACTTTTAGCACCGGGGAGTTACACGCCTGCTAAGACCAACCACCTAGGAAACCACGAAGGGGTGTGTTTTTAGGAAAAAGAGAGAAAACTACACATTTAAAGAAAAAAAAAATATATATATATATATATATATATATATATATATATATATATATATATATATATATATATATATATATAATAAACTACTAAACGGAGCGTCTGCAGGACGATGGATCGCGAGGGCTTGCCCTGTTCAAATGGATGTCAGCTGGAGTAGAAACTGATGGGACATTCAAGGTAAGCCCCACCACACTGTGTTCCGTCAGGTGCCCGTTTTGTTTTCGTTTTCTCTGTTTCCGTTTGTTTATATTAATACGCACTTAGTGTTGCGGCTCTACTCTCCCGTAACCAGCAAACAAACAAACAAAAAAGAGGACAACATAAAAAGAATGAGCCAGAGTGAGGGTAGCGGGTCGTAACAATAGCTCAATTACTTATTCAAAATTATTAAAAACTTTCTAAGGAAACCCAATGGGATGCTGCAAGACTTGCAGCATTCACTCCTCCTGGACGAGAACTTGGTGACAATTGCTTACGTTGTGTTGTTGGCTTTTCAGCAATCCCTTACCAAGCATGCATGTAGAAACAGTGGAGAGGAAAAAAAGCCCTTTAACAGGAAAAAACCTCCAGCAGAATCTGGTTCAATACAAACTGGGGGTTTGAGAAGAAAGAGAAGGATGTACAAGAAGAAACAGATGATGTGGGATTATTATTGATATTTATGAAAGTAAAAGTAAATATATTAAACATTTGATGTTTGATTCTTTGTGTGTTTTTGTGTATGTGTGCTTGTGTATGTGTCTTTAGCATGTGGCGGTTTCTTCAATAGTACCTCAGGTACAGTGAGCAGTCCGGCCCTCTCCATTACCAACTACCACCACAACATAAACTGTACCTACCACATCACCGTCCAAACAGACAGAGTGGTGGATCTCAAGTAAGACTATGTGTGATAAAATAAAAGTTAAATGGTAATTTACTCAAAACATAAAACAATGTTTTTTTTACACTGACAGTTTAAAGCCAGTATAATGTAAGTTTAAACCACATTTAGTTATGTTTCATGTCTTTTCTCTTTGTAGATTCAATACTTTCAGCTTAGAAGCTTCTTCTTCATGTCGCTATGACCATGTGGCCGTGTATGACGGGCCTGACAGCTTGGCACCATTGCTGGGAAGGTTCTGTGGAACAGTGCTCCCACCTGACATACGCTCCTCTACAAACAATTTGTTCATCATCTTCAGTACAGATGCCACAGTTAGTGGTGTTGGCTGGAGAGCCACTTACAGTCAAACACTTGGTAAGTTAACATTAAGATTAGTTATGATGATGTGGATGTGTTTATATTTAAAAAATGGGTTAACATGCAGAATTACAAAAACAACCAATTATTGTAGCCAATGATGTGCTGGAATGTAACAAAGTTGTAGTTGGATTATCACAGAGATAAATTAATTTTTCATTTGATATTTGGTAACATTGCTTTTTAGTATGACTTGGATCAAACCTTTTAATTTTCCGACCAAAAGTTTCTCACAATAATTGGCTGGAGTTCTGGCCCTTTCCTCTTGATAGAACTAGTTGAAGTCTATCTAGTTTGTAGCCCACCTCGCTCATACACCTTTTCAGATCTACCCACAAATTCTCAGTAGAATTGAGATTAGAACTTTGTGATGGCCACAGAAAAACATTGACTTAGTTGTCCTTAATCCACTCGTAACCATTTTGGCTTTTTGCATTGTCCATTTGGATACCAACCTGTGCCCAAGCTTTTTCTTCCTGGTTGATGTCTTGAAATGTTGGTTCAATATTTTTATGTAATGTTTTCTTCTTTGTGATGCCACCAATTTTATGACATGTACCAGTAGCTTTTACAGCTAAATAGCATCACAATATGATACTGACACCCCAATTCAGTTGGGAGATGGTACCACTAACTTGCAGTAAATCTGCAGTCTGATAGCAAAGTGCTCTGTTAAGAACATGGAACTATCAGATCTGAGATCTGATGGAGTTTGATTACTAAGGTGAGAAGGAGAATTTTAAATTCTATTCTACATTTAATAAGGGGCAAATGTGGAGAAGCTACAACATGTGAAATGTGATTTCTCTTTAATTTTAATCATAACTTTTGTAACAGCATTTTGGATCAGCTGAAAGCTTTTAGTTGTATTTTGTGAACTTTTTGATGGTAAAGAATTTCAGTAGACCACCTTTTCAAGTAACAAATACATGGCTAGGGTTTAAGCATCACTCCAAGATATTTCTAATCTTGTTCCTAAGATGAGAAGAGAAAATCTAGACATTAGTTGAATATAGGATTTAAATGATATATCCTGGTCGAAAATAACACAGAGATTCATTACTTTATTGTTGGAGGCTAATTTAGTGCCATCCAGGCCAAGTGATTTGTTAAGCAATTTTTTTTTCATAGATTTAATATATCCTATCTCCAGACAAGAGAAAGAAATCATTGATATTATGAATAAATGTAAAAGTAAATCATCCACTGATTGTGATGATCTAGACATAAAAACAATTAAAAGGGTAATTGAGGAAATCTCTAAACCATTAACTTAAATTTATAATTTTCCAACAAAATGAAATAGCAAAGATCGTGTCAATGTGTAAAACTGGCAATGATCACTCTTCCCCAATTACAGGCCTGTCTCTCTTCTCCCTCAGTTCTCTAAAATTCTAGAAAAACTTCTTAAGAAGAGCCTAGAAAAATTAATAGCCAAACATACACTACTTAGCAGTAGTCAATATGGATTCAGAGCAAATTGGTCAAAATCACTATCCGTATCTGACTTAATAGAAGAAATTACAAATTCAACAGATAGTAAGAAATTAGTTGTAGGGGTTGTCATAGATCTAAAGAAAGCTCTTGATATAATAAATCATGATATCTTAATTAAAGAATTTCAACGTTATAGAATTCGGGGAGTAGTTTTGAACTGGATGAGACACACACACACACCCACGCACACGCCCACACACACACACACCTATATATATAGAGAGAGACAGAAGGCAGGTAGTGGCTGCAGCGGCTAACAGGCGATGTTCAAACTAGTAATCAATGAAGAAATCCTACAACTGCTAAAATCTGATGCATTCCATTATGGCTTACATTTTCTGGAGAAGGAAGTTGTGCTGATCTTCTTCAGAGGTTATGTGTTGGTTCCTTCAGTAGTTCTTGGTGCAGCACCACCACAGGAGAGGAGATCAGGGGCGTTTCTTTTAGTTTGGATCGTTTGACACGATGCAGTGTGACAGTGTGCTGCACCAGCTGAAAATCAAACAAACAAATGTTGGCCCCCAAACGGACAATCAGGTGTGAAAACACCCTAAGATAGTAATTAACACATTACTTAGGCTATATTTACATCTACATCTACATTTACATTCTACTTTAAAGAATTAAGGTATCTATTTGCAGAATTGCATTATTTATGTTGATCAAGCAAGACTGATCTTTGTTTAAAGTACTTATTTCTTTACATAAAACATAAAATTCAAGTAAAGTGAACTTCATTTTGTCAAGTAGATTAAATAAAATTAATCTTTATATAAATTACTCAACTTTTTTAATGTATTTACTTAAAAAATATATGCAAACTCAATGGTGCTAAAAAATCAAGTTTCTAAAACTTAATACTTAATTGAAATTCAAAATTCAAAAATACTTTATCAATCCCAAAGGGAAACTAAATGTGAGATTACTAAGGTGAGGAGAATCTTAAATTATCTGATCTGATAGTTCCATGTTCTAAATGTGAAACTAAACTCATTAATTAAGATTCTTCATATAGTTATTGAAGATCATGATAGCTGATGGCAGGAAAGGTCTTCTGCAGCTGTCTGTACTGCACTCAATCTGAAGAAGGCTCTAACTGAAGATGCTCTGCTTTCCCAAGACAGTCTTGTGAAGAGGATGGTCAAGATTGTTCATAATTTTCTTGATCCTATGAAGAGCCCTTCTTTATGGATATGAATTGAGAGCAAATTGGTCAACATCGCTAGCCGTAACTGACTTAATAGAAGAAATTACCAATCACCCACCGAACCAGCCTTTATCAGCCTGTTGAGCCTTTTTCGGTCCCTGGCTCTCATGCTGCTTTTCACTTGTTTCTCTGCTTAAACTTTGATTAAAAAATATAGTAACAGCCTGTTCACTTTTTTCACTAAATAAACACAACCACTAGATCATCAGGCAGAGTGGGGTCATGAAAAAAAGCATACATCTTACTCATGGTGCAATTTCAAACATAAATGCAAAAAAACTAGCCAATAAGCTCTGAAAGTAGCTTCATTCTTGATTAACTGACTGGATAGATGAAGCTTTGGAGTCTACGTTTTTGCCTTAAACATCTTAAAGCTAAAATTTGTGACAAATAAAAAAGTGGTTTAATTAGTCACTGCTGCTGGTGGAACAATGCATTGTGGGATACTTTGCTGATGTAATGGAAATTTGATCCTTTCTTTATCAAAGAATGAGAAGCTGTTTCAATAATAAAAGAAAATTAATCTTTGTCTTTAAGTTTCTTTAGTTGAAGGCAAAAGCATACGAAAACCCTCCTTGCTGAACGCAGTCAGGAGAAGAGCCCTGAATGACACACATCACATGGTTATACACTCACAGCAAGGCAAAGACCCTCCCAAAGTCTGATCTTATCTCTATTGCCAGATGGACCACAGAGACAACCCTTACCCCCACCTCACCCCAAACCCCCCTTATCCTCACCTCTAGGAGGGGATGATTTTATGGCAGGAGAAACTTCTAATTCTTCTTTGTCAGTTACTCATGGGGGCTGGGTCAAACAAGGGTACAGCTACATTACACACATCAGTCCTTTAAGACAATTTCCAGGTTAAGCATTTTACCCAAGATGTCTTCAAGTCTCTTCTGCTATCAGAGCTGTGGAAACATCTTAACACTATCTGGAAATTTCTTTAATGGAAAACCATATCTTTCAGAAATACAAAAACCCAGCAGATAAGTTATATGTACATAAGGTATTTGGCCTAGTCTTTTCCATGGTAAACAATATTTTTAAGCTGAAGTGTTTATTCTCATCAAATGTATTTTTTCTGCCTTTTTTCTGTTTATTAACGCCAACAATATGCATTAATAAACATGATATTAGTTCATATTTTACTTTTAAACACAGAAATCAGTTGTACAAATGTTCAAAACTTTCTCTTTGAAATTCTGGATGGATGGATGGATGGATGGGTGGGTGGGTCTTTCTATATCGGTGCACAATGTTGTTTTTGGATATTGCCAATGACAGCGAGTGTCATATAATTTTTTCCGTTGTAAATTTCTGCAGGTCCAGCACAAGGTTGTGGGGGCTACCTCTCCATGCCAATGGGCATGTTGGGCTCACCAGACCCAAACTTGGATGGACATTATGAGCCCAGGATGAACTGTGTTTGGACCATTGAGATGCCTGTGAACAAAGTCGTCAATCTCTCCTTCAGCTTCTTTGACCTTGAGAGTTCCTCTACTTGTCGCTATGACTATGTCACGGTAAAGGGTTATTCCTGTTATTTCAATGTAAAAAATTGTGAATAGCATAGAGTAATGCATAGAGTGCTATACAAGTCTTATTCCACAAGACAACAAAAACAAACATGATTTCAAAGTTTTTCCAATGTAGACTAAAATTCAAAACTTGCCATTATGTAATGGCATGATAGGACCGGAAGTGGTGAATGCGGAGGAGTTCGCCTACAATTGGTAGATCATCGGTTCGATTCCTGGTCCACCCGCCTATGTTGTTTGTGTCCATGTGCAATACGCTTCATCCACTTTGCCTGCCGGTGTTGGTCAGAAAGGCTGATGGTGCAAAATTTGCAGCCTGCCCCAAGGCAGCTGTAGCTACAATCCAGTAGCTTGCCATCATCAGTGTGTGAATGTGCCCTTTGAGATTTCAATTGAAGATGCAAAGGGCTCTATAAATAAAATTGACTTTTATTATTTGGGGCTGATGATGTCTGATTTGTCACGTTTGAGTTTGAGGAGAGCTGGACATCGACAGCATAAAGGTGGAATTGGAGATTGTAGCTGCGGATGTAAACGTGGAGGAGCAGGTACAGGATGAAGAGTAGTGGAACAAGCACTGTGATACAAGAGCAGTGGATGAGGTTATTGACCCTGATGAATTGTTCCCTGTTTGTGCTATATGAACAAACAGGAAACCAAGAGAGGGCAGTGCTGGTGATGATGAGGGAGGACACACCATAAGAGGTAATGGTGTGTTTGATGGTGTCAAAGGCTGTGGTAAAATCTGAGGAAAGGAGAATGGGATGGAGTCAACAGGACAAGTGGAGCTTGTGGAACATGCCTGTTAGGACAGCTCCCTCAGGGAAACAGGAGAGGACTGAGACAGGCACTGAATGCTGCAGGTGGGAGGGGGTAGATCTGGGGAGGTTGAAACAATGGTGATGGAAGTCAGACAACTGTAAATTGCATTCATTTTGTTTAGAAAAGTGACAGGAAAGCATTGTATTTATTTGCTGTAGTGGAGTGTGAGATGTTATCACTGGGTTTAAGGAGTCCAAGACCCCAGATCAAATGCTTTTTCAATGAAACTGTTAGTGTCACTCCGATGATACCCAACTAAAACCCAAAAATCATAAAAAATTCAAAGTTTATCATAAAATATCCTCACATTGCCATGTCCATATGTGGAATACTATAAGTCCATAATAAAATCTTAGAAATTAACCTTAACTTTGGCAATGTTGGTAATAGTGACATATATTCAGAAATTTGCTAAATTTCTGAATATTTAGCAATCCTGGAAAATGTATTTTCCTGGAACTTCGTGCCATTTTATTGCACAATCAAGCAACTTTGTTTCCTTAGTTATAAAAATGCTGTATATATCAAATATGACTTAAAAATGTACTTTGTAACTTAACACCTTAAAATTAGGCCTCTCTCGTTCAGAAACTCCTACTCTTTCTGACTCTCCACCTTTGGAAAGTCATCACAATATGGCTCCTCATAAATAACGTTTTTGTCAGTGTTGCACTCACATAATGAGCTCAGCAGGTGTGTGGTTCCAACAAGTATTTATTAATTGCTGCTGGATGGTTTAAAGGAGCTGAGTGGGGGAGAGGGCTGCTCTGTAATGCAGAAGCTTGGAAACTGCTCCCCTCAGGACAAGCTGAACCCTGAAGGCAGTGCTGGGTTCCCCCAATTGTTTGCACAGCTGAATGGTTGCCACAGGAGATTTCTCCAATATCCATGAAATAATCATGGAAACATTCTGTGTATGTTAACATTATAAACAAAGCTAAAAGAAAATCATAAAACTGTTTTTTTTGTTTTTGTTTTTTTTTACATAAAACTGCCCTCATTCACAAATGACTATAATGTTAAAAAACTGCCCCAATGTCTGTCTGCCACACTCCAGAGATTTTTTCAAAATAAAATGAAAACTGCCCATCTTGCTTAGCATATTTAATTATTACTTTATTAAACATAAGGAGCACTCAAATTGGAGTGATATTTATTGTTTTATAGGCACAATGTGTCTGAACACATTATGCTCAGTATGCCAAATTTCAAGATGTTTGGTCAGAGTTAGAGCTGCTGCTACTACCATTAGTTACAAACTACATGTTTCATCTAGAACTGTAAATTTGGGTCAACATTTTTACACTGCATGCAAGGAACATATCTTGAATGTCAAATCTGTGCGTCAAATCAATGAAAGAGTTTTTGCCCACATTTTTGTGCAGAAACCAAGCACACTTTGGCCAAACATTTTTATGTTAACAGTATCCTGAAGACACCCTTCAGTTTAATGAAAGTCCATACATTTTGGCAGTATTAATTTTACCTACTTATTCCACCCCCTCGTTTTGAATCTATCTCAACCTAACAGAATGCCAATAAATCTTAATTTTGATGTATTAAAATATCAGACTTGTTGTGTTCTGATAATGTTCTGAATGTGTCTTTATCTCCACCAGATATACGATGGAGACAATATGAACTTTCCTCTAGTTGGGACATACTGTGGAAGCTCCATTCCTGCCTACTTCTTGTCAAGTGGAAACTTCTTGACGATTCACTTTGTCTCTGACAGCTCCGTCCAGAAGCAAGGATTCAATGCGACCTACAGAGCAATACCATGTAAGAAAACATCTCTTGTCTCTTCTTCCACTGTTACACCTCTGACTTCTTAAAATAAATTCACCTTTTTTTATTTCCAGCAGCATTATCTCAAATTTTAAAAATACATTAGTTTTTAATTTAGGTTCTTTAGTTTGGTGGCGAAGAAAACCCATTTAATGGTCATTCCAGTAAAATATAAATAGACATTTTTTCTTCTTGTCATTATATTCTATTGATGTTCAACTCTACAACTCCTCTTTGTGTCTGCCTCTCTTCAGTGCTGTGTGGCGGGACTCTGAATGCTACCACTACAAAGCAGACTTTGACTTCACCATCCTTCCCCAACGCTTATCCTTCTTACACCTACTGTCGGTGGATCATTGACTCTCCACCACTAGAAAGCATTTTAGTGTCAATCCAGACATTTGTCCTGGACCCAAGCCAAAGTTGCTCAACCAATTACCTGGAGATTAATGATTGGCCTTTGGTGAGTATAAACAAGAGCAAGATCAAAATTTGCTGGACTACAGAAAATAAAATAAAATTGGTTGGTTTCTTTACAGAAATATAAAAGTACAGATATGCTACAAATAGAATTGCAAATGTTTATAAAGCTGAATTACCAAGTTAATAAAAAAAAAGTTATTTTTAAAGTTCTCAGTTTTAACTTTGAGCCTCACAAAAATGACTGTGTGGAGACATTGTCCTAAATCGCCACGTTAATGACAACAAATATGGTTTCCTGATTCTGAAACAGTACAGACAGGGATGGATGAAGCTGTGGACCATATTAAACTCAAAACTATTCACACCTCATGTAGAGTTAGATTTGAAGTTATTTAAGTTAGTTAGTTAGTTAGTTATTTAAACTAATTCTGCTTTCACATTATTTTATTATCTTTTGATAGTTATCAATCTTTGTGCCGTGCAGAATAACTGAGTTAAAGTTTGACCAGTATTGTTTGAATGATGTATTGCATATTATTTACTCCAAACAATACGCATATCTACAGTAAACAGGATGTAACAGCACTGTTTGTGACAACAGCAGTAGAAGTACTTGCTTGACAAGCTCCTCCTTCTGTGCTACAACAAATCTAAGATGGTACTAATGCCATTAAAAAAAGACAGTGAAGTGGGTTTTTGTGTTTTCACAAATAGAGTAAATGCTTTATTTCAGAGAATATCTGTGCTGTTAAGTTTGACCAGCCCATATTATTAAGTGAAGCCCTAATTCTTTATATATACAACAGATGTTATATAGACCTTTTCTGAATGACCCACTCAAAAACTGTAAATCAGATAACAACCTCAGCCAGCAAGCATTTCAAGTGTTTACACTGTGAGCAACCCTGAGGGGCACTTATCCTCCTACCATGGGGAAATGCAAATAAGTGATAGAAAACTTAGTTGGGGCATCCCAAATGCTATTTTACCCTGGGCAAAGAGCCACATCATCCATATAAAAAACTTTCACTACACAGGAATGTGAGTTTTAGTCGAGGCTTTGAAAAGAGGATGAAACAAAATTCAGTAAGAAGCTTAAATTTCAAAATGTACAAAGTAATTCTAGATTATAGCTGATCCAACGCTAATCAAAACCTTTTATATGACCTTTGATGGAGTTATACCAGGCATTGCAAAAGCAGAACTGACAGATAAAGTAACAAACCATGCATACAAAGTGTTTTTCTATTCATCTGTGATTTTTTTATTTTTTTATTTTTTAGAGGTTGAGACACAAAAATTGTAACCTACCTTCAGAAAAATAGTCTTCAACTCATTAGGGTCAGCTCTTCTTGTGGCTTGCACCTGTAACACACAAGTTTGAAGTCTTCATAAAAAACAAGTTCTCAGAAGAACACAATGTTGTCTGAAAATTCAGATGCACACAGAAATCTAACTATCTAAGATAGTTATCTTTATAATGTCTGTGGATCAATTTGACCTGTGGAGTGTTTAATCCTGCAATAGTGTCAGAAACCAAAAGATAAAGTGTGAAAGCAGAATTAGTTTTTCTTTAGATTTTATAAATAAAAATGGCATGTTAAAACTTATTTATCCCCTCAATAATCCATAGGCAATATTTAATGGCATTATAGCAATCAGACTTTTCTGATTATTGAGCTTTATGGTTGCTATATTAGTTTGTCAACTTTTTTGGTTATTTCTGAGTCTGAGTCTTTGAGGTTGGAAGGCCTCCTTTCTATCACCCTAATCTTAGGTCCATCCACAGATTTCCTTCCAGATTCTTGTCACTCTGACTCTAATGTTAATATCGTATTAATTTTAGTCAAATTAAAAATATATATCTTTATATGGTTATAGCAAACTAAGAATTTGTATTGGGATGTGTTTTTAACTCTCCTGTTATGTTCATTTCTGAGGTACAGCAATAATGTCTGTGGATCAATTTGACCTGTGGAGTGTTTAGTCATGCAAACGTGTCAGAAACCAAAAACTCCCCCCAAAACATTTTTGTATCTGATTATTAACTCCAGTGCTAACCATTTCAATCAATATTTATGCAATCATGTTTTCTTATTGCTCACAAATAAAGGATCAATGATGACAATTTACTCATTTTGATGTAAAAAATGTAATTTACATTTTTTTTATGTCCACTAAAAAAACCTAGACACAAAGAAACTTCCTTAAAATTGATCTTTTGTAAAAAAAAAAAAATAATAATAATAATAAATAAATTATATATCATTTCTATTTTTTTTCAATCTATCTTTATAATTGAACTTGAGACACTCTTACTGTTCAGGGTCAAATTGATCCACTGATTAAAATCAAGATGAAAGAGTCATGCAGAGAGTATTAATGTTTTGCTCCACTTCTGCTGAGTGTCACTTGGAGTTTGTCCACAGGAACAGAAAAGGTTCCTGCTGCTTTGGTCTCAACTAGCCCTTTTGTTGAAGGACAACTTTGTTCACAAAGACATCAAAATTCATTTTATTTGTTGTTTTGTTATTTTGGATATTTAAAATGGCTTCCAGTTCCAGTGTTAAATGTCCATTAGAATTTCAAGTTTATCGATCTTTTAGAAGGTGTTCTTGCATTATTATTTTTGTCATTACTGCTATATTACTTTAAAAAGTCTCAAAACAACAATATTATTGTTTATCGCAATAACTTCTGGAACAATTTATCATCTGGAGAAATTTGTCATCATGAGAGGCCTAATGACCATATCTTTTTTGTTTCCTTTTTTTGTTTCAATTTGTTTGATCATTGAAAAGTTGAGAATTCACACTTTCAGAATCTGTGAATAACTCAAAATTCACATATTTCTCACAGATTTATTAAAGACTGCTCCTGTTAAAGTTGTGCTGTTGGAATTGTACTACCAGTGTTTGTACTAGGAGCTTAAACTACACCTGCACTGGTTAGTCACCAAGTTCTTTGTGTTTCCAGGGAGACTATGGACAATCACATAAGTTCTGTACTTCAGATGACCATCCACCAGACTTTTACAGTAACAGCAGGACAGTCCTGGTGTACTTCAAATCTGATGCCTTCCTGACAGGAAATGGTCTCAGTTTCAGCTATGAAATTGCTAGTGGGTATCAGAACAAAATGTTCTTCAACTGTTTATTTTGAACAGTTACTTTTTTAATATAACTTATTTTCTGATTTGTGCTCTAAGATGTTTGTGTTGGTTTTCAGGCTGTAGTCGACTATATGAACAGGAATATGGCTACCTCAAGAGCCCAGGATGGCCTGAAATCTACCCCCACAACATGAATTGTGTCATAATTCTGAAGGCACCACAAAACAGTTCTATCTCTTTCTTCTTTAACAACTTTGATGTGGAGAGCCAGAGCAGCTGTAACTTTGACTACCTAGAGGTAAACATTTTCCAATCTTAGTTTGCACCTGTGGTCTTCTTCAAATTGCATTTGTGTTTGTTTTAAGTATAAATGGATCTGATTAGACTCAATCTTGTTCCTCTTGTTTCAATATAGAATAAACTTTTCCAGGAAGGCTAAGCAGTGTCATCACTTCAGCTGACCATTTTTTTAATTATAGAATGACTGGCCTTACAATGGATTTATGTACATAAAGTTGCCTATTGGCCACACTTACAGAGAATGCTGGGAAACTGTTAAAAAACAAATATTGTATCCACCAGAGACCAATGATTTTATTTCATTTGAATTTATTAAATTATTAGGCCCAAGAACGAAAGCGCTGCCATGGCCTAATGTAATCATACGGTTTCTTCTTTTTATTACGATTCCTTTCTCAAATAAATTAGCTCTTTGAGGGCCTTATCATATTCAAAAACTCACCAAACTTGGCAGACATGTCAAGTCTGTGTGAAAATTACATATTTTAATTTTCAGCGCAAAGATTGCACAAGAAGCGGCTCAACACCGCCACCTGGCAACTTTTAAATGACCCTTCCCATTGACCTCACTTCATCATAGAGACATGAAACTTGCTACCCTTGTTGCACTCCCCAAGATGCACAGAAAACTCTATTAATGTCATAATGCACAACAGGAAGTCTGCCATTTTGGATTGAAGTTCTGATTTTCAAACCACTTTTGCTGTTTACAGCCTTTGCATTTGATTTAACTCGTTCTAGATATTTAGATCGATCAGGTTCAAACTTGGTCAGCTTGTTCATAAGGCATGGCTGACAAAAAGATATCAATAAAATTGACTTTTTCATGCATGCTGACATGAAACACGAAACTCTTATATCTCCTACACATACAGAGACACCAAACTTTCAGTGATCATCATCAGGAACCCTACCAATGCTCAAATAATGACTTCACTTAAGCCACTCTACCTGAGAACAGGAAGTGTCATGTTTTACTGTGAATAGTCTGACCCCTTTTACCTAATTAACATGAAACTGTGTTCAGAGACAGAAGACATGTTTCAGTGGAGCAGGTGCATGTGGAAAAGTGACCTGTGATGTCCTTGCCATGCGTTTGGATCTAAATTCCAGGGAGTTGGCCTGAGCTATACCAAACTCACTGGGATCGATCTGTATCCATATTCTCTACTGCACTCCCTAGAATATTTTAAATGATCAGCCCCAAGACATGCTTTAACCCAGAATTATGAAACCTGGTACACATGTGCGTCTTGTCAGGACATACAAAATGTCTCTAGGAGCCATGGTTCAAACCCCACAGGAAGTCAGCCATTTTGGATCAAAGTTGTTGTCTTCTCTTTTTTTTTTTTACAGACGTATCTGATCGAACTATTAATCACTCAGCACAGTCTTGAGGCATTGAAGGTCAAAATTTTCAAATGATTTTTTGTACATCAAAGCATGTGGGCATGGCTTAGTGTCAAAATTTGACTATTTGCAATGAATTATCAAGATGCAATAACTTCCATATACAAGGTCACAGCTGAATGACACTTTCTATGTCTCACTACAGACCAGCCCTCATCACATTTGCATGGTCAGTAGAGGACATAACCTTAGCCCCACCCACTCCCAACAGGAAGTTACCTGTTTTTTCCTGCTGGATGTGGGTGTGACCGAATGGCGAATTTCAATCCCTTGCCATATGCATATGGTTATCTCTAAATCATACATGCATTGTCCAATTTGCCCCAAACTTTTGTGAACCTCCAACAGCATTAAATTGTAATCAGACCCCACTGCACCCTGTAGGCTATTCCATCAGCTAGCCTATATCTGTTCACTACATGAGCCGATCTGCACCAGATTTTTGGTACATCATCAGGGAGCACTGCTGAACACATCAGTGTGTATCTCTTAAAGCAGTGGTTCCCAAAGATTTTCTGGGCCCCCTTATGAATTACAATAAAATCCCCGCCAAAAAGTTTTTAAAAAATCAACTGAGCACACATTGTTCAACCAGACATAAACCTATACACATATTTTGTTTTCAAACGCCACTGAAGTTTATTTCACACTTCAGGTTGCAACGAAACACACTTCAAACCATCTTTACAGTAAAACACTTTTGTGTCACTGTTTTTTTTTTTTTTTATCCGTCTATACTGCTTCTGGCACCCCCATGCACTGGAACAGCAAGGGGGATCAACAAAATATACTCTACAGTGATTATCAATGATTTTAGTGATGGTGGTAGGAGTTTGTCAGTGGGTTGCTGGTTTGATTCCTGCTCTGTCTGCCTCTGTCGTTGTGTCCATGGGCAAGACACTTCACCCACCTTGTCTGCTGGTGGTGGTTAGAACAGGGTCTGGTGGTGCCGGGTCATTGAAGCCTCGCTTCTATGAGTGTCCCCCAGGTCAGCTGTGGTGACTAGTGATGGTTTCAGTGGAGCAGGTGCGGGTGGAAAAATGAGGCTTCATGAAATGTTTCGACCCATAGCAAAACTTTGTCAATACTGTGTCACTGAATACTGACAGATGCTGGACATTAAAAATCCCTACAGGCAGTTGACAGACTGATTTGATGACCTAGTCCAGTGGTTCTTAACCTGGGTTCGGTCGAACCTCAGGAGTTCCATGAGTCGGTCTCAGGGGTTCAGGGGAGCCTCTGCCGTGGAGGTAAAGACACACTGTGTAAAGCTGTGATGACACACCCCGCTTGGCCATCAACTGATTGCACTGATCCCCGCGGGAAAATGAAGCCGAGGTGCAAATTCAAACTGCATCATCCAACCAGTGCATCCTGCTCATCACAGTCGATCAATCAACGGTGGTCTAAGACACGTCACTTTCAATCACCATCCAAGTCCCAGCTGATGAGAACCTCCATCCACGGCGTCTTTCATTTTCCAGCAGAGCTCAACCCACCACCACCCCTTCACCTCCACTCGCCCAGCCATTTGGCTGCATTCTTCACCAACCTCTACCACCAGTGCCGGGTCCCGGGGGATGACGTTCCTATCAGCATCTGGCATGCTCATCAGAGCCTATAGCAAATTTTGCGATAATCGAAGTCCTCAGCCGGGGCCCGAGCGCCGAAGATTTAATTCGTGCTTGTTAATAAACTTTTCTAATCATCTTCTTTCCTCCGTCTGAGTCTCTCCAGATTGAATTTAGTGCGCGCAGTAGTCAACGGCTGTCGTAGTTGCATGTCGTGTGGTGTCTTTCTCAATATTTTAATTCATACTAAACATGTCGAGCAAAAAAAGAAAGTGGTCGGACGAATTTGTACAACATGGATTCACGTGTATCACGGAACAGGACGGAAGTCAGCGTCCCATCTGCATTATATCCAATGCCAAGTTGAGCAACTCTAGTCTCCCACCGGCAAAACTAAGGGAACATTTCTTGAAGCTCGATGGAGATGGGGAAAAGTAAAAAAAAAAGTATTTTGTGGATTCAAAACAACAAAAAACAAATTAAATTTTAAAAAATTAAGTTATTAAAAATTTTTTAATTATTTTTAAAAAATTCAAATTTATTTTTAATTAGTAAAATAGCAACAAACAAAACAAATATCTGGGAGGCGGACTGAAATTCTTTTATGGTGTCAAAATATTTTTGGGGGGAATAAAGTAATACTGTAATTTGTTGTGAGTTCATGCACTGTGTTGTTTTTGTTCTTTAAGCAAGGTGATGTTCATTCATGTCTCATTTTGTGCACAGTAAAAAAAAAAAAGCATATACCTACTTCTTGAATTTGGAAAAAAAAAAAATTATTTAACACTAAAGAAGGGTTCAGTGAATGTGCATATGAAACTGGTGGGTTCAGTATCTCAAAAAAGGTTAAGAACCACTGCTCCAGTCTGTACAATAAGATTTAAGTCATTGTATTTTATTGTACATTATATCTTATATTAGGTCATATCTTCAGTTAAATTCAAAATATATTTGGTATTCTTAGATACAGTCAATAAATAATGTGAACATGTACCAAGTGATGAAAATTTAAGTGGACATGTTTGGAATGAGGATGCTTGTGAACTGGGATCTTTTTTTCCACAAATTTTCATTCAAAAAAATATGTTTTTCCAAATTTTGAAATTTAGTCTGTTATGGTTTTGTGACACAACTTCTCCTGCTGTAGAAAACAAATTCAAGTAAATGATATATTTATATGAAATAACTTATAAAAAGCAACTGAGTAATTTGTAGAATGACTGAGTTTATCCCAGGTGTATCTGGGATTCCTTCTGATGCCTGGCCCTACAATGCCTCAGCATTGAGAAGGTGGATTTATTTAAATAAGACCCTACTGTCAAACATATGCAACTTAATCTGCAGAACACAATGTGAAAGTAAACTAAGAGTCAATTTCAGCTGAATTTGGATTCAGATAGATCAAGTAGAAACTGAAAAGAACCGGATGAAACAACGAAGTGATAACCAAAATCTTATTTTCTGATGTAAGATCAAAATGGTCCCAAACTACGAAACCTTTCGTTTGCCTTGAGCCTCCATATTGACCCTGTACCGTAAAAGATCAAGAATTTCTTTTGGCAAATGCATTTCGTTGACAGATTCACTTCCTTATAAACACAGTTTAGCGCCAGTGTCATTTTGAAATGGTTCCTGTGTTGGTCATGTGACTTGCTGAAACCAATATGCGCACCGACACGGGGTTTTGTCTAAGGGCTTGATGCATGCGACGACGCATCGGTGTTGCCGGACCCATCACTAGTGGTTACTATCCTGTAGCTTGACACTATTTGAATTGACAGTGTTTGCATGTATGGGTGAATGACTGAATGTAGTGTGAATTGCTTTGGAATCCTATGGACTATACAAATATACTCCATTTACCAATGAATAAATCCCTAGTTTCAGTATACATTAGTTGAATGGTACAGAAAATTCCTCTAACAAATACTCTCTCTGGTTGGAAGGATTTTATCAGTGCAAATAACCATGGCCACAAGGTGTTTTTTACAACTGACTAGCATCTCAAAAAAAAAGTGTAAATGGTATTTGAAATAAAGTAAAAATATAATTCCATTTAATTTCTAATGAAAACCATTTACATCTCGGTACCAGTTGGATTGGTAACATTGAGCTGTATACCATCTGCAATTCACTTTCTGGAGATATCTTTAAAATTGTTTTAGCTTTAATTTGACCTTTAATGTCCAATATCTCTGCCCACCTCATCTGTGTATGTTTTTGTCTGATCCTTTTCAACACTTTGTGTTGTTACTCAGATCCGTAATGGAAGTACAGCAGACTCACAGTTGATTGGTAAGTTCTGTGGTCAAACGCTACCCAACCCCATCTTCCCACAATCCAACCAGCTGTACCTACGCTTCAAGAGTGACTTCTCTACTGCCCGAGATGGATTTGATGCTACATGGACATCTTCTCCACATGGTCAGGATTCAATTTACAGAAACTAATTTATGTTCACTGAAAGATTTCAACCCCCAACTCTTTTAATTTGTCATACTTGGTGTTGATCATTGTACAATGGATGCTTTGTCGCTTCCATATTTTCTTCATAAATGATGGTGAACATAGTGGCTTTACTGAATATGCAATCATAGATTAATTTTTAGCTGACATTTTTGTTCATTAAAATAAATCCTTGTTTCTCATTTTTAGCTATAATTGCACATTATTACACAGATTGGAAACCATGGTGATTAAACAGTTCCCTGTGGTATTAAATGATGGCTGTCTCGTATTCTTTGTAGGGTGTGGTGGTATCCTTTATGGAGACCATGGCTCATTCTCTAGCCCCAACTTCCCAGGAAGTTACCCAAACAATACTCATTGTGAATGGAGCATCAAGGCACCTAGAGATCATGTGGTAACCATTACCTTTGCCCAGTTCAGTATTGATGACCCAGGAAATTGTCAAAGCAACTTCTTGAAGTTATATGATGGCCCAGATACCTCCTCAGCTCCTGTCGGGCCTTACTGTGGAGTGGTATGTCGCTCATGAGACCATATTAATAAACTAATTAGAAATTTCTCAAACAACTCTATATGTATATGTCTGTCTGGTGAATATTAATCCTATTCCACATCCTTGTCTCTTTTCTGTTTGTTTTAGGAAACCAACATTGCTCCTTTCAGAGCCTCCTCCAACCACCTTTATATTGTTTTCCAAGGCCAGTACTCCACCTTGCCATCAGGCTTTAGACTCACTTGGAGCAGCTGAAAAACAAATATTGTTTCCGTGTTGTAACATGCACACGACATATTAATTATATTGAAAACACTAAAGCACTACAAAATTGGTGAAAACATATTTCAGTGTAATGAAATGTATTATTAAAATTATTGCATTATTCCTTAAGCTAGACTTTTATGAATGCATTATGGTCAAACATTGAATACTTCTGTACATCAATGTTTACAGAAGTAAACATTAATTTTTATTTGTGGGGCTGAAATCAAATTCACACTAGATGCTTTCAAAGCTTGACAATTCCTCTAAGTGTACTGGAATTGATTGAACTCAGAGATTATTAGAAATGGTTATACAGGAAATGATGTTGTACTCTACTTTGCATGCCATGTGCTAGCTCAGACTCCAGAGTATGATAACAGGAATGTATCAGTCTGTGAATATTTTGAAGCCAACTGAATAAATATAATCTTAAATCTACATTTAGACTATTACTTTCAGTTTCTACATGAAAAGGTACAATGCCTTATTACCAGCTTATCAGTATTTACCTCAAAGTCAGATACAAAATTGATCATTGATAATAAAATTTGGAGTAAATATCCGTAAGAGATATTTACTCTTGCAGAGTAAATACAGAGTAAATATGAATGATCACAAGAGGTGTGAAAGAGAAAATTGTATTTGTGAATTTGAAAGTACCAAAGGCTGACTTGGAAAATTTGAAACTATGACCCAAAGCAAACTGGTGAATCCACCAAGGACTGTCTGAGAAACTTAAGAGGAAATGAAGACCTGCTCTTTTCAGAGGTTGGTGGGTGACTTGACATGGGTATATGTAAGAAACTCCCCAAATGTCGCATACAGAAAGAGTTCTGTGCTGAGGAGTAGGGCAACGTTTCCGCAGATTCACATCACAAACTGGTAATGACCAAAACTGAATCTAGCTGTTTGTTATTAATCTGTCATTTTCAGGTTGATGTTGACATGTGAACAGTGTTTTAACCTTAGTAACGTGTTCCTTGTGAAATCTTGACACAACCTTGATTAACAAGTCTTTAAAAACAACTTTGACAAGAATGAAGTGGTTTTATCATATTTTTATTTCATTACTAAATCAAACCAAACCAAATCTAAATTGATCCCTTGCAACAAGGCTTGAATATGAAGAGTAAATTGTCAAAAAATGTAAACTTTCTTGATAAGTAGAGGTTCGCAGACAAATTATTTTTTTTAATCTTTCAGAATATTGTTATAAATGTATTGCAAAATACATATAATGCCTGTTTAATCTCCCCATAGGGCTGTTCTCTCAAATTTTTCAGTTCCCACCATTCCCTTAACATTTGCGCTGTTGCTATTCCCATCTTATCAACCTGCCTGTACACAGATTGTTTCCTCAGCCACGTGAGTTATCAACATTGGTATGGTGTGACACATATTCATTGGCCCTCCCTTCCAGTTACTGAGCCAGGTCTATTATCAAGTGCTGCAGTATGAGTTTTGGAAAAAGATCACAGTAACAACCTAAGGTTAAGCGCACCAACATTTAAGTCTTAAAGATTCAAAAGTTTGACTAAGGATGCCAGAAACCAGTGATCTCTCCAGAGTCACACCTCTATCCATATTAAAATGTTTGGAGTTTTTTGCTTATTTAAATATAAATACATTTCTCAGTTCTTCACAGCATTCACAATTTCTAATTCCTAATATTTTTAACAACCATAAACACATGCGGATGTCTAAACAACAATTCAGGTTTCTTCGTGATTGTGATTGTTGTTGTCTTGGTAATCGTAGATGTTCAGTCAATAAAGGCAGTGCAGTTTGCAGTGGAGCGCTGAGTACACAGGAACTCACTGGTGACCTCCTTATACCCTCTGGATTGAGTAAGATAACTTCCTGATGAAAAAATGAGAAAATTATATTGTGGACATTTATCCATAAAAGAAAATACATATAGAAATATACATACAAAAGCTGAAGTTAGGTAATGGAACAACATTTTTACATTTAGACTAACATCTATGAAAAACTATCATTTGGGAGTTATATTATTAGTCAGTATAACATATAAATTTGCGTCTGTGAAATCTGGCTCTCTAGCAGGCTTTGGACAACAATCATATCAAATTTTGTTTTCTTTCATACCAAAACAATGACTAGAAAACCTAAATTTGTTTTTTAAAGAATATTGTGTCACTTAAACACTATCTGCCCCCCTTGTATATGTATGTACTCACATAGTGTACATACATACACAAACATGTCTTTATGAAAAACCTCTAAGCAACATAGAAAGTTTAAAGTACTGCGGGATCAGTGTGTCTGTTTTTGTGTCTTCTCAGAATCCCAGTTTGTTGGAGCTCATACTGGTCACACTTTCTTTTGAAGTTTCCCACAGCTAATAGGGATTTCTTCGTTCTGACGCCTCATGCATGCTAAATTAATGACTCCACATAATTAACTGTCTACTGTTGTTGCAAAAATAGTCACTCAATTCAACTATAAGATAGAAAACCTTTTACATGTCAAGTGGAGCTATAAGAACAACATAAATTATGTTCAGTTTTGGTTGAAACAAAACTCACAACTTGAATATGTTTTAGAGGTTTAAGAATAAAAATGATCTCAAGACTACATAATTACATTTAATTCTGTATAATTCCATCATATTATTCATGATTTGAGATGTATGATCCAGCTGATAACTCATGTTTCATAAATATTTCTGAGATGAACTGGCCTGAATATAGGCTAAGTTTTTGTCATGGACATTATAGCCAGGACAATTGCTGTCTGTCAAAAGTAGACTCCCATATAAATCATGAATTAGAAATTGTGAATTTTTACTGGAATAATTCTGTGGATTTTATCTGCATTTTGTTATTCAATCTTACCTTCTATAAGATTATAAAGGTTGCAGTAGTTGGTGCCATAGTCTTTAATGGCATACCAGGTCTCAGAGATGGACATCGCCTAGACATACACAGAGTTACAAACTTACAATTTATAGCACTTTTTTAGTCAAATCAGTCACTCAGCGAGCTTTACACTGGAGTCACTTCCACTCACACATACACCCAGTAATTTCTCCAACTTGCAGATTGTTAGGCAACTTAGGATTGAGTCCCTTGACTCTGGGCAAGGGCTTGAGAAAGCTAGAATGGGAAAGCTAGAATTAATCCCACAACTTTTAGATTGCAAAAGAGAACATCAAGAAGGCCTTCAGAGCAACTCTCCAACCCTATCTCGGCACCTCGGAGCATCTCTTTGTTATTCTCATTCTAGTATACTGTCCTCTGCCTATATGCTGTGATGAGTATGAAAAGAAAAGCAAGCAGTTGAGAAGGTGAGAGTGTTGCCTGAGGGAACTGTTTGCACATGACTGTTTTGAGTGCATATTCAGAGATGGTGCTGTGCACAACCAACACACGGGTGTGGAGGAGTATGTAGAATCTATATCAGACTACATCCAATGGTGTATTTCGGAGGTTACAGTAACAAAGACCTGAGTCACACAGGGTAACCAGGAACCTTGGATGACTAAGGAGGTGTATAACGAGAATGCTGCTTTCAAATCTTGTGATGTGACACTTAAACAAGGGCCAATCTAAACCTTGCCATCAGAGCAGCAAAACATGCCTATGGTGTAGAGTGAACAACTTGATGCTGAAGGACAACCCCAGCCACACCCACCACTCCTCATCAATGACAGAGCAGTTGAGACTGTCAGCAGTACTAAGTTCCTGGAGATGCACATTACAGAAAACCTTGGCTGGTCAACTCATATCACTTCATATCACACCTCATATCACTTCACTGGTGAAGAAGCACAGCAGCACCTGTTCTTTGAGTCATGGATGAGAAGGGTTCCCCTCACCCTTCCTGTCCTCTCCACCTTCTCAGATAAACCATTGAAAGCCTGCTGACCAGAAATATCTCAATCTGGTCTGGAAGCTGCAATGCATCAGCCTGGAGGTCTTTGCAAATCCTTCAGATGAGCTCAAGAACAGTGCCCAGAGAGCTTCATGGAATGGGTTTCCATGGTGAAGCAGCTTCAACCAAACGATACATCACCAAGTGCAATGCAAAGCATCAGATGCGTCAGAGGTGTAAAGCCACCACCACTGGACTCCAGAGCAGTGGAGGCGCATTCTCTGGAGTGACAATTTACGCTTCTCCATCTGGCAATGTGATGTACAAGTATGGGTTTGGCAGTTGCCAGGAGAACAGTACTTCTCTCACTGCATTGTGCCACGTGTAAAGTTTGGTGGAGGGGGGATTATGGTGTGGGCTTGTTTTTCAGGAGCTGGGCTTGTCCCCTTAGTTTCAGTGAAAGGAACTCTAAATGCTTCAGCATCCAAAACATTTTGGACTTTTCCATCCTCCCAACTTTGATGGAATAGTTTGGAGCTGTCCCCCTCTTCCTACATGACTGTGCACCAGAGCACAAAGCAAGGTCCATGAAGACATGGTTGGAGAGCCTGGTTGACTGGTCTGCACAGAGTTCTGACCTCAACCCACTGGAACACCTTTGGCATGAATTAGAGTGGAGACTGAGAGCCAGGCCTTCACGTTCAACATCAGTATGTGATCTCATCAATGTGCTTCTGGGAGAATGGTCAAAAATCCCCATAATCATTCCTAAACCTTGTGGACAGCTTTCCTAAAAGAGTTGAAACTGTCCTAGCTGCAAAGGGTGGACCAATGTCATATTGAACTCTATGTATTAGGAATGAAATGTCACTTAAGCTCATATGTGAATCAAGGCAGGTGAGTGAATACTTTGGCAATATAGTCAATTGTCCCAAATTGACTAAAGACATAGTAATCTTAGTATGCTTAAACTTTTAACTTTGAATAAAATAATAAAAATTGCCTTAGAAAATTCTCTCTCATTATTCTGGCATTTAGCAAATAGATTTTCAGGAAGCCAACTTGACCTGAAACTGGAGAAGTTTGTTTTAATTTTACATCAGTGTTTAAAATACATGTCTTTTTATGTAGGGTTTGTAAATTTCTGGTTTTAACTGTTTGTCAACAACCATGTCAATACTTTATCCTAATATTTTCTGAACAGCAACTGAACATAGCATAGTTACTTGACTGTGCTGTAAAATGGCACTATTGCCTGGAAAATATATAATGTTTCCCCTTTAAGATCAAACTGCATTGAAGACAAAGGTCAAAGTCTGTCCATCCACAGATCCATCCTCTGTGTTTATCATTGGTGCCTATCTTAAAAGCCAAAATATTTTGAGAGACAAACACCACATGGTTTGTATTTGTCTTTTATTAGTTTATTGGTAAATTTTAAGCTTATTTTTTCATAAGAGTCAATAATGTGGAGTGTGAAAACTTACTGTAACATGACAAGATGCAAAGAACTGATAGGAAACCAATCTGAAGTTGATGTCCTCCACATACCTCTTATCAGGACTGGTATGCTTGGCAGTTATAAAATGGACAGAGGCTGATTGAAGCTGCAGGCAAACAGAACAGCATGTTGGTTTAGTTCAGTTTTATCACCAAAATTATTCTTCCAGGAAGAGAGGAATATTTTTCATTTAGAGAAAAGCATTGTTGTAATAGTTTAAAACTCTAGAGTGTGGCATGTGACAGAAAGACACACACCTTGTACAGGCACCTCTGTCCCCCTACCACGCAGCTAGATGTTGTCCATTTCTCAATTTGTGAAACAAGTGATTCATAAACCACTCGACATGGTATCCCAAAGTACCTGCAGGAAAGAAGTTCATACAAATAAGAGTTCAGAGCTGTTATTCTAACATTGTTATAACAATACATCACTAAGTGCAATGCAAAGCACTTAGTGATGCAGAGGTGTAAGCCACCTCTGGACTCTAGAGCAGTGGAGGCGCTTTTTCTGGAGTGACAATTTACGCTTCCCTATCTGCCAATCTGATGAACAAGCCTGAGTTTGGCAGTTGCCAGAAGAACAGTACTTCTGTCACTGCATTGTGCCAAGTGTAAAGTTTGGTGGAGGGGGGATTATGGTGTGGGCTTGTTTTTCAGGAGCTGGGCTTGTCCCCTTAGTTCCAGTGAAAGGAAAATGAATAAAATGATTAAACTTTTCTTTGACTTTTAGACCACTTACTGTTTTCCTAGAAGCTAATGTGAAATTGCAGGCCAATCTACAACCTTACATTCATTAGAAGGCTTATTTTGAAAAAGCTATGTTTCAACTGTTAAAAGCTTCTTAACAATGACCAACTGCTTTGATGTCTTTCAGTCTGGTTTGGGTTGTCCTTCAGATAGCTCTTTCAGAAAAGGACAAAGACGCTGTTTCCAGGGCCGCCTACTAAAGATAACAAGGATGAGCTGTGAATTATGGGAATTCACAGCTGTGAATTATGAGAGTAGTGTTTGGCGTCTCACCAAATCCTTTCCTGTTGGCTGCAACAATAAGGGAGTACATCAAACAATGACGCTGACATACCTACTACAGTGGCAGCATTGAGAGAATCATTGTTCGTTGATGATTTTATGTACCAGTTCACCTGGCTTAAGAAAGCACTCTCAATAACCACAACAGCAAAGGAGATCCAGTCACATGATAACATGAACTTGTGCAAGGGTGACAAATTCAAGAGAACTGAGAGACAAGTGGAAGGAGAGTGAAATTGGAACATGGTAGAGACAGATGCCACTGGAAACGTATTGAAGGTCCTGGGTCTTGTATGGAGGTCAGAAGAGGATGATTGTGTCTTTGACCTAAAAAGACTGTTGGACATTTGTAAGAACAAAGAGAACACAAAAAGGAGTGTATTGAAGATATCAGCTTGTATCTTCAATCCTATTGGTTTCCTCTCTCCATTCACCATCAGAGTAAAATGCCTATTTCAAGAGTTGTGGGAGAGGGGAAGTGGTTGGGACGAAGAGTTGCCCCTAGATTTGACTAAAAAATGGAGTGAATGGTGTGAAGAGCTTTCAGGACTCCACCTGTTGTTCGTTCCAAGGTGCTACAAAGTTGAAATTCAGTCAAACCCACAGACATTGAAACTGCAGGATTTTGGTGATGTCTGTGCGTATGGAGCTGTTCTTATCTACAAGGACAAAACAAAGTCAGAGAAGTAGTACAACGCTTTGTATCATCAAAAACAAGAGTAGTTCCACTAAAGAAAGTGTTGCTGCCATGCTTGGAGCTTATGAAAGCTTAAATTGGAGCAAGACGGAGAAATAACCTCCTTATCCCTTTAAACATTGGAGAAGGTCAACTCAAAATGTGAACAGAGTCCATGGTTGCTCTGCACTGGATATTCAACACGGCTCAGATGTGGAAAGCATTCGTAGCAAACAGGGTGACTGAAATACAAGATCTTACTATTCCTGAACTTTGGTCATACTGCAGTGAGAAAACCATCCCAGCAAATCAACATGATGAGAAAGGACACTGGTTGGAGATTGAGGTACCATCAGAAACTGTTAACAAGCTTCAGGAATCGCTGGCAAAAGGCTTACCTCATGGACCTAAAACTTTCCACAAGTGTCAGCTAGTCAAACCTACTTAATTGAAACTAGGAAAAGTGTTCCTTTTTGGAGACAACAATGTTTCAAGGCAGACGTGGAAAATAGGCAGAGTCACAGAGCTGGAAGAGATGAGCTGACACATTCATGTGCTGTTCGGTTCTTCAGGAAGCCTTCTGAGGCAAATAGTTCAGCTTATATAGCCTTATATAGCATCCTCCACCAGGGGCGGGGAGGATGTTGTAAAATATTTAGACTTAAAGCCAGTAACAAATTTCATAGGAAATAAATAAATAATTAGTTAATACAGATTACAAGACTGACTTGGGAAAATTAGGTAATTATATTTAGAATTTATTGAAATGCATTTTTAACTAACAGAGTTTTATTCGAAACAGGAAATTGAATTGTGGGATGTTTTGTTTTTAACATTAGTTGTCTCAGCATTTTTTTTTTCTGAACCTGAGCCAAACATGAAGAAGCTGCATTCAGTTTGTATACTCTTCTAATCTGCAACAAACTTTCAAAAACTGCAACCACAAAAAAACAGCAAAACTCAAAGTATTTTTAATTCAAGGCTAAAACCAGATTTTTTTTAAAGCTGCCTTTGGTTAATATTATCAGGAACATCTTTATTTGTATTCCATTGAGCATCCCATTTTTTTATTTTTGCTTTCTTATTTCTTTACTTTCCTTTAAATCAAGTAGACCACTTTGAATTGTAGTGTTGCTAAAAATGTGTATACAAATAAACTTGTAGCAATCAATACATATAGTGCTTGTTGCCTAACATGTCACAAATTCCACTAATTAATTTTAAGTATTTTTAGGAATACTTTAAAGCCTTTCTTTTAAGATCAACAAAAACTAACAAAGAAAAGTATTTCCATATTTCTGTAATCGTCAAGTAATTATTGAAAATATACACAGACATTCTTACCAGTCCACTTTACACTTTGCATGAAAAGGTCCAGCATAACAAAAACCTAATGACCCCATTCCCAGGAGAGCTGTGAAGGCCCAATGAACAAGATGCATTCTGCTCCAACCTGCAGCAACTGACTGAGAAACATACATGGATTCAAAAGGCTAAAATCACAAGTGTGTCATGTGCTCTCCTCAGAAGGAAAGCACATGACTAAATGTGCCTTCCTAAATGAGAGAAGGCTAAATTAAATTTACCTCTAAGATGAATTAAGAGACTGTACAGCGACAACAAGGAATACCCTGCTTCAGAACAGCAGAGACATTGTAGACTCCCTTAGTTTAACCTGACACTGCTGATGCTCTATGACTTTCAGTAATTCCAAAAATGCAGGATATTGTATACAGTGTTTCGATATAAAACATTTAGCTTCTGCCAACTATGAGAGTTCTAGATTACATTAGTGTTATTCCAGTTTTATGGATGTACATATGTGTTACTTTAAATCGAAATATGAGACAATTTGATGAGGGAAGACAATCAGAAAATTCTGCCTCAATATCAGCTACATTTTCAGTCTGTCAGTGATAACCACTATGTCTTACCATGATGGTGACATGCACATTGCTTTGGTGTTTCACTAGTCCTCCTTCCTTCCAGGGTTTGGCCAGCAAGATGCACTTTCTTCATTAGGCCTCATCAGGAGGACCTTAAAGACAAGTTGGCTCCCTGTGACAGATCCCAGATACCTTGTCTTCATGAGTTCTCAGTTTCTTAAAGTTTTTGACTTTGACTTCTCATGTCTTCTCCAGCAAAGTTGAATTCTTCTCAATCAGTCATCACAGTAGCTCCAACACTGACAGGGTTCTGCATTATCGACAAAGCCAGAAAATGTTTAAGCTTTGTACAAATACAATTAGTCATCTGGCATTGTTTGCTACTGTGAAAAGAACCACTTCTTACTTCTAATTTGCCTTTCAAGACTGTCTGAGTCATTGGATCCAGGCTTAAGACCAATAGAGTCTTAAGCCTGAATTCTTAAGTTCCAGTCTCCTGACTCTTCCAGTCAGGAGACTGGAACTTAAACCAGACAATGTCATTTCAGGCAAACAGGTGTTTGCCATTGACTGGCGGGATCCTCTCTGCAACCAGACACTAAACACAAGCAAAAAACATCATATGAAAACCAGTTTGTCCAGGGAATTTTCTGTCTTTATTCTCCCCTTCTGCGATTTTGGAGAAACATGTTTCTCTTTACAACTTTTTACTTTTTAGACTGCTCATTCAGGATAGGTAATTAAAAACAAAAACTGCTCTAATATTACAGTCCAAACACAATAGCAAAAAATACCAAGAACATTAAAGCCCAAAGAAACCCAAGGCACTCCTCTATTTAAAAAGTAGACAGCCCCTATTTGGAATGTATGACATCATCAATTGCTTAGATTTGAGCTTTATATCATGTTATAATTCCATGTTCATGAAGAGTCATTCCCTCATCAAGAACCTGTCCCGAGCCAAACTCCAGCCTCTCCACCAGACTAGCGACAGCTACTGCTGTTAATGGCATTAGTGGACAGCAAGAAGAGCCTGCAGCTTCATCAAGAAGCCCTCACACTCTGGTGACCACCTCTTCAAACTCCTGCCCTGGGGGAGGCTTTTCATGGCAATAAAGTCAAGGACAAATCGATTAAAAAACAGTTCCTACTCAAGTAGAAGTAAAGAATCAATATGACATGCACTAATTGAACTTATTGAGGAGATTACTAAATTACTAAATAAATACATTTGCTGTAGGTGCATTCATTTATCTAAAAAAAAACATTTGATACTATAAATCACAACATTTTAATCAGCAAATTGAAACAATATGGGAATAAGGGGGAGTGCACTAAATTGGATGAAAAATTACATTAAGAATAGGAAACAATTTGTAAAAATGGGAGAATTTGAGTCTGATGTTTGGACATTGTATGTGGTGCTCCTCAAGGGTCAGTTTTGGATCCCAAATTATTGATTTTATACATTGATGAGATGTAAGATATCACCAATCCTAAGACTTATTTTATTTGTTGATAGTACGAATATTTCAGCTTCTGGTGAGAATCTACAACAATTTTGGGGTACTATTGCATCATAATTAATTAAAATTAAAAGCTGGTTTGATACGAATATGTTATCACTAATCTGAGCAAAACAAAATTCATGATTTTCAGTAACAATGAACAAATGTGTCTTGACAGCATAAAATGAAAGGGTGTCAACATAGCATACAATAGGTATTCATATGAATACAAGTTTTAATTTGTAATTAAAAATGTATTTTTAGATACAAATGTCGTTATTGAGTCAGTAAGTAATATAGTTTATTAAACTGAGGTAAGGGGTAGGATTGTAAAAGTGTTCACATCTTCCTACTATTTTTCAAACACAAAAGTAGTGAGCTAATTATTTTGTTCTGGTTTATGTATGCACATGTTTTCTCTTGTCCTACTGATTACTTGTTTTCTTGTTTTAAGAACGTGTATGGAATAAATAAATTAAATGAATGAATGTGATAAAAAATAGAAAAAAAAGAAAATTATATTAAACTAAAACATTATATCAACATTTTATTCTCTGTAAAAATTATTTTTGCAGTCTGGTTTACAGTTTTACTTTGGAAATATAAATATCAGCATTTTATTTTTTTATTTTGGCTGATTAGCATGGTAAATTTTAGCGTAATTAACTACTGGCAACTACTGGTATCCATCCATCCATCGTCTTCCGCAGATCCGGAGTTGGGTCGCAGGGGTAGCAGCTTAAGAAGGGAGCCCCAGACTTCCCTCTCCCCAGCCTCTTCTTCCAGCTCCTCTGGGGGAACCCCAAGGCGTTTCCAGGCCAGCCGAGAAACATAGTCCTTCCAGGATGTCCTGGGTCTTCCCTGGGGCCTCCTCCCAGTGGGATGTGCCCGAAACACCTCACCAGGGAGGCGTCCAGGAGGCATCCTGACCAGATGCCCGAGCCACCTCAACTGGCTCCTCTCAATGTGGAGGAGCAGTGGCTCTACTCTGAGTCCCTCCCAGATGACCGAGCTTCTCACCCTATGTCTAAGGGAGAGCCCGGCCACCCTACGAAGGAAACCCATTTTGGCCGCTTGTATCCAAGATCTCATTCTTTTGGTCATGACCCAAAGCTCATGACCATAGATGAGGGTAGGAACACAGATCGTCCGGTAAATCGATTACTTCGCTGTTTAACTCAGCTCACTCTTCACCATGACGGCCCGATACAGTGCCCGCTTCACAGCAGATGCTGCGCCAATCCGTGTCGATCTCCCACTCCCTTCTGCCCTCATTCGTGAACAAGATCCCAAGATACTTGAACTCCTCCACTTGAGGCAGGACTCCCTCCCCGACCAGGAGAAGGCCCTCTACCCTTTTCCGGCTCAAGACCATGGCCTCGTATTTGGAGGCCATGGTCTCCAAATCCATGGTCACCATGGACCATGGACCATGGTCCTCCGGGCGAATTTCATCCACCTCCGGGGCCTTGCCACCGAGGAGCTTCTTAACCATCCTGGCCACTTTACACTCTGCTGTGAACCGCTCCAGAGAGAGCTGCACATCACGTCCCGATGAAGCCAATAGGACCACATCATCCGCAAAAAACAGAGATGCAATCTTAAGGCCACCAAAATGGATCCCCTCAACACCTTGGCTGCGCCTAGAAATTCTGTCCATAAAAGTAATGAACAGAATCGGTGACAAAGGGCAGCCTTGGTGGATTCCAACTCTCACCGGAAACAAGCCCGACTTATTGTCGACAATGCGGACCAGACTCTGACACTGGTCATACAGGGACCTGACTGCCCGTATCAAAGGGCCTGGTACCCCATACTCCCAGAATATCCCCCACAGGGCTCCCCGAGGGACACGGTCAAACGACTTCTCCAAGTCCACAAAACACATGTAGACCGGTTGGGCGAACTCCCATGCACCCTCCAGGACCCTGCTGAGGGTGTAGAGCTGGTATAGTGTTCCAGGACCAGGACGAAAACCACAATGCTCTTCTTGAATCCAAGGTTTGACTATCCAACAAACCCTCCTCTCCAGGACCCCTGAATAGACCTTGCCCGGGAGGCTTAAGAGTGTCATCCCCAAGGACCCTGCCACTGAGGAGATTCTTAACCACCTCGGCAACTTCAAAGTCCTGAGATTGGTGGATGGAAGGCATGACAGTGGGATTGAGGAGGTCTTCGAAGTATTCCACCCACCGGCCCACAACATCCCGAGTTGAGATCAGCAGCACACTATCCCCAATGGTGCTGCACTGCTTCCCGCTCCTGAGATGCCGGAGGGTGGACCAGAATCGCCTCAAAGCCATATGGAAGTCTTTTTCCATGGCCTCTCCGAACTCCGCCCATGCCCGAGTTTTTGCCTCAGCAACCAACCGCGCTGCATCCTGCTTTGCCCATCATACCTGTCAGCTGCTTCTGGAGTCCCATAGGTCAAAAAGGCCCGATAGGACTCCTTCTTCAGCCTGACAGCATCCCTCACCGAAGGTGTCCACCAACGGGTTCGAGGGTTGCTGCCGCGACAGGCACCAACAACCTTGTGGCCACAGCCCTGATAAGCCGCCTCAACACGGAACACGGTCCACTCAGACTCAATGTCTGGCGGAGGGAGGCTACCCTCTCGTTCACAGGAAGTAAACCCCAACGTACAGGTGCTGTGATGGGGAGCAACAAGTATACCGACTCCTGCCCGGCGCCTCTCACCAAGGGCAACTCCAGAGTGGAAGTATGTCCAGTCCCTCTCAAGGAGACTGGTTCCAGAACTGGAGCCATGCGTAGAGGTGAGACCGACTATTTCTAGCCGGAACCTCTCAGCCTCTCAGCTCCGGCTCTTTCCCTACTACAGAGGTGGCATTCCACGTCCCAAGAGCCAGCTTTTGCAACCGAGGATCGGACTGCCAGGACTCCCTCCCTCGGCCGCCACCCATCCCACACTGCACCCGGCCCCTTTGTCCCCTCTCATAGGTGGTGGGCCCATGGGAGGGGGGACCCATGTCTCCTCTTCGGGCTGAGCCCGGCCGGGCTCCATGGGTAAAAACCCGGCCACCAGGCGCTCGCCAACGTGCCCCACCTCCAGGCTTGGCTCCAGAGTAGGGCCCTGGTGGCCCGCGTCCAGATGAGGGAACACGAAATCCAAGGATTTTCCTCATCTCTGGGGTCTTCAGGATGCACTTTGTCTGCTCCCTCACCTAGGAGGTGTCTGCCTTGGGTGACCCTACCAGGGGCATGAAGCCCCAGACAGCATAGTCCCTAGGATCATTGGGGCGCTCAAACCCCTCCACCACGATAAGGTGGCAGCCCAAGGAGAGGACTGGTAAATTTCACAATTTCTAAAATTTTCACAATAAAATTCTGTGTTTTCTGCATTTCATACCTGCAAAAATAATATGGAATTTAAGCTTCCTGAGTTATGGCGTTTTAGTGTACTTTATAGGGTAATACATTTTGGATGTAACTGTAACTGTTGATATTTTCTAATTTTCCAATTTTTCCAGTAAATTTTACAGTTTTTATTTTATAATTAAAAAATAAAAATAAAATCACAGTTCCCAAGACTACACTGTCTTAGGGAACTGTATAGTCCCTAATACAAACTTGACTCCGTCTGTGTATTGTAGAGATCTCCCATGTCTGTATGTGTATATGTCCACACTCCAGTCCGGTAGGTGGCAGTAAATAGACCTGTCCACCAATAAAATACAGAAGAAGAAGTGCGCATGCGCTCCTCCCTCAGGACAGTAGGTCGCTCTACTCAGTGACAGGTGAAACGAATCAAACCGGTCGTTGTGTCACAAACATGGCGACTTTCAGCAAATATCTAACAGCGAAAAACTCCTGCTTGGCAAGCGGTGGTTTGCTGCTTTTGTATCTGTTAAGACACCGAAGTCAAACGCGCAAAAAATACAGGTTAGTAGTTCTTTCTTAGAATGTTCGTGCTAACAATTTTGAGACAGGCTGCTAAGACATTCCTCATATCAACCTGTTCCATGTGAGAAGGAACCGTTTTATGGTGGTTCTACACTAATCTAACCCATAATTCATACCAGCAATATTACACCGTGTTAGCGCTTCACTGAAAAGTGATTATTTAGAAGGACTAAACTTGGCTGGGACTTCTCCCTCTGCTGTATCAGTGAAACTCCCATTGGCAGGTTAACTGAGATGTCATGAGGACTTGACTAAACCGTCTCTGTTTTTGCTGGTTATAAGTCATTTGGAGCTGGTCTTAAGCAGTGTTTGACTCAAACTAGTATTTGGTTAAGCTGGTGATGTAGGAAATGTGAGGTAACTGCGTAGCTGTCAATTTGGATTATTCTTTGTTTTTACGTCCGAGGTTTTATAAATGCGGTAATACAAATTTACTTTTAACAATTTCTGTTTTTCACCTAGAATTTCAAGTTGAGGTAAGTTTTCCATGTGTAGTAATGCGCCTTCTTTCTGTAGAGTTTCACTTATTCACTTTTTTCTGTGAGATTTATGAGATTTGTGCTACTGAGGCCTTAAAAATGTTCTGAACTGAATGAATGACTGATGGAGTTAAATAAAAACCTCCACGAGTTCAATATGTCTGAATACCCTGTTCAAAAGCCTAACCACAGCATGTCTCCCAATCTGAACACAGTGACATAGCTCGGACAGCCTAACCCTGAAGTATGAACAAAATGTCAGTGGTTTAATTGGAGAATTTAAAAAGCCCATTTAACATGCAGGAGTTTGCAAGGGGACTCCATAAGCTGGTGATGCGTTCCTTCTACTAAAATATAAAAATTTTAATTCCACAATATGAGGGGAAACGGGGAAATTAGGTACCTAATGTTTTCAAAGCATAAATATCATAAAATGTTTTTAAATTAGCTTGGACTTGGCCTTCATGGTAGTGCACCTAAACTGTGCCAGAAACAGTGTAAAACCACTTCATTGACACTTTTTAAAACACTGACGATTTTTTTGACTTGTTCATCCATCCCTTCTTATGAAATCAAAGTTTGAGTTGACAGGTCCAGTAGAGAACCCCAAATACCCTCCCTGGTGACTCTCCAGCTCATTCTGATGATATTGTGGAGCCCTTCAGCATCTCCAAACAAACCTTATCCATCTCTGGCACCCTGGGACCGCAAGGCGGGCTTTGGCTGTTTAATGTCCTGTGGTGGACTTTCCTCTGAAACCCTCAGAGACTCATCTGCCTCTGCCTCATAGTGACTGGGTTATGGAGATCCTCAAAGTGCTCCTCCCACCCTCAACCAATTAGCCTGGGATGTGCTGTGCTTTCTTTTTCTCCAAAGTGAAAAGAGCAGTTTTTCTAAGATGGATGAGAAAGTGTTGCTTTTCTTTGCAACTTTACCTTTTCATTTTCCCAGTCTGTATCAGGAACCATTTTAACAAATAAGAATGGTTCCTCCCATTAATGTTTTCAGGAAAACTGTATATTTGATTATGTTTTTTCATTTGTTCCCAGTCTGAAAGGAACTTCCCAGCTACTAGTGAACACAGAGGTAAGCCTCAGCAAGGCTCCCCTGGGGAAAAAGATGGATCACTACTCAGTCAGTTGTTTTGATTTGAAGCAAAGACAAATTCCTAAAACGTAAAAATTCAGAACAGCACAAATAAAAAACAAAGGGGCAAATACAATAGTTTCTGCTTGTGGAGAAATGTCATCTGAAGGAGGATTGGCTGAAAATGGAAGTCAATGATGAATCCTTATTTTCAGTGGAATATAATGTGATGGAATGTTTAATTGTTGCAACCCTAATAGAAATAGGAAGTCAGAGTCACTTCCATAACAATAAAAGCACATGGTGACATTACAGTGTTACTTTTTTCTTTTCATTGATACAAAACAGGTTTGGGGATGATGTTGCCATTGCTGCTGAGGAAAAAACAACTTTTATGTTGGAAATTAGATCAATGATCAGCAAACATGCCAGACCCCAATCAAACTGGACGCTGGTGGTAAAGCAGGTTCATTACAAGGCTTTATCCTGCACAGCTGATCTGGAATGATTGAATATTAGAACCTAGATGACGCATGGCAATAGTGAAGTCCTTAAATGCTTGTAACATTTTTTGCAACAAACAAACAATTGACTGAGACATAGTCACTCATATTTTTGCTAGCAATTGTATGAATAGTGAAAATGTATCACTAAATATTGTTTTCTATGTCTATTTAATATAGAAAGATGCAAAAAAAGACAAAACAGCTGTGGATAAGGTTTTCTTTCTTCGAATTCTTCAAATTCTTCGCATCATGGTGCCACGTGTTTTCTGCATGGAGGTTTGTTTCATCTGAATGCTGTGATATTAGCCAAACATTTTCATACAAGCCATAATAAAATTTGCAAATAACCTGCAGGACAAAGTCTTGTCTTATCTGGACCTTTAGTACTTAAGACAGATTATGTCCTTTTCTCAGTTTTCTTTTCAATGACTAATTGTTTTTTAACCTAATGATTACATATAGCCCAGTGACTGCTGGACATAGGCACCCTCTTTGTGACCCTGCACTGATGTCCTCATCAGTGCAGGCTGTACAGATAGCGATGCATGGCTATCTGTACAAATGGCTGTACAGATAGCGATGGCTGTACAGATAGCGATGCTCTTTGACCCAGGAACATTAGCTTCATAACTACTGTTGTAATGTTGTTATCTCAACTCTTAAGGTAGATCCTATGTGAGCCAAGGTCTGGAAGATAAAGGACATTTGAACTGCATATGTGAACACTCGCTCTTCTCCTATTTTGTCACTACAGACTGCTTACCTTCTGCTCATTGCCTCCATGTTGGTGGCCAGGACCTATTGTGACGTGTGGATGATCCAAAACGGTACCATGATTGAAAGGTTAGCATGGCTTGAGGCTTGTTTGTCCAGCTCCTAGCCTCAGAAGTGCATCTTGGTTTCATGCTGACCCTCAGTCAGCTACAGGTTCATCACTTAAAAGCTATGAATGAATAAGTTACACAGTATAGTTACAGGGTATACAGTGACTTTAAAAATAGCTAAGAATGACCAGATTGCTGTAGCAGGAAGCTGTCAATACTAAAATAAATATGAAATATTAGTCTTGATGCATGGGGCAGATTTAATTAAAAGGAAAATGCTGATGGAGCTGGGAAAAGAACCTGGGAATCAATATGTACGACATCTGGAATGTAGGAAGAAGCCAGGCATTGAAGCACTTTGTAGATGAGCCGAAGGATCGCAAGATCATCAGGCAACCAATGTAGAGAAACTTAGACAGGTGAAATGCTGTCTCTTTTCTCAATGGTACTATGGTCGTCTAAGCAGTCTCAAGATCTCTTGCAATAAGCGCGGGTTTAATTTGTGCCCAGCTCGAAAAACAGAGAATGACATCATCCCAAGATTCTGCCATGGGGTTTAATGTTAGAAGCTACACTGCCAAGCTCATCAGGAAATCTGATTGAACCGATAGTTCCAAAGAGGACAATATGTTTCATACTGAAGAAACTGATGAACCATAGAGTTCTTCATGTCCTCAAGCCATGTCATAGTGCCATCCTGCTAGGGCTAGTCATAACACGGAGATGAGAGTTGAGTATTGTCAGTGAAAAGAGACGTCTTTTAATGATTAGACCAAGAGGGAAGAATGTACACATAACATGATGCCGCAATAACAAATCATAGCTCTTAAAGAAGAGTAGAGTAGGATGAAGAGTAGGCTGACAGAGGCAGAACTATGTTTGATTTCTGATGTGAGCTAGTCTAGTGCTGAAAATTTTCATGAACAGTCTTATTAAATACATTAGAAAAACACATATTTTTCCCCCTATGCCTAGATATTGCCTTCTTCCTATAGATATTTGCTTATCTCTCTACATGTTCTCATTTCCAGTGCCATCATTGGGCGCTCAACTAAAGACTTCAAGATCTTCTTGTTCAGCTTTATTAAATTCATGCCAGTTGTAAGTTTGTTTTGAAAACTTTTTTCTCTTATTTGTCTTAAAGTTTGATTTAAAATGGCTCCACTCTTTTATGTTTTGTATGTTTTTATTACTATTAATTTTATTACTATATATTTTTTATTTATATAGAATCATACCTTTATTCATAAATGGTGTGATAAGATGGTGGAAGACATGCTGCAAATGGCCCTTGGTCAGGAATCAAATCAGGACATTTAAGGCTATAGCCTCAGTATGTGGTATCCCTTAATGTGGTATCCCTTACTATACCACTGATCCAAGTTGCTTTCCACTACTGAATAAAGATAGTTGTTAGTTTTAAATTCCATCTTATATATTTATGAATTGCTGCTTGCATTCTTTGTATGTTTTTACCATTGTCTATGTATTTTACGTTGACTTTGCGTGTTTGAAATGCTTGGCTGCAAAACAAATTTTCCCCATTGGGAGACAAGTAGAAAACTGAACTGAACCGTCACCTTGTTCAAATGTTTTTGTAAAACTACCATTACTCTGTGTCACTTGGAGGTTATGTACCTGAGTAAAGATCAGATAATACATGCTGTTTTAACATATTGTTAAACTAAACAAAAACCTTTTTGCCAAATTGAGCTAGTCAATTTTTCGGTATCCATCAACCTATGATTTTAATCTTCAAAATCTGCATAATAAAATTTTGACAGAACATGGTTTGGCCACAATGAGTTTCAGTCTCTTCAGGTCTTAGGAGACCTGCTTACTCAGTGTTCCAATAACTAAACAAGGTGAGGCAGAATTTAGTTTCTGTATTCCTCTGCTCTGGAACAAGCAACCCAAAAAGCCTGACTGAAAAAACTGATGATTATAACTTACCCACAAAGATCAGAGATTTATCTGTATATGTTGCTTCAACTTTGCTGTTATTTAGTTGTATTTAATGTCTCTTGTCTCTGTTTTTTTACTTTTTCTGTAAAGCACATACTTATTTGATGAATTAATGGAATTATATAAATATCCTTGCCTTGCCTAATGTTGTATGATTGGGTCATTACAGATAGCTCTGGTAAACAACTTCTTGAAGTTGGGCCTAAATGAGCTGAAGTTGAGGTTTCGTGAAAGGCTCACAAAGAAGCTGTATGACCAGTACCTGCAGTAAGTCCAGCACTTTTAAATGTAATTTTTTTTAAGTGAGCGTTTTAATTCTAGCATGTTGGGCTTTGAAATGTAGGCGTTCTCACATGCACATATTTTTGTAGGCATATATGTTTTATATAGTAAAGTTCAACCCACTCATTTTCTCAGATAGCGAGTAGAGGTAATTAAAAAAGTTGAAGTGGTTCTGGTAAGTTTATGTGTAAGAACAATAACCCAGGAGTTACACTTTGGTTATTCAACTCCAGCTGAGAACAACAAAATAACCTAAAGCACCATTAACATACATACCTGCAAGATTATGGAAAGCAAGAAGGGTCATGTGTGTGTGAACATACATTATATTGAAATAAGTATTTGCTCACTCGTCCAAATTTTCGGATTCAGGTGTTCCAATCCTGAACACTTTCATGGCCACATGTGTATAAAATTAAGGAACCTAGACATGCTGACTGTCTTTCCAAACATATTTGTGAAAGAATGGGTCGCTCTCAGGGACACAGTGAATTCCACCATAGAACTGTGGTAGGATGCCACGTGTGGAACAAATCCAGTTGTGAAATTTCCTCCCTCCTAAATATTCCACAGTCAATTGTCAGCTGTATTATAAGAGCATGGAAGTGTTTAGGAACGACAGCAACTCAGCCACAAAGTGGTAGGAGACATAAACTGACAGTCAGCCGATGCTGAAGCGCTAGTGCGAAGAGGCCACCAACCTTCTGCAGTCAATCACTACAGACCTTCAGACATCATGTGACCTTCAGATGAGCTCAAGAACAGTGCACAGAGAGCATCATGGAATGGGTTTCCATGGTGAAGCAGCTTCAACCAAACGATACATCACCAAGTGCAATGCAAAGCATCAGATGCGTCAGAGGTATAAAGCCACCACCACTGGACTCTAGAGCAGTGGAGGTGCATGTGGCCTTCAGATGAGCTCAAGAACAGTGCACAGAGAGCAAAAATGTGATGCTCTCCCTCTCTTAAAGAAATTCAACCTAGCATCAAAAATAGCCAATGAGTAGAGTCCGGACTGCCAGGAAGTAAAGTTGTGCAGAAAGGACATAAACGCATGCTTACACATTTTGACATTTATTCATCTCATAGACATCATATAAACTTTTACATGTAGTAAATATGTCAAAGTAATGTGAATTGACCCAGCTGGCATTCAATAGTTTTTAGGAGGTTTGCATAAGGTTCTTCACTCAAAAGAAAAAAAAGAATTGTAATTCAGTGTGTCTGCTGATGTTAAAATGAAACTGTTCTCTCCCTCTTCAGAGGTTTCACTTACTACAAAATGGGAAACTTGGACAACCGAATTGCCAATGCAGACCAGTTACTGACACAAGATGTGGAGAAGTTCTGCAACAGTGTAGTTGATCTATACTCTAACCTCAGCAAGGTTTGCTCTTGCACCATACATATGCCAATTTTAGAAGAAATAATGCAGCATGTTGTCAGCAGTCCATAGACTGCTGTAAATAAGAGAACACCACACCCGTACATATTGTAACTTTTAGACTATAGAGTACAACTATATAGAATTTGCACTCACTCACTTAAAAGAAACATATACACACTGCAGTTGTCTATAAGCCACAAGAATACTATGTTGCATTGGAATATTTACACAGAACTGCCTTAGCACAGCATTACCATAACTATTGTGAAATATGTACTGTTAACATACACAAATTTGTGCCGTAGATGCGACTTACTTACAATCCTTGGATTGTTAGTAAAAAAAGACAAAAATACAGTTGCCTACCAGAAAAAGTAATTGATTTCTATATTCATCTTTCTCCTGTTTAATTCTGACATTTCTTCATTGTCAAAATTGAATAGTGTCACACAGACGTCCTCCGTCACTTACATTTTTGCTCCCATTGTCACTCAATGTCTCGAGGCAGATTTGCTCTTGAGCTTGTGCTGTCCTTCTCATCATACAGCAGTGCAGTCTTTAGAAAGCCATTGGTAAGAACCCTTTTATTAGCGGCATCACAGTGTGCACATTTTACTAAGCATGTGAAAAAAGTGGTTTCAAAAACTGCTTTACTTTCAGGAAATGAAAGTAAAGCGGTGCCTGTTCACATCTCTATCTGGCAGCATTAAACTTACTGTTGCCTGTCAATACTTCTGGCTACCAGAGCAGGGAGTGTGGAAATAGCATTTTTCACACCATGATCAGCATTTTGTCCTATCAGATTGCATAATTCCAATAGACTCAGTCTAAATATTTGCATTTACAGGGTTTTTCTGCAATGAATCAAATTTTGCTTTCTGTGTTTGTCCTCCAGCCTCTGTTAGATATTTTTCTGTACATCTTCAAGCTGGCCAGTGCCATTGGAGCTCAGGTAGGCAGATTTACTCATGTACCAAACCACTGGTTTTGCACACCATTGTCTCCCATTTATCTGTTTCTGTGTTTTTATTTATTTTTTGAAATTCTTGTAGACCTTTTTTATGATATGTAGGGTTCATGAAGGCTGTTGCTTCTGTAACACTGATCTGCAGTTAAAGAAGTTTGATGTTCTTCTGTGATGTTCACATATAATGCATAAGATTTTCGAATGCAAGTTATTAGAGTAAAGTTCTCTTTGGGATTAATGAAGTATTTTTTCAATCTAAAGTTAACTGATTCACTCAATCTAACAATCAGTCAAACAAATTTTATTTGCATAGCACATTTCAGCAGCAAGGCATTTCAAAGTGCTTTACATCATAAACAAAAACACAAAGTCATGCAACATAGAATCAACAATCAAAACATGACATTAAGTCAAGTACCATCATTAAATTTGTAATTGATTACGTTTCAAGTCCAACTCTCAACAGGTGGGTTTTTAGTCGAGATTTAAAGAAAGTCTGTTTCAGCTGTTACAGTTTTCTGGAAGTTTGTTCCAGAATTGTGGTGCATAGAAGCTGAATATGTATCATCCACATAGTTATGGTAGCTAATCTTATCTCCTGTTATAACCTGAGCTAGTGGGAGCATGTAAACATTGAATCAGAGGGGTCCTGGGATTGAACCTTGGGGTACACCACATGTGACCTCTGACCTCTTTGATGAGAAATTTCCACTTGAAACAAAGGAATCCGTGGTCTTTATGTAAGATTCAAACCAGTCCTGGGTCGTGCTTTGCCCCTGTTTCACTACAGCACCCCACGCCATTGTCATTTCTATGGACCACTTGTATAATACATCTGAAAATTTTGTAAATGTACATAATGCTGGGAGAAAAAAAGACAATTCTTTTACATGCCATCTCTAGCTGCACTGTTATGGCAGAATAATTCAGTTAACTAAATCAAGTTAAAATATATACTTACAGAGATGTAATTAATTTGGTATTATTCGGATAGGGAAAAATAATGTAGAAAACTTGTTGAAAAACAACTCAAAACCATTTGTGTCTTGTTCTGTGTCGGCTGTGCACACAGACCCGCTGCCACAACAGCTGACAATCACAGAGGATGTGTGCGCAACTTGGCTTGCAGCAAGGGCCCGTGTTCTGACAATCTGTGTTGCCTTGACAGATTTTCCAACCATAGCGTATCTAGATACCTATGTATTGGTCGGTGCTACCCTTGGAAAATGGCTATTGTCAGGTTTACATACAAAAGACCTTAGCAGTTGGTGTCAATCTTAAATATAATCAGCAGTATCATTAATATATACAGTATATAATATATAACCAAATCTTTCTTTAAGTGATGTGTTCTAAGTGGCACTTAGCAGTGATAAGCAGCATTTGAGAAAAATATGTGAATGACAAAAACCTTTCTAAAAAAAAAAAGCACCTGAATCCCTGTTTAAAAATACCTGTTCATGTAAATGCAGGCATCCTCAAAAAATCCTTCATGACAATAGTGTACCTAGTTTTAATATGTAAAGCTTGTACATTTAAATGCACTATAGCCCCAAATACCCCCAAATGTGTATTTCTTCACATGATAGCATGTGTATTTTATGCACATGATGATGCCAAAATTACATCAAAGTATCATACCTGGTAAATTTGTGGGTAGCATATTTTGCTACACCAGATTCCTTCATTTGAATATTGTTACAAAATATGGAGGTAGCACACGTAGATGCACTAAAACACCTTCATCAGAACATCTTAGTACCTGGCAAATTGGTAGAGAATCCTGATGCACCAAAGCCTTTCATAAGTATATTCTACCTATTTCACATTGATAGACAGCACATTTATCTACTAATTTCAGATATCAGAAAATCCTACTTCTATGTACATGGTGATGCGCTAAATTATTATATCGAAATATCTTACCTGCTACCCACAACAATATGTGTGGGTAGCGCATATTGGTGTATTAAGACACTGCATCAGAACATCCTACCTTTTTAAAAATATTTAAAATACAAAGGTAGCTCATAGTGTCATTACACTGTAATATATTTCTAACTGTGTTTGTAAGAATGAAACAAGTAAAAGAAAAAATTTATGTTACAGGAAAACCACTCCATGTACCTTTCCCAAAAAGTTTCTCAAGTAAATGTAAACAGTACAACTCAGTTTTGAACAAAGATAACAATACTAGTAGCCTGTCTTTGTTAACAAGCTTAATGTTATATGTTGTCATTGACTAGACATCATTTATCTAAAATTTACTGCATTCAAAATCATTACTCAACTCACTCGGTTAGCTTGGAGGGAAAAACTGTACAAAATTATTTTCGTTTAGCTGGTTTATTTCCATGATTCTAACACACACTTGCGCAGGTCTGCACAGCAGCATCATGTCTCCACCAGCATGTATCTGTTGCTGCACGGGTGTAAAACTGGCATGAGCATCTTAGTGCTCATTTTGCTTTTAAATGCAGTTCGGAGAAGCAGGTCTTGATATTAACAGTGGAATTAACAGTTGTAAAGGCTGAAAAAACTGTGGGAGATAGAGGGCACAGATACGGGAAGTGGGGGAGCCCATATCAAATCGAGATAGGAATAATGGAAAGTTGGCCAATCTGAGGTAAAAATGAATAAAATAGCTTCCAGTCCATAGCGAGCGCGACTGATTCTGTGGGCGGGCAATGCCCCTAAAGCCTGCCCATGCCGCCTGTCCAGTCCAGTTACTTAAACAAGGTGTGGCAGCAGAGAGACACCTTAAACATGCAGGATAGAGGGGCTTGAGGACCAGGATTGGGGAGCACTGGTCTGAAGCTTTGACCTGCATTTCTTTAGGATGCATGTCAATGCTCTAAGAGCCTAGGTAAAGCTGACATCTACACACACAGATGTCAGCTGTGTGTTAAGCTGTGTGTCATATATATTCTGTTGATATATATGAACTATTTTTGCTTACATTTCTGCTCTTTTTAGGAGATTTGAATGTTTTCAGTTATATTGGTAACATGAACTGTGAATGTGAATATATTTTAATGATGCTGCTGTAAGAAAATACCAGTGACTGTTCTTGAGAACTAGAGTTTGTTGTTTTGTTCAAATAGTAATGTGTAAGATTTTTCATCTCTGAAATCTTTTCTTCTTTTATTAATAAATAAAATAAATTCATTTCCCCTTTCTGTAAATAGGGCCCAGCAATCATGATGGCTTACCTGCTGATCTCAGGCCTGTTCCTCACCAGACTGCGGAGGCCCATAGGAAAGATGACGGTGACTGAGCAGCGCTATGAGGGAGAGTACCGCTATGTGAACTCACGCCTTATCACTAACAGGTGAGCACAGCTACTGGGATCCGATCAATGTGTGAAAACTGTACAATAAATTTATAGGTAAATGACACTTTGTTGATGTTTCCTATTTAGTGAGGAGATCGCCTTCTACAATGGAAACTTGAGAGAAAAGCAGACAATCCATGCAACATTCAAGAAGCTTGTAAGTGATATCTTAACAATTAAATTCATTGTATTTATAGAGTTCCCAGTTATAATGTTATATAAAAGCCACGCTGGTATTGCAATGTTCCTTTGTATACACAGCAGCTGTCTATACATTTATATGTTCGATAACAAGAAATGACAAAGTGGATTTATTTCAGCAATTCCAGTCAAAATTGCTGGAAGTGCAAACCCACTACCTTCAATATAACAAATTTGTTATATAATGGGTATGACTTGTTATATATTATATACAAGTTATACTACATAACTTGTATATTATATTTATTCATTACACTCAGTCTGATACATTTCAAATGTTTATTTCATTTAATGTTGATGAAAATGAATGAAAACCCCAAGTTCAGTATCTCAGGAAATTAGAATATTAAGACCAATACAAAAAAAAAAGAATTTTTAGAAATGTTGGCTAACTGAAAAGTATGAGCACATGCAGCACTCAGTACTTAGTTGGGGCTCCTTTTGCCCAGATTACTTCACTCTAAAATGCAATACCTATTCTTACTTAATTTAGATGTGTATGTTTTACTTAAGTCTCACTAAACTGTTTATTCAATTCAAGTAATGTCAGTAATGTACATGTTGGGCCTGAGAAAGTTACCAGACTAAGTTATTTTTAGTAAACTGGATTTGAATTTTTGTGGCACTGGAATACTTGTGGCTTGAGTCGTAAAGTCGTGTGGGAAGCAGAACATTTGTGGACTTGCACATTGGAAGAAGCAGATCTTCTCTAACGGCGGTGAGTTATTTGTCTTCAGTATATTTTCATATGTTATGTATGCCTTTACTACTCGCATATATGGCTACAGGTTGATTTTTCTTATAAAAGATAATGCATCTGACTCTTTGCAGGCTAATGTTAGCATGGGCTCATGGGTCCAACATTAACTAAAACTGACATTCTTTTTTCTTGACAGTCTTTAATGTTTTTTGTCCGTGATAAGAGATGTGACTAATAATTACCTGCCTTTCAACTGCAGCCCTTCAGCATGTTTTTGAGCACAAACTTAGCCTGATAATGTTCATTTCGCTCGGCCATGCAGGGATGGAGGCCCGGAAGTGGATTTCTCCAGTTCTCCAGTCAACCATTTAGGATCCAAAGAAGCATTAAATGCCAGTTGACTTGTTTATGCCGGGTGAGTTGTGCTACTTTCAGTAATTAATCTACTATAACAATACTATTGCTAACAAAAAACTAACCCATGTTATTTCTATGAGCTAAATAACTTATTTAGCTTCTGTAAACCCAAATTCATGCTGGAATGGTATGTTAATGGTGAGTCATTGTAGGGCGCTGGATTCAGGTCCAATGTAGGTCAACCATTCGCTCAGATCTACAGAAACCCTGTGTTCGTGTCTGGTCACAAATATAGTGACCATGCAGTCACAGTAAGCTGTGACTGCATGGCTGGTAGGTCAAATTCAATTTATTTAGCTTTTTTTCTTTTTTTAGCATAAAAGTCCCACTGAATAAACATATTTTCTGTCCTGGACTGGGCACTGAGCTAGCTGCAAACAACATTAGCACTCTGGGGACTACCAAACTAGAATGTAAAAATAATATATCTTACCTTGCATATGAATGCTGGTCTTTTTAACTGCTAACTGTCCAATAAATTACGTGAAAATACAATTAAAATGATGTGATTGTTACCTGTTAGAAAGTGGTCGCTCCAAACTCTGGCATTATGTGTTTTCACGCCGCCTGTTTTTAGCTGTAGATTGTCGATCCACTTTTCTCCTCTTTTTTTCGGTTAATTTTTTAAAATTAACTCCCCTGTGACCCACTACCTTCAAAACATGAAAATAGCGTTTATCTTTCTCTTTATTAGAATGGTTGGAACATCCATACAGGACACAGATTTTAGGCATTTGATGCTGGATCAACAGAAACAAATGGGCTGCTTTTACTTCCTGCCCTCCATCTGCATTGGGTGATGTCGGTGCTACGTTATCTGGAACCCAGCAATATGTGCCCTGTGTCCACCGCAAAACTGATTAAATCATTACAATGGTTTAATCTGTTGCTATCCATTCATCCATCCATCCATCCATTGCCTGCCGCTTATCCGGAGTCGGGTCGCGGGGGGAGCAGCTTAAGAAGGGAGCGCCAGACTTCCCTCTCCCCAGCCACTTCTTCCAGCTCCTCCGGGGGAACCCCAAGGCGTTCCCAGGCCAGCCGGGAGACATAGTCCCTCCAACGTGTCCTGGGTCTTCCCCGGGCCCTCCTCCCGGTGGGACCTGACCAGATACCCGAGCCACCTCAACTGGCTCCTCTTGATGTGGAGGAGCAGAGGCTCTACTCTGAGTCCCTCCCGCATGACCAAGCTTCTCACCCTATCTCTAAGGGAGAGCCCAGCCACCCTACGGAGGAAACCCATTTTGGCCGCTTATATCTGAGATCTCGTTCTTTCGGTCACCACCCAAAGCTCATGACCATAGATGAGAGTAGGAACGTAGATCGACCGATAAATTGAGAGCTTCGCTTTTTGACTCAGCTTCCTCTTCACCGTGACGGACCCGTACAGCGCCTGCTTCACGGCAGACTCTGCCCCAATCCGCCTGTCGATCTCCTGCTTCCTTCTTCCCTCATTCATGAATAAGATCCCAAGATACTTGAACTCCTCCACTTGAGGCAGGACATCACCCCCGACCCGGAGAAGGCACTCTACCCTTTTCCGGTTCAAGATCATGGCCTCGGAATTGGAGGCACTGATCCTCATCCCGGCCGCTTCACACTCGGCTGCGAACCCCTTCAGATCACGTCCTGCAGATCACGTCCTGATGAAGCCAATAGGACCACATCATCCATGAAAAGCAGAGATGCAATCCTAAGGCCACCAAAATGGATCCCCTCAACACCTTGGCTGTGCCTAGAAATTCTGTCCATAAAAGTCATGAACAGAATTGGTGACAAAGGGCAGCCCTGGTAGAGTCCAACTCCCAACTCTCACCAGAAACGAGCCCGACTTATTGCCGGCAATGCGGACCAGATTCTGACACTGGTCATACAGGGACCTGACAGCCCGTATCAAAGGGAGTGGTACCCCATACTCCCGGAGTACCTTAACCACCTCGGCGACCTTGTCCCCAGAGATTGGAGAGCCTAACCCAGAGTCCCCAGGCTCAGCTTCCTCAATGGAAGGCATGTCTGTGGAATTGAGAAGGTTTTCGAAGTATTCCGCCCACCGGCCCACAATGTCCCGAGTTGAGGTCAGCAGCACACCATCCCCACTGTAAACAGTGTTGGTGCTGCACTGCTTCCCCCTCCTGAGAGTCTTTCTCCATGGCCTCTCCAAACTCCTCCCATGTCCAAGGTTTTGCCTCAGCAACCAACGGGTACCACATCCTGCTTCGCCCGCCGGTACCCGTCACCTGCTTCTGGAGTCCCACAGGCCAAAAAGGCCCGATAAGACTCCTTCTTCAGCCTGACGGCATCCCTCACCAAAGGTTGTCCACCAACGGGTTTGAAAGTTGCCGCCGCGACAGGCACCGACAACCTTGTGGCCACAGCCCTGATAAGCCGCCTCGACAATGGAGGCACGGAACAGGTTCCACTCAGACTCAGTGTCCTCCACCTCCCCCGGAACGTGTTCAAAGTTCTGCCAGAGATGGGAGTTAAACCTCCGTCTCACAGTTTATTCCGCCAGACGTTTCCAGGAGACCCTCACAACACGTTTGGGCCTGCCAGGTCTGATCGGCATCCTCCCCCATCACCCGAGCCAACCACCATCAGGTAGTGGTCAGTGGACAACTCCACACCTCTCTTCACCTGAGTGTTCAAGACATATGGCCGCAGATCCAATGAAACGATAACAAAGTCGATCATCGAACTGCGGCCTAGGGTGTCCTAGTGCCAAGTGCACGTATAGACACCCTATGCCTGAACATGGTGTTTGTTATGGACAATCCATGACGAGCACAGAAGTCCAACAACAGAAGACCACTCGGGTTAAGATCGGGGGGAGCGTTCCTCCCAACCACGCCCCTCCAGGTTTCACTGTCATTGCTCATGTGAGCGTTGAAGTCTCCCAGCAAAACGGGGGAGTCCCCACGAGGGGCACTCTCCATTACCCCCTCTAAAGACTCCAAAAAGGGTGGGTAATCTGAATTTGTGAATTTGTGCCTATGGGCTTTTGTTCAGCCCATAGGCACAAACCACAGTCAGAACCCGTCTCCCCACCCATAGGCGGAGGGAGGCTACCTTCTCGTTCACCGGGGTAAACCCCAACATACAGGTGCCGTGATGGGGAGCAACAAGTATGCTGACTCCTGCCCGGCGCCTCTCACCGAGGGCAACTCCAGAGTGGAAGTATGTCCAGCCCCTCTCAAGGAGACTGGTTCCAGAACCAGAGCCATGCATAGAGGTGAGACCGACTATTTCTAGCCGGACACCTCTCAGCCTCACACACTAGCTCCGGCTCTTTCCCCACCAGAGAGGTGACATTCCATATCCCAAGAGCCAGCTTCTGCAACCGAGGATTGGACTGCCAGGACCCCCTCCCTTGGACGCCACCCATCCCACACTGCACCCGACCCCTTTGTCCCCTCTCATAGGTGATGGGCCCATGGGAGAGGGGACCCATGTCTCCTCTTCGGGCTGAGCCCGGCCGGGCTCCATGGGTAAAAACCCGGCCACCAGGCGCTTGCCAACGTGCCCCACCTCCAGGCCTGGCTCCAGGCCTGGAGGTGGGGCCCGGTGACCCGCGTCCGGGCGAGGGAACACGAAATCCAAAGATTTTCCTCATCATTGGGGTCTTCGGGATGCAATTTGTCTGGTCCCTCACCAAGAAGCTGTCTGCCTTGGGTGACCCTACCAGGGGCATGAAGCCCCAGACAGCATAGCCCCTAGGATCATTGGGGCACTCAAACCCCTCCACCACGATAAGGTGGCAGCCCAAGGAGAGGTAATCAGTTGCTAATCTGTAGTATTAGCAACTCGGTTGCTAATGTGTAGTAATTTATTTTTTCCGAGGCACCTTTTAATTCAACAGTACCGTTAAGATGCTGGTACCAGCGGGCTCGCTACGGAGACATGGTACTGTGCAGAAGTGGGCACTGGTTTTAGAATCATGGCACACAGCCATTAAAAGGCAAAAACATTTCCACAGTTCTTTTTTTCTAAACAAACCAAGTAACTAGAGTAATGCTGTTGGGCGCAGACAATGATAGTTACTTAATGACAACATGTCACGTTAAGCTAGTTAAGAATAGGCTACTAAATTCTGTTGATGGTATTTGGGTGATTGAGACTAGAGAAAAGCTAACTAACTTTAAGTTAGTTGTTAAAATAATGAATGAGCAACAGTCTGTGGCATTAATATAATAGTCAGCTGATAGAAGGTTGGAAAATTGTTGCTCCTTTAACTGTACAACCATCAACATTCTAATCAGTCTTTGTCAGACAACAAATAAGGGTGAGCAATTATTTTATGCCACTTATTGTGAACAAATGTGATTCAGTTTTTTCAGAATAAGCCCGGTCTTACTTTTATTGATCACCCAACATCTATAATGATGTTGTTGCCGTGAGGTGTGCCATGCTACGATGTCTCTCAGTTTTCCTCGAGGAAAGAGTTCTACAGTGTCTCTTGATTGTATTGGTATTCCGTTTGTCATAGGTTGTACACTAGAAAATCAAAACTTGGGTGTACAAAAGTACAAACTTTTTAATTTGTACTTTTCTTATTATCCACAGGCTTCAGATTCCATGGCAGACTTTATCCAGGTTCCTGTGGCGTTATTGACTGTTATGTTATGCTAAGTATACTATTTTGTTAAAATAAAACATTGAATCTAACCCTGACTAAAGACTCATAAATGCACACAAAATATTAAATTTGCACATATATACTATTAAAATGTCACACGCACACATACAATTTTTCTCTAACATGCACACACAAAAGACTAAGATTGCGCATATAGGGCTCTAACGCCGCTTACTCCAGCTCTAATGCCTTACTCTGATGTTGGAGCTGGATTAAATGGCGTTATAGCTTCTTCTACGCTAATGCTGCTTAATAAGGTGCTAGAGGTGGTGTAAGCAGCGTTAGTCTGCTCTTTCTGAATCATCCCCACAGTTTTGAATGGGTATTGTTTCAAAATCCTTTCCAGAATGTGGTTATTCCGATTGCTTATCCATTTGTTTTTCTACCACATCTTTTCCTTCCCTTCACCTCTCCATAAATATGCTTCGACACAGGAGCTCTGTGCTCAGCCAGCCTCTTTTGCAATGACGTTTGTGTCTTGCCCTCTTTTGCAATTTGTCAAAGGTCATCTTTTGGATGACTGTCAGATCAGCAGTTATCCTCATGGTTGTGTAGCCTCCAGAACTGGACTGAGACAATTTAAAAGCATTTGCGGGTGTTTTGAGTTAATTAGCTGATTTGAATGTGTCCCCAACAGTCTTCAATACTGAACCTTTTCTGAAATACTGAATTTGGAGTTTTCATTAGTTTTCAGTAATAATCATAAACACTTAAAGAAATAAACATTGGAAATATATAAGTCTGTATGTAATGGATGAATATAGTATACAAATTTTACATTTTGAATGGAATTACTGATTTAAATGAACATTTTTATGACTTGTACATCTGATGTGCAAAAACCAAAGGACGTATACAATATAATTTTTCTACAATTTTCTTTTAAAATTGTTGTAGAAATAGTTGCACTCCTTTCTAATGGCCAAGAGTGCAGGCAAACATTGCTGTAGAGAGATGTTTGGAAAACTAAATTCAGACCCAAGGGCATTTCAGTGGTCACCCAGCTGGAAACTGGTAAGAGCAAAGTCTCTCTATTTGAGCTCCATAAAAGCAAGATTTGTATAGGGCTTTTTTCAGTGACGTGGAGGACTTTGAGTCTAATAGTGTCTAAAAGTAGTAGCCTAAATACCCAATAGACTGACACCCTAACCAGAGTAATAAAAGCATTCTGCAACAAACTCAGTCTGCCTGTAATTCAGTACAATTACAAATAATAGTTGTGACTAAAGCCATCGTTTAAAAACACAGCTAGACAACAGCTTTGGCTAATTTGCATATTTGGTAATATGTTATCTGGGCACTATAGAAATGAATATCAACAGCAGCAAAGCAAAAGTGATTAAAATACTTGAAACATTTAGAACTACAAATAAACATTAGAAAATTTACTAAATTTAAATGTAATAAACTAAATACTTTGTTTGAACCTACACTAAGTAAATGTTTTGCATAATTTTAATTTAACCGAGATACTTATCAGAGGCAGTGGCACATGCAGTGGAAGAGATAAATCAGTGACTAAAGCGGCGTGAATCAATTCCAAACTTTAGAAAACATGACAGCTTTGTGCAGTCATAATTCCATTGTGATGTATAAGCAAAATGGAGTGGGTCTCCCCTCTGCTCTACTGTAGGCTGCTGTCAGTCAGCCTGCAGTAGAGCATAAGCCCACATATGCTTCAGAGGTGGGAGAGGCTGACAGCAGCTCTCACTGCTTGCTGTACACCCCCCATTCTCCATATATGGAAAAGCATTCTGCTTGAAAAACGATGAAACGACGAAATGACTACTGTAAGGTTTAGATAATATCAACCAAGTAGTTTGCAGAAATATGTTACCTTGGGTTCTGAATATGGGATTCCAACCTGATGTCTGATCCAAGAATATTGAAAGTCAAATTTGTCACAAGTTTGACTTTATCAACATTATTTTAAAATATTTATACATTTGTTTAACGAGGAAACAGATGCTTGTCCTAAGTGGGTGACCTTGGGAGGAGCTCATCACGTTTAGTATCAAAATACTTTCTGATCTATATATTGTATTTCCTTAGGCGGATCACCTGCATAATTTCATCTTCTTTCGCTTCTCTATGGGGTTTGTGGACAGCATTATTGCAAAGTGTAAGTTGAAATGTAGACTTTTACACTGAACTCTGATTTGTGTTAAATTAATGTTACTTGTTAAATTAAATTCTTTAAAGCATGTAGCAGAAAGTGTGCTCCTCTTTTTGCAGTGTCAGGGCAGATTGTGGGAGATATTTACTCCAGGTTGCTTTTTTTTTAGATCTACTGTGTTTTAAACTTGAGGACATTTCTTACCCTTTTCTGAATTTGGCCAATTGGTGTTAATCTGCAGATGTGGCTACAGTGGTGGGCTATCTGGTGGTCAGTCGTCCCTTTCTTAACCTGTCCGACCCCCGGCACCTGCACAGCACACATTCTGAGCTGCTGGAGGTCAGATCGTCGTATCTGCTTCATGTGTACACACACAAATCTTACCTTATAATCACCTTATTGTAATTGTAGTACAGAATGCTAGAAAATGGAAAAGTTGTCTTTAAAGGCTGTTTGAGATAGTTAAGACCTGATGATTCTGATTAATAAATTATTATTGATGTGTCCTTCCATAGCAATAGCACACAGATGTCCAACATACAGCGACTCCAAACTTTAAAAATCTTTTCATACTTTTTGGTTACCAGGACTACTACCAGAGTGGCAGGATGCTTTTGAGAATGTCTCAGGCCCTGGGTAGGATTGTATTGGCTGGACGAGAGATGACCCGCCTATCTGGGTGAGTATTGTTGGCTGATAGTTCATCTAAAAATTCTTCATGCAGGTATTTGAAGTTAGTTAGCTAATTAAGGTGCAACACCAAGAGTTTAACTTTTCACTTTTTCCCAACTTTCTAAGTTTCTGAGATGCTGAATTTTGTGGAAAAGTTCTGAAATAAAAGTCTTGAAATAGTTTAGCATATATTTACAGTATGTAATGAAGCTATAGAATAAGTTTTTACTATATTTCAGGAATACTGAAATATAGGAATAGCTATATATAGTGGATGTATACCTTGAAAACAAAATATTTTTGGTGTGTGTTCTACTTAGGTTCACAGCTCGAATCACTGAACTGATGACAGTTTTAAAGGAGCTCAACACTGGCAAATATGAACGCACCATGGTTTCCTTGCAGGAGAGGGGTACACACAGAAATCTGTCATTGGCACTTGTCATCATTTCTTTTGACCAACGCTGTCTTTTCTAAACCCAGTGGTTATATTTTTGCATCCATTTTAGAAACAGAGACTGCAGAGAAAACCATCCTGGTCCCTGGAAGTGGTCAGATCATTAACAGAGACAACATCATTAAGTAATTCTTGCTCTTAAATAGAGAAAGACATATTTGGCGGTTCTTTTTGCCTTGGTAAAATGATGTTTTTGTGGCATTTTGCAGATTCGACCATACTCCACTGGCAACACCAAATGGAGACCTACTGATCAGAGACCTCACATTTGAGGTAGCGTATGTAAATGTGTTCATTTCAGCTTCTCAGTAGCTGAATTGAACATCAAGCACAGACTAACCACACAATCCATTAACTAAAATTGTTCCTTTATTTTTAAGAAATATTGAAGGGTTTAGTGGTAAAATAAAGCAACATGATAATATTATAGCTCTAACAGGCCAGCTTAAATAAGAAGCATTAAGATTGACCTGATGATCCAGAGAACAGAATTGGACTCATAAAGGAGTTTTGTTTTCACACTCTACTCCTGCTTCCAGCTCTGTTCAGAGCAGATGTGTTGTCTGTTATCTGAAAGAGTGCAAGGTTTCCCCTAGAAAACCCAGCATCTCTGCCTGACTGGAAGTAGACAAAACATTTGATATGGCTCATGTGGAAGCCTTGTAGCAATGCTTAGCTAGGTCAAGTAAAGCCTGGCAACCGGCCAGACTTGTAATACAAACTCACTGACATGTTGACAAACAATCTTCGACCGCAGATTCAGGGCTGGAGGAGGGAATATGAATGATTCAGTGGATTTGTGGTTGGAGGAAGATGATGAGGGAGACGTGGCCAAGGATGGATTGAGAAAAAAAGTCAGCTTAGCTGCTACCATCCTGGTAAGGAGGAGTTGAAATGTTCATGGAGGAGGATATCATGTAGGGAGGAGGGCAGGTGTGTGTGTGTGTACGTGTACATTAATGTGAGAATGGCAGGATAGAACAACGCAGGAATGACAATGGCCCATGGAATTAACAATGAGCACATTTTTTCGATGTGTATAATAATAATTCATTGAAATAGTAAATGTAAAAAAGGAGAAACTATAAAACAGTTATAGTTAATATAATCAAAAAATGTTACAAAATTATTATAGACCTAACTTCTATCTAAATACGGTCTGGGAAAATTGCAGAGCATAGCATTACTGGAAAACCATATGTGTTTAGTTTTGGGTGTCAGCATGTCTTCTCAATCAATAACAAATTATCTGCTAAATAAGTGTGCTGCTTCGTGTCCAACTTAAATGTTTTTTATCTTGTTGGAGTTTGCAGCAGGTGTTACAGGTTCCAGTTAAGGTGATTAAATAATACTAGTGAATGAAAGCTTTGCTGAACTAGAAAATTTATTATTGGTAGGATACCAGAGAAATTACACTGAAATTCTTTGTTTTTCACAGTTAAGGTATCAGTTTGAGGAAGAGCTGTTTGTTTTACCTGGATGCATGGTCTAATTATGGGGATATTTACATTTTTATGTAAACAGTATTTTCCAAAAAACAGTGAAAAGACCTCTAGCAGATTTTGTAACCTGTTAAAAATTGGTGTTAGTAGTTACAAAAAAACTCATTGCATTACACCACTTTTACAGTGTCAATGATGTGTTATATTAGTTACTATAAGTACATATGGACAACAGAGTTGACAATAAATCATATGATTTGCATAAATTACATAATTTGATTGAACTGACAGGGTTTGTAACCCAGGGAAATGTTACACAAAATAGAAAAACAGGCTGGTGAAATGTTTGAGTGGCCGGTTTAAAAAGAATTGTAATTACAGGCCGATCTCCAACCTCCCATTCATCAGCAAAGTTATTGAAAAAACTGTGTAAACAACTAAATAGCTTCCTAACAATAACCAACTGCTTTGACTCCTTCCAATCTGGTTTTCGTGCTCACCACAGCACGGAGACTGCCCTCGTAAAAGTATTCAATGATATCCATATAAATATGGACTGTGATAGAACCACAGTGCTGGTTCTGTTGGACCTCAGTGCAGCTTTTGACACTGTCGACCACGACATATTATTGAATCGACTGGAGAGTTGGGTCGGACTCTCTGGTTCAGTCCTCAACTGGTTTGAATCTTACATTAATAATAGGGATTTCTTTGTTTCATTTGGAAACTTCTCATCAAAGAGGTCAAAGGTCACATGTGGGGTACCCCAAGGTTCAATCCTCGGATCCCTCTTATTCAATATTTATTTGCTCCCACTAGCTCAGGTTATAACAGAAAATAATATTAGCTACCATAACTATGCAGACGATACTCAGCTCTACATTACGATGTGACCAGGTGACTCTGGTCACATCGTAATGTGACTCTGGTCACATCGTAACCAGAGTTACGATGTGACCAGAGTTGTGATTCAATCACAATTCAGTGATTGTCATCCAATCACTGAATAAATGTTTAGAACAGATAAATGTGTGGATGTGCCAAAACTTTCTCCAGCTGAACAGAAACAAAACTGAAGTTATTATTTTTGGACCTAAAGAGGAACAATCTAGAGTCAATGCACAGCTTCAGTTACTACAACTAAAAACTAGCAATCAGGCCCGAAACCTGGGAGTAGTGATGGACTCTGACTTGAACCTTCAGAGCCACATAAAGACAGTTACAAAGTCGGCCTTCTATCACCTGAAGAACATCTCCAGGATTAGAGGACTTATGTCTCAGCCAGATCTAGAGAAACTCATCCATGCGTTTATCTTTAGTCGCATTGATTACTGCAACATCGTCTTCACAGGCCTGTCTAACAAATCAATCAAACAGCTGCAGCTGATCCAGAACGCTGCTGCTCGCGTTCTCACTAAAACCAGGAAGATAGAGCACATAACACCAGTTTTAAAGTCCCTCCACTGGCTCCCTGTAGCTCAAAGAATAGATTTTAAAATACTGTTGTTAGCTTACAAATCACTGAACGGTTTAGCACCACAATATATAAAAGATCTGCTGTTGTTGTATCAACCTTCCAGACCCCTCAGGTCTCGTGGTTCTGGTCTGCTCTGCATCCCCAGAACCAGAACCAAACCAGGAGAAGCAGCATTCAGCATCTATGCACCAAAAATTTGGAACAAACTTCCAGAAAACTGTAAAACAGCTGAAACACTGAGTTCCTTTAAATCACAACTAAAAACCCACTTGTTTAGAGTTGGATTTGAAACTTAATTAAAAATGTAATGATGGAACTTGACTTAATGTCTTCTTTAAAAAGTGGCGAGTGACTGAAGGTCATTGCGCGTACTGAAAACCCTGTATATTCTAGACTTTAACAGGTAAAAATAATGCACAAAATCCGTGTAGGACGGCGAAGTCCTAGCGCAAAATTTTGTGTAAAGGTGTACGGAGCCTGGTGCTGCAAGGTTTGAGACCTTGTCCTGTTGTGGGCAGCGGGGCCCGGCTAATACCCGTGGTAAAACGGACGGCGGAGTCCGGCGAAAACAGGCGCTTAAATTCCGCAACGTGATAGGGAAAGGGATAAGTAAAAATTAGCCAGTAGACAGTCTAAAATCAAACGACTGGAAATATGTCAAAGATCAGGATCTGCACCAAGTAAAACATTTAGATAAATGGATAACAAGTTATAAATTTGACAGCCGTCTAAATTAATGTTTTGATTGTTTATTCTATGTTACATGACTTCGTGTTATGTTTGTTATGATGTAAAGCCTTGCTGCTGAAATGTGCTATACAAATCAAATTTGATTGATTGATTGATTGTAAAAAAAATTTTATTTTCAACCCTGCTGACACCATTATTTAAAGTTCAGGGTGGCCAATTGGGACAAATGTTTTAGGTTAGTTCTGTTCATTTTAACTAGCCTTTGTGTTTTTGTATGCTCAGAATTTAACAGTTTTTCTCTGGGCTGAAAGATAAATTTCAAAAATATTGCTTTAGTTAAAAAGTTAGGGAAGTGTTGGGTTAGGGTTAGGCAAGCTTTTCTTTCAGAGTATTCTCTTTCTACCAAATGTAACATTTTTCTCTGTTATATTTTTGCTGTTTCTAAAAATTTGTTACAGATTTTTATCTAAGTCTTACACAACACCAGTCATAAGGACAACATTCAGATGAATCTAATTGGAGCTCTGACAGAAGACTGTTTCTTTATGATAGTCTCATAATGTCTAAACATGTTACTCAGATATTACAGTATCTGAACATCTAACTATTACAAGTTAGATGTTCTATAGTAACATCTGGATTACACCATCAGTTGTTGGTAAGAACTGTTAATCTACCTCCTTTGCTTTTGCCACCTCCTCTTTATATCTTTTGCCTGACAAAAGATTTTGGGTATATGAGCCCATTATGATGGATGCCACAATTATACATAACTGTCCAAAAGAAAGCACAAAAATCCTTCTAGCTGCACAGCCTCTAAACCGAGGGAATAATTGACCAAAAATGCAAAGCTTGAATCAAAAACATGAATAAAAGTCTAGAAACTGAACAAAGTCTAGAAACGGAGCAGAGCTGAACTAACATAACAGTGCTGCTCCAATATGCAGCCATCTGACTGAGGAATAAAGATTATTGCACAGAGCTCAGATCAGATTGTGTCAGTGATTTACTTCCATTCCTTCCTTCTCATCCAACTGAGCAGCATTTATGACATCACCAGTGATGCACAAGTGCATTTTCTGCAATGAAAGTGGGTACAGTTATTGATGTCAAAGAACATATTAAGAGCAAAATAGCCAACACTGATCAGAAGCTAATGGAGGTAAAGCTAACTAGGTGTTGCAGCTCCATATGCCACTATACAGATTGCAGCACTGTGTTCATTGTTATGCCTGTTTAAAAATTAGTGATGTATACATCTTTTTAAGGCCAATTCCTGATAGTGAAAAGCATCAAATATGTATCAGTTGACCCACAATCTTTATTGTAATGTGAATGCAGCAATTCAGAGAGCACCATATCTACAGATCACAACTATTTAGAAAAAATAAATGGAGCATATTTAACAAACAGAAGGATGCATAGGAACAATCATATGCATTCTGCATCCAGCCAGACTCAAGGTCTGGTTGGCCTTGAGTGAGAGGGTTACCACTTGCAATATTCCCAAAATGGTTAAAAATGGAAAATTTTTGATTGAGAAAAAACTGGAAAAAGTTTACAAAAATAATTTTCTTATGGTTAATATGTGCATTGTGTAAGGATGTGTGTTCAGAAAGCTAAAAAATTGTTTTTGTGTGTTCTAAAGGTGAGGTCCGGCACGAATGTTCTTGTTTGTGGGCCTAATGGCTGTGGAAAGAGCTCCTTGTTTAGAGTGCTCGGAGAGGTGAGTGTGTTCTGTTTAGGTCTCTAAGCATCTTTTTGGGCTCAAGTCTCTACCTGTCAGATTTTTAAAAAGAAAGCCCAGAATCCTTAAACTTCCCTTTACCCTCTTTCGGGATACTATCGTAAAATAGATTTTTAATCTCAAGGAATTTATTATCCTGGTTAATTCTTTGAAAGGTGCTTTTCCACTAGCTTGTCTCTAACCAGTTCAGACTCAGTCCACCTCAGCCAGATTTGTTAGCAATTAGCATTAGCAAAACTCGCACGGCTCAGCCCTGTTCTCAGATTTTTGTACCTACTTCAGCGGTAGTATTAGTAGGATTTAACAGGGTACAGCACTGAAACAATTTTATTTGACAGCTGACATCATTCATTGATTGGCTCCTGATTTATGTCACTGAAAACTGCAAACAACAGTTGGCATTTAGCTGTGGACCGCGGACATGCTCTCTGCTATCAGAGAGCTGCTAAGTATGGAGGAGTTTATGGGTTTAGTCAGGAGGAGGAAGCAGGAACACATGTACAGTATATCACAAATTCTGAAGATATTTAAATATATCTTTTCATGTAACAACACTGACAAAATGAATATCTGCCAGCTCTGTGATGTCATCATGGGCAAGTGGTAAAGCATTCTAATGGCAGCCTTTGAAGCTCTGGTGAACTCCATGCCCAGAAGAGTTAAGGTAGTTTTGGTTAATAATGGTGTCCACACAAAATATTGCATTAAGGAACTTTCACTAAAGGGTGTACTCACTTGTTGCCGGCAGTTTAGACATAGATGATTGTATATAGTTATTTTGAGGAAAGAATAAATTTACACTGTTATATAAGCTGCACATGGACTACTTTTCATTGTGTAAAAGTGTCATTTTGTCAGCGTTGTCCCATAAAAATATATACTTAAATATCTGCAGAAATGTGAGGGTTGTGTCACACTATAGTAACTTTTGCAGCAGAACAACAGTGAATTTAGCAGACCTGTAATCAGTTTGTCTTCTGAAATAGGGTCAGCAATTAGTGCTTGTGTTTCTCTGTCATAAACTCTTAGTGTATTATCAGTATCAGAATAAAAATAGAAATTCTTCTATTGTCCCTCAGTGGAGACATTCATGTGTCACAGCAGCAAGTTGACAGATAAAATGGAAACGTGCATTTACACAGAGGTGAAAATATAAAAACAGAAGGTAAGAATAACAAGGGAAGGTTTACAGTGTTACAAAATAATGCTGTATTGTTACTAAGTATATCTTACGAAGATTTCTATTAGTCAATATAAAAATCAACCTTATGGTTGAAATCAGCAATGAGGATTTCTTCACTGACCGAAAGGGTTAGTGAGTCATGGCTCAAAGCTGAGTCATCTCCTTGTGTGGTGGTTATTTGTTCATTTCTATTGTTTTTTTTTGTTTGTTTTTCATAGTTGTGGCCATTGTTTGGTGGAAACCTGACTAAACCTGAGAGAGGAAAACTCTTCTATGTTCCCCAGGTAAAACTTTTTCAAATTCACTTTTTCTAGTGTAGGTCATCATAGATGCAACTTGTGAAGAGTAAGATATGACTAATGGATTGCCCTGCATGTAAAACCAAGTCTCAAGACAGGAAGAAAAATTTGTATTTTTCTGTTTGACTCCTGAAAGTCATGAAATGTGCTTAGGTTTACCCTTAATTTTTATGTTTTTCAGTATATTGTAGTTTTCTAATTATATTACACTACACTGTAAAACATTTGAAGATGGCTTAACTTGAAAATGAAGACCACTTGTTGCCTTGAATATGCAATTTAAGGACTTCCGGTTATGGCGCTGAGGTGATCGGACGCATTGAACCAGAGCTCCCAACTTGGTCATCTAAATCCCCTCTGCTAGACCTCAATTAACCCTCTAAAATCGATTATTTTATAATGAAAATGGGAAAGGCATCAAAAAGTAACGGTAAATCAAAAGAAACACAAGAAACAGACGAGAAAAGTTTTAAAACACTATTTGACAAAGGCGTTTCGGACCAGCACGTGGCTATGGAAGGGCTTCAGACTAGCATCAGTTATCCACAAAGAGATCGTAGCTGTCCGTGCAGACGTGAAGAAAGAGCTGAGCCACTTTCGTGACGACTTCGCCGCAGACGTGAAGAGAGATTTAATAAGTTTTCAAGAGGAGATTAATGGAAAACTAAATTTAATCATGTCGGACATAAAAGAGAATGGAGGAGTCGTTAAAACTTGTGGCAGAAATGGAGGAGTGGACCACGACGGAGAAAGAGGTGCTGTCTCAAACTATAAACAAGATAAAATTCGAGCCAAACTGACTGATTTAGAAGCTCACTCACGCAGAAACAACATCCGTGTGTACAGATTCCGGAGGATATAGAGGGAGACGACTTGTTGGAGTTTATGGTCGGTTTTATTAAGGCTGAGCTGTCGCTCCAAGATATCGATCTAGCTACACAACGCTGCCACCAGGCTTTGGGTCCCAAACCACCGCAGACCGCGAACCCCCGCTCTGTGGTGATCTCCCTCCTGGCATTCAGAACCAGGGATTTGGTGCTTCGCGCCGCATGGAAGAAAAAAGAAGATACGCTTCAACCAGCAGCGGGTTTATTTCGACCAGGTATCCAACAGAGACCTCAAGGAAGAGGAACGCTTACGCCCCTATCAGAAAACTTCTGAAGTAAAAAGGTCTTTGCTTCCAAACCCCACAGCCAGCTAAGCTCCGTGTGTTTTTTGACGATGGCCCGATCACATATAGCAGCGCGGCAGACGCCATGAAGGACCTGCAGAAGAGGGGTCTCGCTCACCTCTGCAACAGCAACAATGGTTCTACCACGGCAGCGCCGATAGAGAATTTGGACAGACTGTCCTAGGTGATGACGGAGGCCAACGACAGAACCCCAACGCACACGGAGAGAGAGCATGGAAAAAACTCAGCAGATTTTGTCATGAGGTTGGAGACGCAGCTGCTTCTCCAATTTAAGCGTCACTCGTTGAAACTGATGCGGTAAGTAAGCAATCACAATGATCTGAGCCAGCGTGTGGACTAAGAACTGAATAATCTCGTGTGGAGACACTGTCAGACATCATTGTTGTTCAACCTTCGCAAGTGTTGACAAGAGGTGCGTTGCTGATTGGAAAGTGAATGGTATATGGCCGTTGTTTTGGGAGCCAGTTTGGGGGCTCTTATTGTGCACTGAGCTTTTATACTCGTACAGCTATGTCAGTTTGCACTGGAGAGACCGCCCATAGAAAGAGTCTTATGGGGACTTTTCTCTTCATCAAAGACTCCTTAATGAGTCATTTTGTTTTGGAAGTTGTTCCTTTAGTACGTTTTCAAGTTTCAGGTTCTTTGTTTTCGATTTTTACAAATGTTTTATTGTTATGGTCAGCTTGGATGTGCAAGTTGGAGGCATTTATTCATTTCAAGATTTATGTTCCAACAGCAGTACAAATTTATAACTATTAATGTTCACGGGTTACAGAATTCAATTAAGAGGAAAGCTCATAACTAAGATGAAGAGAGAACAACAACAAATTATCTTCTGGCAAGAAACTCACTTACCAAAAGAGTGGAAAATTAATGAAAAATTAAAAAGAATGGGGTTTAAAAATACATTTTATTCCTCCCACTCAAATGGAAACTCTATTGCAAACATTATTTGCAATATTAATTGCAAATAATGTGGACTTCCAGATATCCAAACAAATTACAGACAAAGAAGGCCATTTTGTTTTGGTGAGGGGAACACTAGACTCAAATGAAGTAACTGTATTTAACATATATAGACCTCCAGGACATGAAAAAACATTTATTGATAAAATATTTGATCTTATATTGGCTGAAACATCTGCCGTTTTGATTTGTGGAGGGGACTGGAATGCAATACTGCATCCTTCCAAGGATTCCTCAAACCCTTAAAAAAAAATCAACTCGGAATCCCTGTATACAAAAAAATTAATTAAAAAGATTGGCTTGTTTGATGTCTGGAGTTCACCTTTTTCTCTCACCCTCATGGCATTTACTCAAGAATTTATTATTTTTTCCTATTTAGAGCAGACTGATACTAGACTGTAGTATTGGTACTAGGGATGTGTCAGATCACTCTGGGGTATATTTGAAACTACATTTAGATTCTCACCCTAATACAACAATATGGAGCCTTAACACAGCTCTGTTGAACGATAACAAATTTGAGGAATTCATTAACAAGGAATTTACAGAATATGTAGAATTTAACCACAGCAAAGAAATGTCTCCAAGTATATTATGGGATGCGGAAAAGCAGTACTACGTGGGAAAATTATAATGTGGGCATCAAGGGGAAAAAAAAAGAAATATCTGAACAATTCAATGACCTGACTAAACAACTAAACATTTTAGAGCAGAAACACATTGAAACCAAAGACCCTACTCTAGTACAGCAAATAGCTGCAATAAAAGTAGACCTAAATAGGAAGCTCAACGACAAAGTGATGCTTAATCTCAGATATATTAAACAAACTTATGAAAACGGACCTCGAGCAAACAAAATATTAGCCTGGTGACTAAAACAACAACAATTAGACAGGTCCATCTTGAAAATGAAAAACCCCATTTCCAACCAGATGTGTTTCTCCCCAGATGAAATGCATTAATCATTTGAAATATATTACAGGAACTTGTATAGTCAGCCTGAATTAACCGAGCTTCACTCAGTAAAGTAGTTTCTAGAGTCTTTGGATCTCCTCTCAATTGGCAAGGAGCAAAATAAGTGGATATCTGCAGATATAACACCAGCAGAGGTCAGCAAAGCCATCTCAAAATTGAAAGCAAGTAAGTCTCCATGAGGAGATGGGTTACCAGCTGAATGGTATAAAATTTTTTAGGAACGCTATCACACCTTTGCTGTTAAACTGTTTTAATCATGTGCTTAAAGGAGGTGAGACTCCACCATCCTGGAAACAAGCAATAATATCCATTATACCAAAACCAGGAAAGGATAAAAGCGAGTGTAGCTCATACAGGCCCATTTCGGTCTTTAACATTGATTATAAAATATTCACTTCAATAATTGTCAGTAGACTAGAAAATATTGTCCCCGAACTGATCGATACGGACCAGACAGGATTTATTAAAAATATATGTACACAGGATAATGTGAGGTGAGCGTTACACCTGTTCGACATTATGAGCAGAAATAATCGGAAGTCTTTAGCAATCAGTTTCAACGCTGAAAAAGCCTTTGATTCTGTATGATGGGAATACTTATATCTAGTTCTACTATGGTTTGGCTTTAATAATACAATCATAAGTTGTTTAAAATCATTATACAGTTTGCCAATAGCCCGGATCAAAATAAATGGTGGCCTTTCAGGCGCAATCCAGCTGGAACGAGGGTGCAAGCAAGGATGTCCTCTGAGCCCAATTCTCTTTGCACTTTTTATAGAACCTCTTGCTCAAAAAATTAGGGGAGATCCAGAAATTAAAGGAATCATATTTAAAGCCGGAGAAAACAAATCATGTCTATTTGCCGATGATGTCCTGGTGACCTTATCTGACCCAGATTCCAGTCTACCTAACCTCATGTCCTCCCTCCACCAATTTGGACTTCATTCAGGTTATAAATTAAATATTGGAAAAACTCAGACCATGTGCTTTAACTACTCACCCTGAGAGGATATAAGTAATCAGTTCAAATTTAATTGGAAAACAAGAACCATGAAATATTTAGGTGTTAATATTACTAAAAATTGAAACAAAATATACAAAGCAAATTATGGTACTATGACTAATAAAGTTAGAAATAACCTGGACAAATGGGCTCCGCTGATGCTCAATTTGCACAACCGAATAGAAACCATAAAAATGATCATCTTACCTCAATTGCTGGTCCTTTTTCAATCTTTACTAATAGAAATTCCTACCAAGCAGTTTAACGAGTGGAACCGGATCATCTCCAGGTTTATATGGCAGAACAAGAAACCAAGGGTACGCTATAAAACGTTACAATTACCAAGAGATAAAGGAGAAATGTCACTCCCATGTTTGGAAAATCATTACAGAGCAGCCCAACTACAATTTGCGGTTTACTGATGTGAAGAGGGCTATGAGGCAAAATGGAAAGAACTAGAATTAAGTCAAATTGACATCCTTCTGCAAGCTCTGCTGGGGGATAAACACCTCAAGAATAAATATGCAGATGAATTGTGTGATTCCACAAAAGTCCCTCTCAACATCTGGTTTAGAGGGTTTCGAAACCCACTTTTGGAGAGGAAAATTAGGTTATTAAGATGGGTTGAGCACGATAGGGATTTTGTACCAACACAACTTGGCTGAAAATTCAATCAATTAACCAGAAAAGGCCTAACCTCATACTGTGTGATTTAATCTGGAACTGATCTGGAAAGTTTCCAACAACTGCAGGAAAAATTTGACTGTGGCAAACAAAACTTTTTCAGATACTTGCAGCTCAGGCACCACTTTAATAAGAACATTAAAATATTGGGGAAAAATTATCAGGACCTCATTAATATCTTTCTCGATGCTTACAAAGGTAAATCTTATAAGAGGTTGTCCAGACTATATGTGCGCTTAGAAAATAAAACATCTACATTATATATTAAAAATACATGGGGAAAGGGAGGCAAAAATAACACTGACAGAGGATGAGTGGCTGAACATATGCCAAACAAACTCTGCCACCACTAGCTCAGGACACTGGAGGGAATTTTTGTGGAAGAATATGGTTGGGTTTTATATAACTACCAAAAGAACATTTTCTCAGACCAGCAGAGCTGAATCTGGGCATTGTTGGAGATGACATAACAATGTGATGGCTGGCCACTTTCATATTTTCTGGGGTCACCCATTGATTTATTCCTATTGGCTGAAGGTAACCAAGGAGATATGAGTCATTCTTGGCTTTGAAATTGAGCACAACTTCAAAATTATATATCTAAGTAATTTACCAAATAAACTTAATACTCAGGATAAATACCTTCTGAAAATATTACTGATAGCAGGAAAGAAGTCAATAACAAGAAAATGTCTTAGTGGGAGCCCTCCGACATTGTGCGATTGGTCAGCTACGGTAGAAGAAATGCGTGAAATAGAAATGCTTACCTTCTCCATAAGACTCCAGGAAAACAAAATCCAAAAATATTGGTTGAAATGGTTAATGTATAAGAACTCTAAAGTAAGTTGAATATCAGTAATTTTTTTTTTTGGGTGGTAATTGGGGTTTGGCACTGTGCGGTTTGGCAGGACTTTGTAATTCTTCATGGTCTTGTCTCTTCATGGTCATTTTTATATACTGTACCCTGTTCACCAAAAAGCTGTCTGTTTCAGTTTCTTTTTATGCAATGTATTGCTTGACCCTCCCTTGGTCACCTCTGTTCTGAATGCTGTTCATTGTCCATGTTGTTTTTTTTTTCTTCACTCTTTTTTTTCTTGTTGATGCAATGTTTTGTCGTGTATAAAAATCTCATTAAAAAGGAAGTATAAAAGAAGAAAAATGCAATTTAAGTCCACAAGGCTAAGCATTGTTTATTTCAAATATAGTTATTTTTAAGCCAGGAGCAGTGATAGAAAAGATGGATTAAGCTAGATATACAATAGATGCACTGAACTTGGCCAACCCTGTCCTTACCTCACGTTATTTCCAAATTATGTTATCTGCTCATCATAGTTTTTGTAACTTTTAGCATTAACACAAAAACCTGCTGCTCTACCCTACCACCAGGCTTAGCAGGTTTTCTGTGGAAAACTCTGGTATTGGTTTTAATTCAGAAATTAATTAAAACCAAAACCAAAATTAATTAATTATGAAGTTCATTTAACAAGAGACAAGTTGTCTAAACATTGTTTTTTTTTAAGTTAATTAATCTTGAATTGTGAATTTTAACATAATTGTGCAATTTAAACCAAATAATTATTTCACAATATCTGAGAGAAATTGCCCTCACCTAATTAAAGAGCACACATTTCTCTATTATTTTAGTGACTTTATCAAGTTAAAATAACTACTTATTTTACGTTAGAATAATTTTAATTCTTGTTTCAAATTGCATGAACAAAATTTCTGATGTGATGAATTTTATTTAACATCACAATTAATTCTAATCAAAAACATTTAGTGCCAAGCTTGACATTTTTGTCAAAATGAGAATCGCTTTAAAATGAACATTTCCCTTAACACATAACAGTCAGATCATTGTAACACACTTCCATCTCACTCATGGTGAGACGCAGGATAAAAAAAACATTCTACTATTTCCCAGTACTCTGGGAAATAGTTCTCACTCTCACTAACACAGTCAATGTAAAATGTTGTTCTTCTAGAGAATGTTTCTGGGTCTATATCTTTAGTTCATTAAACTGTGGACTGACTCCAGCTTTTCTTGTGAGAATGATTAAAGCATGTCTCCATAAACTAAAACACGTTCATCGTATTTAACTAAATACCATGTTTCTGTTCTGTTGGTTGTCAATTCTCCCAAACAGGTCATATCTGTGTAGCCTGTCTCTGAGTGTATTCAGACTTTCATAACAGTAACTAGATCCCTGGTCTTTGGATACCTTTTTGCAGGAAGCTATCTGACATTCAATTTCAGACATTTTTGATAACTGAAAGAGCCAGTGATATTTTAAATTACACTACAGCTGAGGCCAACAGAATAGAGATGGAAGTTTTTATTTGAGTTGATCTGCTTTCTTATAGAGACCCTATATGACTCTCGGCTCCCTGAGGGATCAAGTCATTTATCCAGACACTGTTGAAGAGCAACGCAGGAAGGGCATATCTGATCAGGTATGTCACAGGACACTCCTCCACACACTTTCACTGTCATTGCCTGTGTCCTTAAACAACAGCATGATCTCTCTCTGTCTGGCCAGGTATTGAAGGATTATCTTGACAATGTTCAGCTTGGTCACATTCTGGACAGGGAGGGCAGCTGGGATGTAGTCCAGGATTGGATGGATGTTCTCAGTGGAGGGGAAAAGCAGAGAATGGCTGTAAGGACTTAGCATACTGAACACCTTTCTCCCTGCTTTATTAAATAATTTTTTTTATAATTTTTTTTTTTTTTTTTTTTTTTTTTTTTTTTTTGCTTTCCTGAATATGAAGATGGCCAGACTGTTCTACCACAAGCCCCAGTTTGCTATTCTGGATGAGTGTACTAGTGCAGTGAGTGTCGATGTGGAGGACTACATCTACAGCCACTGCAGAACGGTAGGGCACCCACAGATGTGGATGACACCCAATGAAGGTGAAGTCAGTTGTTGAGGCATCTGAATGTAGACATGGATCATTCCGAATTGGTTAATCAGACATTAAAAATCTTTAATCCTAATGTTAATTTATAACCTAAAACTGTCCTGCCCATTAGCCCACATGACTCTTGAGTTTTGGCCTGCGTGACCTATGCACTCTGGTGGAGTTTTCACCAGATGCTTATAAGAAGTAAATCAGATGAAGAATCAGCAGCGTTAAACACCAAGTTTTAACGAGTCTTCTCTCCATGTTTTGTTTGACCCACAGGTGGGCATTACGTTGTTTACAGTGTCCCACAGAAAGTCCCTATGGAAACACCATGAGGTAATCACAGAAGCTGTTCAACACTTCCTTAGATAATTGTGCTTCATGATCTTCTACACTGTAGATCAAGGGTGTCAAACTCCAATCCACAAGGGCAACGTTTAGATGTGCCTCAGCTGCACCACCTGAATAGAACAATTAGGTCATTAAGGCTCTGGAGAACTGATCTACACAAGGAGGAGGTAATGAAGCCATTTCATTCCAGTAAATTTAAAAATACAATTTACAGCTATAGGTAGAAATAAAACTAACAAATGCATTTGTTTTACCTGCTATGTTCAGGCTTTTTGATTTTTTTTAAGAGGCAAATTCAGAGCAAAATGTGTGAAAATTGTCAAAATGTAACCTGATTTAACTGTAAGTTACATCCCAGGATCTTTGACTCTGCAGTTTTTAGATGTGCTGTCCTGCACATCTAAAAACTGCAGGACAGTGGCCCTTGAAGTCTGGAGTTCGACACCTGTGACATATGCTGAAATGTTCTATGTTGAACTTTGATCAAACATTGTGTGTTGTTTCCTCTGTCTATACTGTCTGACCCACATGGCTCTTGAATGAATGTTGAACCAGACACATTTCATTTCAATTAATCTTTTACTGTATTCTCTTTATGAAGTACTATCTCCACATGGACGGCAGAGGAAACTACGAGTTCAAGCCCATCACAGAAGAAACTGTAGAGTTTGGCTCCTAAATGCTAGGTGACAGAGCTCACACTGTTCTCTTAGAAACAGTCCAATAACTTGGTTCTTTAAAAATACAATTTACAGCTATAGGTAGAAAATAATATGTAAGATTTTTTTTTTTGCTATTTAACATAAATTTTGTTTGGGTTAATCTTTGTTATTCTGCAAAATGTTAATTTTTTACCTAAGAGATTTTTGAAGGATGATGGAGTGTGTGGGTCAGCTTTTATGCTGAACTTTGATTGTGTCACTCAGAGCAGTGACAGGTTTAAAAAGACTGCATTCTTTGAGAAAAGATCAAGTTTTTGTTCAAAAGTATGATTCTCCAGGTCTCCTGTCATACTCTTAGAACTGAGGCAGTTTTGGTATGAATCTGTTAATGACTCTTGATTTCACTGTAAGCATTGATCACGGTTTCTTTCCTGATTTATTGATGCTCATCTTTCCTGGCTCTTTCAAATTCTCTGAATCATAGACTTCCAGTAAGTATCCTGGCCAAGTTTTAGTGCTGAACACAGCTTCAGTTAAAGATCATAACTTAGTACCATTTTGGTTGCTGAAGTCTAAAGATCCAATCAGGAAACAGCAAATTTGCAAGATGTCTTTTAATTTTTAAACTGGCCTCTTTCCTGGTTCATAAAGCAGTTTTTAAATGTTTAAATATTTCTCTGGTGATGAGATAAAACAGAAGTCAAACTAATTTTACTTGATCTTTTTAACTGGTGACTAGGTACACTTATATGACACTATATGATTATACACACCCACAATAAAAAAAAATTTCACTCTAATGTACTTTATAAAAAACCTTATTTTGGAATAAAGAGGCCTTAACTGTACTGTTTTTATATGAATAATTATGTCATAATCTCATTTTGCATTTACAATGTATAAAACTGTAGGAACCAAATCTTCAATGCCCTTTCTTCTTTTTTTCTTTACACATTCAAAAAATTTTGTGCTGTAGAAGTTAATGAGAAGTCAGATTTAAAGTTCTGGGTTAACTCAGAGAGGTTAAATGATGTGCTTAATTAGGCCCGAGCAGCTAAGCGCTGCGAAGGCCTATTGTTTATTATTATTCTGCCACCCTCTTTGGGGGCCTTTTTGAGGGCTATAGCATATTCAAAAACTCACCAAACTTGGCGGAGGCGTTAAGCCGGTTTAAAAAGTTTGTATTTTAAGGTCGTCGCAAAAATCGCAAAAGAAACGGCTCAACGCGCCACCTAGAAATTTTCAAAAGACCCTCCGCTATTCCCTTAGTTCATCCTAGAGACATGAAATTCGGTACACTTGTAGACCTCCACAAGATGCTCAAAAATTTACTAATAATGTCATAGTGCAAGTATCACAGGAAGTTGGCCATTTTGGATTGAAGGTCCGATTTTGACCTGATTTTTGCCGTTTACAGCCTTCGCATTTGATCAAACTCCTCCTAGGGATTTCGATTCATCGGCTTCAAACTTGGTCAGTCTGTTCATAAGGCATGTCCCATCTAAAGTTATGGGACTATCATGACTCAACTCAGACCATGTTCAATGTTTTTATGTTGAACGGTAACCTTTGGTGTTTCTCTGTCACTGCTGCATGTCAAAGATTGTATTGACTTAAAAATGGTTAAACAATGGATTTATTCATAATTCTAAAAATCTTTTCATACCATGAAGATCACTAAATATGTGAATTTATTTTTTAATTTTCATTTAATGTTTTTTGTTTTAGATTTGTATGTATGGATTTGAGTGAGTTTTTGAGCATGCTGAAGGGGCGTTACCAGGGGTCAAAGTTCACCTACTCGCCATGAAACACGAAACTGTTATATCTCCTACACCAAAACTCAGAGGCACAAAACTTTCAGTGATTGATCGTCATCGGGTGTCCTACAATACCCAATGGTCAAATGATGACATCACTTAGGCCACGGCCCCTGACAACAGGAAGTGTCATGTTTTACCGTCAACGGTCGCTAGCTTACCCCTTTGACCTAATCAACATGAAACTGTCCAGACACAGAAGACATGTTGGTGTGTTGTGGATTCCAACCCTGACCAGCTTCGATGGAGAATGTGGGCGTGGCGAAGTGAGCTGGAACACCATTGCCATACGTTTGGCTCTGAATTCCACAGTTCTGGGCCGAGCTGCTTCAAACTCACTAGGATGCATCCTTACACACCGACCGACAGGAATCAATCACATTTGGTGGGCATCGCCTAATTTCTCTATAGCACTTGAACACTTTGAATGATCAGCCCTAAGCCATGCTTTAACCTAGAATTACGAAACTTGGTACACATGTGTATCATATCAGGACGTACAAAAAGGCCTCTTGGACCTATGGTCTAAACCCAACAGGAACTCAGCCATTTTGGATCAAAGACATAATTTTCTCTTTCTTATACACATATCTGATCGAACTCCTCCTACAGTTTTTCTGGTACAGTCTTCAAAATCACTCAGCACACACTTGAGGGATCAAAGGTTAAAAGTTATCAAAGGATTTCTCCTACATAAAAGCATGTGGGTGTGGTTTAGTGTCAAACTTTGACTATTCGCCATGAAACATCAAGGTTGAATAACTTCCTAATGCAAAATCTCAGTGCATCAGACTTCCATTGTCTCTTGACAGAACAGTCCTGAACACATATACATGGTCACTTGATGACATCACCTTAGCCCCGCCCACTTACGACAGGAATTAACTTATTTTTTGATGCTGGATATCTTTCTTTTATTCTATGATTAATGTGGGTTTAATCCTGTGCGAACATTGTTATACGTTTTTTTTTTTGGGGGGGGGGGTTACAATAATTTTGTTAGAGTTCAAATATTCATTAATTTTGGTTTAAAATAATAGAAAGTAAGTGATTCATCAGCAGTCACTGTTTAGAAACCATTTCAGTCATTCACCACTAGGGGTCAGTATTACTCCACCAATGAAAGACCTTGCATTAGAAAGACTGCTCAAGATGATGAATAACTATACCAGTAATTCACCAGTAGGGGTCAGTGTTACTCCACCAATGAAAGAACTTGGCTCACAATCACAGCTACAGATGATGAATAACTATGCCAGTATTTCGCCAGTAGGGGTCAGTATTACTCCACGAATGACAAAGAGATCGATGGAGAAAATTACATTTACTCTATTATTTATTTATATGTGTTCCATCCTGTGCTGACTTAAGATGATGAACTCGGTCAATGCATCAATGCGTATCGCCTGGCGGATGGGCGTGGGAATTTTGCAAGAGCGTCTGCGGTGACATTTCCAACAGGAAGACACCTGTTTTTTCTGCTGTATCTCTTCTGTAAACCCTCAGGTTATATACATAACTCTTTTCTCCTATACACCTTGAACATTTTCTTAAATACAATGCATTATAGGCCTTTTCACCTTATACAGGAAATAATCACCTTTTACTTCCTGGTTAATGTTTTACACAAACATTGGCGGCTTTACCCACTGTAAAAGTCCATAACAATGGACTTGTTACACAGGTAATTTCTGTTGGCTTAAAACATGCTGTAAATGTAGTTTTTTGTTAAAAACTGTTATTTACTGCCGCTAGTAAATGTGTCAGTTTTACTTGTTCTCTACCTTACTGCTCAGTCAAGGGCAAAATTAGGTTTAAGCAATTTCATTGGTTCTGATGGACTGGGGTGAGAACGGCACTGAAGGTGTGCGTGAACGCTGCTACGTACTAGCAGTGGCAACCGTTAATGAATGAGGTTGGATGTGTTCCGCTGTGGACTGTTAATTTTTTTTGCTAAACAATTGGAGCTGCCAACTTTTACTGAACGTTTTGCCTCAGTTTTGGAGCTGCAGACCCGAACAACGCTCATGAGCCGTAACGGACTGTTGGAGCAGTTTCATTGCCATTCGTTTAAAGCCGTTAAACCACTGTGGGGTGAGTAACCCATTCCTTGTGCTGGTTCTGGGAGCTGCCATCATTGGAACTGCTATTCCGAGGAAGAATGCTAACCTAGTCCACTCAGGCCTGCAATGTTTGTAAAGCTAACGGGCTGCTTTACTAATTTAAGAAACTGAATAGTGTGGTTGATACATCAGTTTTATACATTCAGCCTTGTTTGTTTTTATGTATAGAATCTGTTTACAGGGTTGTTTCGAACAGGTCTGAGATAATGCGATTGCACTAAGGGTACTAAATATATTATTATCGATCCATTGGGGTTGTAATGTTTAGTTGTAGCACTTGCTGTGATTAATACCTAATTAATGGATGGGATACAGCCTGTGATATTGTTCTAATGTGCTGAAAGTTAACTGTGCTTTGTTAATGTGCATTGGGCTTGGTTTATTAAACTGGTACACATCTTAAACTTTACCATTTTCTTTCCTCATTTTAGTATAAGGTCAAAGTTGCACTGCATTTAGATCTCACTTGTAGTTATCTTAATCTTGCTATTGTGTTCAGTTACACACTGTATTTACAACACACACTGTTGCAAATTAAGAGACTTATTTCTCATTGTTAAGTATTTAATAGAGTGGAGGTCAGGGAATCTGGGTACTGTACATAGGGAAAACTAGAACACTTACTTTTACTCTGTTATTTATATGGATTTCATTCTATGCAAAGTGACTTAAAATGATAAGATGATTAACTCTGTCATTGTTGGCTGCTGCCTGAACTGTGTGGGCGTGGCAAAATGACGAATATCAGTCCCTCGCCATATTCATACGATTGTCTTTAAATAACACATGGATAGGCCGACTGGCGCCAAACTAGATATGTATAACCTTTATTCATCTCTAAAGAGCCCAACAGTATTGAAATCTAATTTGACTCCACTTCGCCCCCTAGATTAATCCATCAGCTATATCTCCACGCTACAGCCACAAGATTTTTTGTGCGTCGTAAGGGAGCGCCGCCCACGCATCGACGCGTACCGCCTGGTGGACGGGTGCAGAACTGCGCAACAGCTTCTGTGGTGACGTGCGGGCGCCGGTGCTGGAAACTGCGAGAGATTCTACGGTGGCTGGTGGGCGGCGGTTGCCCGAACCCCCGCGGTGGCCAATAGGCTGGAGCGGCGCTTGGCTGTGAGAGCCGCATGACGCTTTAATGTTACTTATAATTAATTGTTTTGGTGATTTTTTTGTTTTTCTTTTCAAAACATTTGACAGTAATTGTTCCAATAAATTAGAATGTTATCAAAAATATATATATTACAGTTAAGTCAAGAACTGAACAATAAATTGGATCGCAGCATAAAGCCGAACATGTCACAATTAAATAAATTAAAAGCAGGGGACTGTCATACAGGGTTTCTGGGGGGTTCCAGGTAGATTCCTTTAGAGAGATGGGCAGCGATTCTAGCTCTTCATGTACACAGTAAAATTTCCAGAGTAAACTTTACTCAATTTGAAAAAAATTTTACTCTAAAAAAGACATTTGGTCCCAGTCTAAATAGAGTAAAATTTACTCTCATCGAAGAGTTGAAATTACAGATTAAAATCAACTCCATTTAGTGCAAAACTTTTAATCAAAACCAACAGAATTTACTCCAAGCTGTTAAAAAGAAAAAATACTCTAAAGTACTTTAACTCCAAGTGGAATATAATTTACTCTAAAGAGAATTGCATTCTATTCTAAGTAGAGATAAATTTTAGTCTAACTAAAAAGGAATTTTACACAAAATAGAATAACATTTTATTCCATATAGTGTCAAATTGTGCTCTTAATAGTATAAAATTTTACTCCCAATTTAATTTAATTTTATTCCATATTGTGCAGTTAAACATTAAATTCTAAAATGGTACCAAATTTAACTTTATTTCACTCACTAAGCAATTGTTTTACAGCTATAATACACAGTTGAGTTTGTAAGAGTACAATGTACAGACCAGAAATCAGTATTTGAACAGCCATTTTTATTGTTCACAGGAAACAGCATGGAACAATATAAACATTTGCATCTTCATGACTGTATGACACCTGTAAATCAAAAGCTCTGGAACAGTGAAGTTCTTCTACATAAATAACATGAGGTCCGTCTCTTGTACACATAACTTGAAAAGCACTGAAATGCTCATTCAGACAGACTGTTTGCAGAGCAAATGTAACAAACAGCAACCTCTCATCTTTCACAACAACATTGTAGATCTTATGGAAAACTGGCATTTCACAAAAAACTTCTTTACAAACAACTAAATCTGCACGGTACATATTTCCATGATGTTTGGCCCATTTAATACCTTGGTGTTGATTGGTAACTGAAGAGTTTCTGCTATCTCACAGCCCCAGTCCAGTGCATTTAAAGGCACCATTTTACCTGGTCCAATGGTCAGTCTCTTGGGGTCAAATGTATGCCAACTGAAAGCAATATGACTTTGATGCTTTAATTGCCAGGGTTTTTGTAACATTTTTTAAACTTTTCAACTGTTTTTTAAAGAAATTGTGTTTAGCTTTGTATCGCATGCACCAGTTATGTAGAATTGGGCCTGTTTTGAGAATACAAGTAGGGTAATGCACCATGAAATGATGCTTCGGTAGCAGCTGCTTTTGTGGAAACAAATGTTTGAATAGCCTGTGATCGGCAATCAGGTGTTTCAAGAAAATAGTAATTTGAGTCAACTTCACCGCAGGTGGTTTGTTGGTTTGTTCCATGTACCCATAGTTAAAGCTCCTTATTCTCCTGTCTACATCCTTTAATGTTGTGTACTGGTCAATTACATGCAATAAAATCAACTTCATTTCATATTGTGCCACTCCTTCCAAGATATCATGCATAATATCAACTGATAAGTTTTCACATGTACTGAAGTACTGCAATGAATTTAGAATGCATGACTTTTTAACACCCATAACATATGGAAGTCTAGGATTTGCCTCCATTTTCTGACAATGTTCAGCATGAAGTGCCTGAGTTCGCATAACAATCTTGGGTGAGTCCTCTGTAAACTCTGTCTGAAAGTCCTCTTTCTCAACGAGACAAAAGTGGCAACAGTATCTGGCACTAAATGACTCTACAAAACCAAACAGGCAGTGAAGACCAAGGCTGTCACCAGTAACTTGGACAATAGTTCCACGTACTGGCTCATCATACAGGGGAACCGTAATTCCATCCCTCTCCAGGATTTTAACATCCTCTACAATCGGATCAAGCATTTTAGAGAAGCCATAAGTTTTAATATCCTGCGCATGAAACAGAGAGACTAAGTGAATATTGTGTAGAGCAGAATTGTACCTAGGAGAGAAATTTCGCAATGTGAAATATATGGCTCCCAATTTATGTATTCCCCTTTTTGATCCTAAAGGATTAGCTGTTTCGAAATCATCATAGAAAAGTTTAATTTGAAGGGCATGATTTTGTTTTGAAAACAGAGCATGGCTCTTAAAAAGTTCTCCATCAGACAAGTCTTTAAGAGTTTCACTTGAATTTGACTTGGCCATCATGTCCTCTATGTTAGGGTGCCTGAAAATAAACTTTAATGTTTCCAAAATTGGAATGTAAACAAATTTATCTGTAACAACAACCTGATCATAGCCACTTGTGGTTCGACTGCGACATACTCTACTGGGTCTACACGTCCCCAATTCTCTGCCAAAAAACGAGTTATTTTACTTTCAGAATTTAATGCCATGAAAGGATTTTCCATTTTCTCAAAACATTCATCAATTTTGCACTCAATGTCACTTTTGATAGGTTCTTGTAATGAAAGACTGTTTTTCAGATTCTTTTGCTTGATTTTGAATATCATTAACTATTTCTTCCAGGGAAATAACCAAAGAGTTAATTGCTCTTTCACTTACACCTTGCTACTTTAAGTTCAGCAACTGTTGTTGCGCAACTATGCACAAGCGATTTCTGAAGCAGGACTGTATCAGAAGTAACACTCATAGAGGGCAAATCTTGACTTTCAAATGTCTCTTCAGTTGAAGATGGGCCTTCACCAGGATTAGAAGTGTGTTTATCATGTGCTTTATTGAGATGCTTTCTGAACCCAGAAAATGTGCCATAAACTTGAGTACAACCTCCCTGACCACATTTAAGACGAAGTGTCTTACCAGAGCAAAGTCCGTGAGTAACTTTTAAGTGCTTGGTCAGAGAATTAGCATTTGTCTGGTACTTCTTACAAATGAAACAGAACATTCCATCTCAATACTGAAACAATCATGGCAAAAAAACTATTTAACGCAGCATCCGAGCCCTCAACTCTGCAACCCTAGGATTCACTTTGGTTGTCTCAACATCTATCTCATAAATGGCAGTCTGCAGAAAGTTGTACACATTGACCAGATCATGATCATATGAAGTGCCGAACACAAAGTGAGCTCTAAAAAGCTCATCAAAACAGGCAAGAGAACCTTGTGATTTACAAGGTATGGCATGTTTGTCAATCACAATGAAGTACTTGTGAATCACGCTCCTCTGAGTCCCTACTGCAAGCAGGTGTGGTTGACGGCTTTCTGCGATGCCATCAAGGTGCTCCTGGATGCTGGTTCCTGTCTGTGGCAAAAACATAATAAAACATGATTAGTCTTGGGTTTCAAAGAAGACAGGGTTCTAATAGATAAGGCAAATTACTTTTCAGGACCTCTTAAATGTAATTTGAAATGAAATTTAAGACCAACTTCACAAGAAATAAAAATAAATAATTATATATATATATATATACTGCTCAAAAAAATAAAGGGAACACTTAAACAACACAATATAACTCCAAGTAAATCAAACTTCTGTGAAATCAAACTGTCCATCTAGGAAGCAACACTGCTTGACAATCAATTTCACCTGCTGTTGTGCAAATGGAATAGACAACAGGTGGAAATTATTGGCAATTAGCAAGACACACTCAATAAAGGAGTGGTTCTGCAGGTGGGGACCACTTCTCAGTACCTATGCTGTCTGGCTGATGTTTTGGTCAGTTTTGAATATTGGTGGTGCTTTCACACTCGTGGTAGCATAAGACGGACTCTACAACCCACACAAGTGGCTCAGGTAGTGCAGTTCATTCAGGATGGCACATCAATGCGAGCTGTGGCAAGAAGGTTTGCTGTGTCTGTCAGCGTAGTGTCCAGAGGCTGGAGGCGCTACCAGGAGACAGGCCAGTACACCAGGAGACGTGGAGGAGGCCGTAGGAGGGCAACAACCCAGTAGCAGGACCGCTACCTCCGCCTTTGTGCAAGAAGGAACAGGAGGAGCACTGCCAGAGCCCTGCAAAATGACCTCCAGCAGGCCACAAATGTGCATGTGTCTGCACAAACGGTTAGGAACCGACTCCATGAGGATGGTATGAGGGCCCGACGTCCACAGATGGGGGTTGTGCTCACAGCCCAACACCGTGCAAGACGCTTGGCATTTGCCAGAGAACACCAGGATTGGCAAATTCGCCACTGGAGCCTTGTGCTCTTCACAGATGAAAGCAGGTTCACACTGAGCACATGTGACAGACGTGACACAGTCTGGAGACGCCGTGGAGAGCGGTCTGCTGCCTGCAACATCCTTCAGCATGACCGGTTTGGCAGTGGGTCAGTAATGGTGTGGGGTGGCATTTCTTTGGAGGGCTGCACAGCCCTCCATGTACTCACTAGAGGTAGCATGACTGCATTAGGTACCGAGAGATCCTCAGACCCCTTGTGAGACCATATGCTGGTGCGGTTGGCCCTGGGTTCCTCCTAATACAGGACAATGCTAGACCTCATGTGGCTGGAGTGTGTCAGCAGTTCCTGCAAGATGAAGGCATTGAAGCTATGGACTGGCCAGCCCGTTCCCCAGACCTGAATCCGATTGAGCACATCTGGGACATCATGTCTCGCTCCATCCACCAACGTCACGTTGCACCACAGACTGTCCAGGAGTTGACGGATGCTTTAGTCCAGGTCTGGGAGGAGATCCCTCAGGAGACCATTCGCCACCTCATCAGGAGCATGCCCAGGTGTTGTAGGGAGGTCATACAGGCATGTGGAGGCCACACACAATACTGAGCCTCATTTTGACTTGTTTTAAGGACATTACATTAAAGTTGGATCAGCGTGTAGTGTTATTTCACTTTAATTTTGTGTGTGGCTCCAAATTCAGGCCTCCATTGGTTAATGAATTTGATTTCCATTGATGATTTTTGTGTGATTTTGTTGTCAGCACATTCAACTTTGTACAGAACAAAGTATTCAATGAGAATATTTCATTCATTCAGATCTAGGATGTGTTATTTGAGTGTTCCCTTTATTTTTTTGAGCAGTGTATATATATAAAAAGGGAAGAATAGAGAATTTTGATCAACATAAATGTTCCCTTTACTTTAACCTTACCTTGACAAACTTCACAAGATGTTCACTGGCTTGTCTGGCTGAGAGTTTTCCTGGTCTCTTGTGCCCATGAGGTGCACTAGGATCAAAATGGATGACATGTCACTGTCCCATCCTAGAAGAAAAAGTAAAATAAACATAAGCTACCAAACCTTCTTATTGCAACCGTGTTAATACTTCCAGAGTAAGCTTACCAAACACTGACGGCAGGAGGGGGTGCACTTATATTGAACCAATTCATATAAAATTCTGTTACATTAAACACTTTCTTCATAAGTCATTGCAACTTACCATTTTCCACTTCTGTTGTGCCTTCAGCATTGTGAAGAAGGTTCTCAATGTCATCAGACTGTGTGAGACCACGGCTTTGTTTGAGGACTTTCTGCTTGTAGACAGTGGGCCACTTCTCCAGGAACTTTGCAGAGATTGCTTCCCCAAACATCAGTGTAAAATCTTGCTCAACCTGGAGAAAAGATGAAGTGAAGGTTTAAAAAAAAAATCATTTTGTTAAACTTTCTCACATCCACCTTAACTTAAACTTTGTTGGTTAAACTGAAGTGAAGATAAACATACCAATCCTCCCATGTCCAGGAATCTTGGGAAGTCCAAAAAGATACTTGATGACTTCACTGGGTCATGAATCATCTTCTGGCGATAGTTGAAAGTCTGTTTCATCTTCCTCATAACAGTTGCTTCATCAGTTGTGTGCTTCATCAGCGCAATGGCCTCAGAACACAAGCTATCTGTCATAAGGCAGTCTTGTTCTCTCAAACAGCCTCTATCAGTTGCTGGTCCCCCTAAAAAAATGATATGAATGTGAGACTCCATCTTAGGATTTAATAAATAAGGCTTGAGAACTTATTGTGCTGTTTGGTTGAAGGATGAAACATATACAAGTATTAATACATATACCTGTTTGGGTTTGTGACAGTCGGGGGATCTTCTTTTGTCCATTAGAAGCTTCCCTCTGGACAAACTTCAGTCTCCAAGCCAGATACCCACTTCCATCTTCTGCATTGTAATAATGCTCCTAAAAGTAGGTGAAAGATAAATGTTTTTAAAGCTGTGAATGCTAGTAGCTGTGATTTACAGATTTTATTTCACATTGTTTGAATGACAGATAAAATCTCTTCACAATGTTTATTCTTCAAGCTGCAATAGCCCAACACTGGAAAAATGAACTCTACAAAGGTTTAAAAATTGGAAAGCTAAAAACAAGTGGCACAGATGCAGGGCATGCAAAAGAGAAACATTTTCAGTTCTACTCAAACCATAGCCAAGAGGTTGAACTTCTGTTTTGAACTTACATAGCCAAATCTGCTCTTAGGATCAGCCAGGTAAGGGAACAAGGTAATAATACCCTTTGCATAGTCTTCTTTTACACGTCTGGAAGGACTTGTCCTATAGAGACACAGCAAAAACTATGAGCATTGCTTAAGGTGTAAAGAACACTTTCAATAAAGTTAATTGTGAGAGGTGCACAGAAAAAATAAATAATTTCAGCATACCCATGTTCACTTGTCATATGCGCAACCAATATCTTGACCATGTCACGCCGTCTGCTGTCTGATAGGCTTTTTGTCCGCGCATATTCATTGATGATTCTGTCTCCTCCTGGTTTGTTCTTTAGAACATTTTCAATCATCTAAGTGATGGTAAAAATGTAACAAAATATAAATCAATACATCACAAAAACACCATACACAAGACAATTACAAATCTCATTTTATTTCACAAAACAAGAGATAGTATAAGAAGAGCTATAATAGTTATTAGTAGAATAGTAAATTATGTTTAAAAAGCACAAATAAAAACTTCCAAGAATTTAAATTTATTGTGAAGTCCAGAGCCGTCTTTGGTAAGGATCTGGACTAAAATGTGTAAAGGTATGCTGAAGGAAAAAACCCAGAAAGTGTTTTTAAGAGAGTAATTTATATAATATATTCAAATTTGTAAAAACTCTATGGAAGTCTGCACAGTAATCTGCATAGCTTACTTGGGCAAGAGAGGTGTCTTCAGCTCTCTGTCTTGTTGCAGGACTGTGTTGCAATATAATGGTGTCATTGGAGTCCACTTCAGTTTCTCCACTGGAACTGGTAAAGGAGCTGCTTGCAGCACAACTTAGCTGATCCAGAGGATTATCTAAACATTTTGTTGGTAGAGTTAACAGTAGCCAACACACTAAAATTGAGAAAATTGTTTCTCTAACCACATAATTACACTATCAAGTCACCTGATGAGCTCTTCACACTAAATAGTATGATACAAACAAAGCTAACTCATGCACATTTTTCTTTGTTCATTGTAAATAACCACTGAAACACTAGAAATAGGTGAAATTGTTGATGTTAGGATGTTTCCACTTGTGTGAAATGGTACAAAGGTGAACGCTTTTATGATCTCATCCTAGGTTGGTGATATCAAATGGACATCAACATGCTCTGGAAAGCAATTTCTATCCCTACTATCCAGTCAAACCCATAAGAATGACCAAAAATAGTTCACAAAAATAAACAAATGACACTTCAAAACAACTTACCTTCTGGATTGAGATTTTGTGCTTCACAAATCTCTTTCACACCAAGGTTCGGACCTTTCAAAAGGAGCTCAAAAACATCCTCATCCACTTCAGCCTTGGAGTCATCAAAGACTTTTAAGTCCAAGGTTGGGATGCTGAACTTTTTTGCAGCTGCGAACATAGCAAATTATCTATAATATATTTGAACATATGTAAATAACAATTAAAATAATACATAAAAAGTAAAATTAAGTAAAACAAAATAATAAATCTGAAAAGTTGTTATAAAGCACCCATTATGGCACCATTCCCAAAACGTTTTTGAGGAACACAATATATGAAAATGTTGGAAACTTGTTTTGTTAGCACTCACCACATTCCAAAAACGAATTGTAAGTCAGTTGGCCTTCAAAACAGATGTATTTCTGTCGATCTCTGTACTTGACACGCACAGCTTGCATCCTTCATGATATGAAAATAATATATATTTTTATATAATCATATAAACATAATTATCAAAGGGAATAAAAAATTAAGATAAGAGGCTGAAACTATCATGAGGAAGAAGCACTGGGTGGCTAATAACTATCCATAATGGGCTAGAGACTCTACTTGAATTTAGCCAATTACCACAACTAAACGAAAAAAAAAACAAAACATCAGCTCCATAGAACTCAATGTAAACGGGGTTTATGGACAAAATAGTAAATCAAAAATGTTCTACTGACAACTTACACAGTTTGCATACAAAGCACAACTTTAATTCAGCTTTTTTACCGTCGCTCTAAGTTCAAGTAAAGTTACTAGCATAGTCCTCCCGCGCCATTTTCTGGGCGGAATACTGACTCCACATGCTAGCAGAGCCAGCTCCGATAGTACAGCTCGCTCCTCTTTTCAACTCCGTCTCTCAGCTTAAAAATAGCGACAGCCTTGACTTGTGAAAATAAAATAATAGACGTAGCATTGTACAACACTGATGTTTTTTTCTGCTTATATTGTTGTAAACGACTAAATTAAGTTAGCTGAAGCACACATGCTAACTAGTTAGCCAACCATATTAATTCCTCCCTGCACCCCTCGTCCCCCCACGACCATACAGCAGCACGTCATCATAATTAGTCTTAATAGTAATAATAATAAATAATGCAAAACCCACGTAAAATATATCTACAACCGACTTAGGGACTTACCTGGCACACAGCTAACCGTCGCCTCCTTTTCCACTGCGGGATAACAAGATGGTGGAAGAAACGAAACTTAAAGAACTTCAGTCTGCGTGTTCTTCTTTTACTCCGTTAAGATTTCCTCTATTTTTTTTACTCCGATTCTATTGACCAATTGAAATGATTTCACTCTCTAATGTATAAACATGACTCTTTTAGATGAAAATAATGTTAACTCCGAAAAAATTACTCTCCTATTTTTCCTGTGTAGGGCCGGTCACGGCAATACAGAGCCTTAGGCAGAATCATGATGTAAGCCCCTCATCCCCTCCTGCTAACAGTGTTTAAATATAGATTTAGTGAAGTCTCTGAGAGGAGACCAAGGTCCCTCGCTTTCAGCCAGGGTTTCTGGTTTGGTGCTTGGAGATGAAGCTAAGAACAGAGAAGATCCAGCACTCCCTCATTATGTAGTCGCTTCTCTGAAGAGCTGCAAATCTGTGCACTGAAAACAGTCCTGGAACACAGTGACTGTCTTCTTTGTTGGCATAATCTGCCTCATAAATGGATGATATGCTGGCGCCAGCAGGAAGGAGATGTGGTCAGAAAGGCCAACATGATGACATTAGAGCCAGTCTAATGTCCAACCCTAACCTTTACACATGTTCTCTCTTCTAAAGAGAGAACATGTATTTTACACAGGTATTTTACCCAAGGATTTAAAAGTAGCTTAAGATCAACTTTGTTTAAATCTGGGGATGTTAATTTATTCAGTAACTATCAGCCAATTTATGTGTTATTGTATTAAAAATTGTAAAAAAAAAAAAAAAAAAAAAGAAAGAAAGAAAAAAAAGCTTTTGTACAATTATCAGTACGAGTTTAGAAAACAAACTTGTCCAAAAATATTTTTTTCTCTGCAGTTTGTAGATAACTTTGTCACTTGATATATTTGTAGATATACCAAAAATATACAGCTCAAAAAAATAAGGGGAACACTTAAACAACACAATATAACTCCAAGTAAATCAAACTTCTGTGAAATCAAACTGTCCATCTAGGATGTTATTTGAATGTTCCCTTTATTTTTTTGACCAGTGTACAAAGAAATAACTTAAACTAACAGTAACATATAACTTTGATACAAGCAATGAGATTGTACTTAAGTCTTTTCTGTAAACAACACTTTTCTTTAATTATAAAAAGATATGAGAAAATTTCAATGATTTAAGGTTGAAACTGGAAGCCATCCAGTTTCAATGGTTTCCATTGAAACTAGAAGCCATCGATGTAAGGAATTAATCATTACAGTTAACAATAACAATTGTATTGTATTGGAAATCTGGGCACAAAGCAGAAGCTCACACACACAGAGGGATATGGGACAATAGAACAGAAAACACATCAACATGAGTTTGTTAAGCTTAGCATGAAGAAATTTATGTGATGAAGACAACCGTGATATTTTGCAAGGATGTGCAGACAAATGTGATGGAAAGAAAAGTTTGACATTTCTTCTTGGATCTGTTTCTCTGGGACTGATCTCAGATAAGAGGAAGACGGATGCATGTTAGTTTTATAGCAAATATAAGGTCAAATCAATTTGTGATCTAATGACAACAAAAAGTCATCTTGGTGGTCTTACTGCTCCTGCCAACATTACCATCTCATGGATACAACTTTCTGTATCCATGACAGAGTGTTGCAATGTTGGTAGGACAGTGGCTGCTCATTAATGATGAAAATATGAAGATGTGCAGTATTTAAGAATGTTTTAAAATGGAAGTCAGAATACCAGTTAGGATAATCTAAACAGACATTGCAAGGCTAAATATAAAAATCTTCTGCTTTATCAGTTTACATAAAACTGGAATATCAGAATCCACATATTTTGTGTGCATCATCATCATTGCACAAATGATGAGGATTTCAATGGTATAATGGCAAATAAAATCAGGACTTTGGACATAAATAACATCAGTTTTATTCAAAACATAACATAAAAATTATAAAAATATGTTTTGAATGTTCATATTCAATCATATTCTAAAACCCTTTCACAATAAACACATCTAACAACAAAAAGGCTAAAATGCCACCAAACTGAACTTTTCATAAATTAAACAGCAGATATAAAGTATTTGTAGTGCATTCATTTAGTATGAAGTTTTATATTAACTTCTACTGAGCCCAAAAGAAATTCCACATGTCAACTATTTCGAAAATTATTTAAAAATATATATTTCAGTTGTACCGCTCACCAAAGAAAGAGATCCATAAAAATCTTAATGAAGTTGTAGTCAAGTAGTTTCAGTATGAATTCAAACTGCATGTTATCTGCTGCCTGAAAGAACAACCATTTAAACGTCTCACAGTGTAAGGCAGTTTCACAGAAACTTCAAGTAGGATCATTCCAGTGTAATACATTGGAAGGTTGGATACCCCACATCTCCCGCCCACCCCACCATTCTGTCCAGTACCCAGGAACATGGATGAAACTTTAAACATCCCGCAGTGGACATCCTTCTGTCCCGCTCTTCAGAGCTTTTCTCTTCTGGCTGCAGTAGATCACAGGGATGGTGATAATCAGACCTATCACAAGCAGGATGAAGAGAATACCACCAGCAATAACAGTAGGAGAATACACTGCAAAGATAAGAAAATACAAAATATCAATTACTATCATTCTTCACGGTACACAAAGAAAGCATTTCAAACATTGTGTTGTATCCATTATGAACCCAAAGTACTGCTGACTAATGTTCTCAGGGTGTTTCTAAGACCTTTCAGTGTATATTAATCTTGGAAAATTGCTCATTGTTGCTGTTGATTGGTTCAGTCCACAGCTTCCTACTCTTCCCCCTGCTCTTACCTAACTACCACAACATCCTGCTGCATGTTGGTTCTGATCCTTCCTGATCCAGTTGGCTTCCACTGGGAGGAGATTAAGAGGAAGACCCAGGACACGCTAGAGGGACGATATTTCTCTGAGAACACCTTGGGGTTCCCCAGAAAAGTGGTGGATAAATGGATATTCTTTCTGTGGCATTCAGCAAACAGAAATATTCTTGGTGAATCTAACTGGCCTAAAATAAGTTTAGTCTCATTAAATTTCTGAGAGTGAGAAAAAATGTGTATATTTTCTAATATGGTGTATTTCAACATCTGGTTTCCAGTGTGAATAGATCAATAACTCCTACCTTTATCAAAAAATGTAACTTTATTTTTAAAAACTTCAAAATCTATATTTTGAATTATTATTATTATTTATTTTTATTTATTTATTTTGTAAATGGTGCAGTTAGATAATCTGCACCTTCATCCATTGATATGTCCATACTAAAGCCAGAGACCAGAAGATTAACCTGACCTCTACCTGTTGTCATCATGACATGAGTATTGAGAAGAAGCTTCGACAGCTCTAACAAATAGACTATGTGTCAAACTTAGGGCCTCTGTGGGCCAAATTTGGCCCACCAGATTTATTGATATGGCCCTCCACAATCTAGAAGGCCACATAAGTAGAACTTTAATTATGACACAACCAGCACTTTGAAGACCTTATGTGGTCTGAAATGTAAACCCTAACCCCTAATCGCCCCTGATCTAGAGTTGTTGGGTCTCTGCCTCTTGAGCCTGGAGGAAACTACCTGTGATGTGTCAGAGGTGCTGATGTCTTAAATCTGACTCAAGGTATACATCATGATGCACATTATGTGAAATCACATAGTTTATTGCACTTTAAGGAATTCACTAACACTGGATTTTTAGGGCTATTTCTTGTTCACAAGTTGTTTTGCTGACAGATGTTGTAGTGCCTTTTAACCTTCAATGACATGATTCTTGTGTGAATGTGTCTGTTGAAATGTTATCATTTTGTCCCTTTTGTCCCTATGAAAATACTGTGATACATGATAAAGTCAGAGGAAGTGACCTTTTAAGATAGGCTCCTCGTCATTATGAGAACACTTGGTTGCACTCAGCTGTCCAAACTGCTTCTCAGGTCTCCGGCTGGGAATGTGGGCCTGGACCCTGAAGCAGTAGCTCTCGCCTTTATCTAGATTGGTCATCTCTATCACACTTGAGCTGAACATTTGCATTTTCTGAAAAGAAGAAAAGGAAGAGATTAAGTAAAGACTAAAATGTGGCCTAACTTTAGAGTACATTGTACATCTGATCCTAGAAGGTGAAAAGTGGAGGATCTTTACGCAAATTGTTGGCATCACTCACTGTGCCTGTGCTCTTCTGCTTCCGGTACAAGACTTTGTATTGTAGCTCATCAGAAAAAATATCTCTGATGCTCAGCTGATGATCATCTTTAAACACCGCTGTAAGTGGGTCAGTCACATGCAGGATGATTGTCTTTTTGTCTTTATGCACTGTCAGGTTGAAGGTAGGCCTCCCAATCTCAGCTGAGAAGGAAAAAGGAGAGTGAAGATTTGTCACTGACAGTCGAATATTCAAAAACAGCTCCATTGAGCATTCCCTCTGCTCAATGGAGCAGAGGGGAATGCTCCCCTAGGTCATATGGTGGACCTAGGGTTCACCATATGACAGGTTCAAACTTTCCTTAGGTACAAATTGCTTCAACAAAGTAACAAAACTGTCTCCATGCAAAGAATTGTGTGCCTCTGTTGAGTCTGTGTTCCCCTGGATATCAGCATATGTCTCTGTTGGAGGCGACTCCAAAGACTCATTCATCTGTTCTGGCTCTAAGTGTTACTGTGGTGTCTGCTCTTATCTGTAACGTCCTCACAAGCAATGAGGCACATTGCTTGTGAGGACGGGTATGGAATGGATCCAAAGCAATGGATCCATTGCAACTTTGTTTACAAAGTTTACTCTTTGTAAACAAAGAGTTCCAATTTTGTTTACAAATAAAAACGTGTGCATTTGTATTTTTCCCCCTATCCTATTATATCTCCTAAAGAAACTCCAATAAAACAATTGCTTCACCTATTAGGCAAACAGAGTTAGTGAATTTGATGACGGAAAAACTATTAATAATTGTAAATACTACAAATCTGACATTTCTCGAAGAAATGGCAGCAGAAAGACATGTGCTGTGTTTTTTGCACAATAAACTCCCAATGAAATACACGCTCCCTCTAAGATTTTGGTCCTACAGCGCTCTCTAGAGGACATAGGGAAAACTTTTCTTTGCATTCCGTCGCCATAAGTTTTGCATTCAATCGCAATATGCAATATTTGCTGGTTTATTTTGTCACAAAGGTCAATTTAAAATTTATACACATTTAAAGAGTCTCAGTGCTTATTCTTAACTCTTTGATGCAAAAAATGATTGAAAATCAATTTATTCACTGCATGTTTATGTCTGTCTGTGTGTAAGATTGAGATGGAACTGCACATTAAAATGGCCCTTTAAACCATTCAGACCAACACAATAGAGACATAATCAAAACTGTGAGATGACTCATTACCTGGTGAGAATAACTCAGAAATAGTCCAAATAGTTTGGATGTATTTTTATTTCTTTCCTACTTACGGAAAGTTTCTGTTTATAGGTTTGTCGTGCATTTCTATCCTAAAGAAAAAGATATAAAACTTCAGATATTTCACAAGATGTTAACATGCATGGAAAAACCTCATGAAAGCTTTATATTATAGTAGAAAGTACAATGGCCTTGCAAGAAAGGTTTACATTATTCCACATGAACTGATTAATTAATTATAATTAATTAATTTATTAATTTATGATTAATTTCAAGAGAACGCAAGAGAAAAAAAAATTCTCCATGTCCTCTAGAGGGCTCCGTACGGTTTAACATGGACGGTTCTGGGCTCATTACAGAAATGTTAGTTTTTCCAATTTTGCTTAACAGAGTTCATCTTCTTCCAAGCAACAGAAAACATTCTCAATCAGTCTCACTCATGTCACTCTGCATCCGGTTCTGGCTGCTCTCACCTCCACAGATGGGTTCACATTCTGACTCCTGTTCAATATCGTTGGCTGCTGTTTGCTGCCATGTGTCATTTACAGAGAATAAAGTGTGATTTCTTCCACTGGTAGATGTAATGTGACAAACACGTTTCTTCAGACTGGAAGTATTCATTTTTCAGAGCAAATCACCTGGAGTCCTGACCTGAATCTGTGTAAGGATCTTAAAGATAACTGAATGCAAACATTCACACTCCAAGCGATTGAAGTTAGTCCTAAAAGATAAATCATCCACATACCAGAAGAAACCTTCTAAAGGCTCATAAACTTTTCCATAAGTTGTTGATTAGAAACTAAACAAAGTTTGATGTAATATTTTACTAAAATGTAAATAGATTTTATTTTAAAATAATGAGGCTCCTTTTCCTCTGTGATACCGGTCTCATTTCCTGTCTAAAGGTATGAATAATTTTGGACTTATATAACTTCATAACGTTTTTATACCTATAGTAGCAGAGTAGATTATAAAATACCAGACATTGTCTCATCAGACAACTTTTATCTGAAATAGAACAAACAAGAATCTCATATTTTCTTCTTCTGTGATCTAAAATAGAGTGTCTTTGATCTGCATGAACAGTACAGAACAGGCGCTACTCTCTCCATGTTTCATCACTCGGTGTTCCTTTAGACAACCTGACGCTGCTGAAAAGTTGCAGTGGGGTTATATAGAAAAATAAATAAAACATGATGAGCAGTCATTCCTTTTGGGTCTTAATTAAGGCCTGAAAACATGGGAGGGGAATTTCAAATTGACAAACTTCTAGAAGGCTCCCTACATGAAAGATCTGCTGTAACATCAGTTCAATATAAAGATGATGTCATTCATGTGCCTCCGCTGAGCCAGTCTTTGTGGTTCTAACACATCATGCTGGTTGAAGGGAACATGAGGAACCTACTGTCTTGGTAAGGGCAGAATCTGGGTGAGGTGGTATGTGGGAACTCTGTGTCATCTGATGTGGTTCCCAGTGGCGGTTCTGACAGGATGTCAGCTGAGTAGCAGGACTTGAGCTCAGTCAGGGAGACGGACAGGTCGCATATTGTGGCATTGGAGCGGATGCAGTGATGGTTCCTCTGTCTGTCTCCTCCAGCCCTACAGCACAGACCAACAAAGGCTTGTTACTAATAAAACTGTACTAGAGTTTTAATGAGTCTGATCCACACATATGCACACACACACACGCACATCTCGATACCTCTATGCAAACTCATTACTTTGTATTGACTGCCATTCACTTTTGTAACCCTGTTCCTAACCCTAATCTTAACCAAAATGACATTCACAATCCACTAGTTCTAAATGAAACTAGTGGAGTTGAGTTGGTCACTCAGGTAGAGCAGCAAGTTAGGGTTCTAAAGCCTTCACATAAATGTACAAGGTTCAATACAAACTCAGAGGGAATCATTATGGCTTTTTAACAAGGGCGTATTCTGTATTTTCCAGGTGCAACATTATAGCAAAATCAAGTAACTATGTTAACTTCAGTAGTTTAAAAAATGCGGTATATGTGGAAGGCCCAGCAGAGTCTCTACTTCCTCGGGAGGCTGTGGCGAGCTGGACTTGTGAACTCAGTCCTGAGTAGCTTCTATCGTTGTGTGGTGGAGAGCGTTCTCTGACCCGCACAGCAGCTGCACTGCTGCTTCTCAGCAGTGCAGTGCACTCCCCTCGAACAGCTCTGCAGTGGGTGGTTAAAACTCTACAGAGGATTGTGGGGAGCAGCCTTTCCTCCTCCTCGGATCTCTACACATCATGATGCAGGAGGAGGGCGCTCCTCATCATGAAGACTCCACCCCTCCTGCACACAGTCTGTTCCAGCCCCTTCCTTCAGGCAGAAGGCTGATGAACATCCAGAGCAAGAAACTGGGCTGAGAAATAGTTTCTACCTCTCAACCGTCAGACTCCTGAACTCAAACTACACCTAACACAGCTTCATCTCATAAATGATTTACACATGCCACACTTTTTTAATATACATGTCCAGATATCACATAAATTACTTCATTTATTATTTGTGTATTAAATTTCTTAATCTGGGACCTGAGTCTGAATTTTGAACCACAAACAAGCAAAGGTGATATAGCAATAAAAAAATCTTAGTAAAAGAAATTTTACTTGAGTTTTACCTTGAAACTGGGTCTCTGTCTCTTTAAAGGTTCATTTTGAAACTCCACTAGTCATCACATCGCTCCTCTATTAACCCTTTAACAATGTTTTTACTAGTGCTTCACTGAAACGTTGCTCCTATAATGAGCTCAGCAGTCTGAAGGACCTGAGGTGAGAAGTGATGGGGGAATGGAGCTGTGTATCTGGAAGGTGGTCCATTGAGGCATTTTGCACAACTGAATGGTTGCCACGGGAGACTAAAGAATTTCTCAGAAACACTTGAAAGAATCAAAGCAACACTTCAGATACGTTTTTGACGAGGGAATAATATAACATGATGTAAAGCTCAAAAACAGAGTTAAATGAAACTGAAGGCGACTGCCTCGTAGTGAGAGTGGACCGTGTCACTCCATGCTGCTTCATCCATCAGGGCTTTCAGACTCTTCCATAAATCAGCTAAAGAACTGTTTCACTTTACAAATACATATTTGTACATACATATTCTGGGATTTTATAAGACCAATTAAGGTAGGGCTCCTGAACTAAAAATGTCTGAGATCAACATTCTTGTAATGGAGCATATTTGTAGAGAGGATTGTTATTTAGTTAGCTTCATCAATAGAGAACACAAGTCATGCTGCAAGTTCAGAAACATTCTGGTACTTACACAGAAAACTCCACAGTGTATGAGTAATCCGCAGAGGGCTTGGGTTCCCAGCTCAGGATAGTTTTAAAGTTGGTGGAGCTCCAAGTGACATTCTGAGCCCGGGGATGTGAGTATGCAGCCCCTGTTAGTTAAACAATTTTTATATATAAAAAGATAGACTTGCTTTCAGGAGTTAGTTTGCTCATCATACAGAAAATTTGTTAGAGTATTCCATCTTTTACTGGAAATGGGACTGAAAGTTTAGATTGAATTTTTGTTATTCATTTAATTACTAATGTGCTGATCCAGGAGTGAATGCTTCAAGTCAGTGACTTGGTGGAACCAGCTGGGTTTCCAAAGATAGAAAGATCCTTAAACCATTTTAATAATGAACTGAACTTCTTGCTCTGTTCAATCAATAAAGGGAGATATGATTGGATTGAACTGATGTTTTTATTAAAGTACCTTGAGAAAACATTTTTGAATTACATTAAATATACTCAACTGAATTGAAGTTTTAATATCAAGCCTTTATTTTAACCTTTCATGCACAGTGGTCACTACAGTAGATAGCTATCTGAAAGCCATGTTCTTTTCATGTTATAAATGCACACAGACCACTGAAGTGGACACTAATGCATCATAAAATACACTATCAACTACTGGCCATCAGCTGAAAATGCAATAAATTATTTTTGTTAAATCCAATATGGCCGACAGACAAAAAAAAAAAAAACATGCCAACCGACCCGCTCCACCCTTCTACTGTAGACAACTCTTGCAGGTAAAAAAAAAATTGTGACACCAGATAACCCCTAAAGAGCAATACTATTGATGTATTTTTCAAATAATTTTGTATTTGGAGAAAATTACAATTGATCACCTAAAAAATAAAATAAAATAAAAATGTTGCAATTTTTTCTACCTTTTTTTATGCCTTAAGAAAAAATTTTAAAAACTCGGAAAAAATCCTGACACAAAGGATTCATGCATGAAAGGGTTAATACCGAGGAAATAAGGACAATGCCATGTTCCCAGATTAAGTTTATATTATTAAACCATACCAAGTTTATTTATTTGGCACTTAAATAAAACGGTGGACCAAAACGTAGCACAACAGAAGACAGAGATAAAAACACAAAAATAACCGATCAGTCACATGCATGTGCTAAATGAACATGTATGGAGAAGGACGATCTAACTGATCCCATTCACACACATTAAATAAGCCTATATAGTTCCTAAACTAAGACTGCGGAAATATAAATATGCAAATCAGCACATAAGTGAAACGATAAGCCACTGAAAGACGAACTATTCCCTCTGATCATTTTTATTCAACTTGACTAAACCTGAGATCTAACTGGAACTTCATGAAATAACTTTTTCCCGCAAACCTGAGAACAACCCGAAACAACTGACCGGATGCGCAGTGTGTGGAGAGCAGCACCATGACGAGAGATGTTTGGAGCTTCATTCTGTCAAACACAAAAAGAAAAAGGTCCAGCTCAGCTTGTCGGGTGTATCCAGCGTTTCCTCCTGTGAACTCTCTTACAATACCGAGTTCACCAGAAAGCGGCGCTTTTAGAGTCCAGTCCCGGGCTGCTTTTGACCAAATAAGGGCTGTCCGGCTATGACGTCAACAGACTGCATTTATAGCTGCGTGCTGCACTGATTACGTGATCCATAGTAGTGTAATCTGCTGCACAATACAGAACTGTCATGGGAAAGGAATGCTCTTCTTTTGTCGTCGTTATTATTATTATTATTATTATTATTATTATTATTATTATTATTATTATTATTATTATTATTATCACTGCACCAATCATGTTGTCAGTAAAGATCAAATAAATCTTTATTGCCATTGTAACTCAGTCCACAGCCAGGTGTGGAGAAGAAAATGATGCCCAGAATAAAATGAGTGCATAAATAGTACAACTATAAATTAGAAATTTTCTTTCTTTTTTGCCTCTGTCTTCATTGCACTTGAAATAAACACAAAGCAATTTTCAATATTTATTTTATTCAGTGGCGATTACAGTGAAATCTGTAATGCTCCACTTGTGAAAGTGAATCTGTTGAGTTTCTCCTTGGCATACAGATAATGACACCGAGTGTCACTCAGTACACATAAAATCTATTTTAAAAATCTCACAAAAATCCTAAATTCATAAATAAGCAGTGCACGTACATTAGTTTTGATTTGTTCTTCCTGAAGACTTTTTTCACAATTTATTTTATTTTATTTTATTTTTTGGATGAGGTTTGAACAAGTTCTCTGATTTTGAGTGATGTGCAGCTTCCTTTTACTTCATATAGTTGTTATGATGCTAAAGGTAGTAATGCAGTGAAATACTGTCTTTATAACCAAGAGCAGCTGGTTTTTCTCTCAAAAACTTACACAATACCAGAACTATGACCTCAAAACCACAGAGCAGTTTAACAGGATGCTTCATGGATGCAAAGCAGAGAGAGAAGAGGGAAGTTCAAACCATCTCTTCCATCAGTCAAAATGGACGATGATCCGTTCCCAGACGTCAACATATCTCTGCCCAGATTTTTAACTGTTCAACCAGACAGAGATTTAAAGAGGAGCATCAAAAGCAAATGCCCAAAGCAGTGCTTGCCAACAACTGATGGTGTCCAGGACATGATACTGGGAAACGTTTTCTCTGCTGCCTGCATATTGAGTTTTTAGCAGTTATTATTTTAAAGCAACAGTGTCTTCAATCTGAATGCCTCTTCAGATTTGTTGCAAGACTTACAGCTACTGGAAATCTTTAATGCCCACAGTAACCCTAACCCTACCCACAATCTTTGAAGATACAAAACATTTCAGTTCAATTCAATTCAATTTTATTTATATAATGGGAATTCACCACAAATGGCATCTTGAGGCACTTTACAAAAACAATTATAAACACATTTCAATTGATCTTAGTTATCAAACAATTCAGTATGCTCTATTATTCAGTAAGGAAAGCCAGCAGTTTGGATCTTGTAGCGTCCACTCCTTAACCACAGCAACACCAGCTTGTCAAATTGTCTATTTGTTGTTGACTTTACAGCAATCCCTCATACCAAGCATGCATGTAGAGATAGTTATCTCAGCTGATGCGCTCCTACAGTCAAATAGAATGCTAGACCAGGGATAGCTTCTCCAGAGATAAAAATAACTGAAAGAAAACAAAAAGTTAACAGTTGAAGGAACAGCAAATAATGCAAACGGGAGAATTGTAGAAGAAAGTGAGTAAACGTGGTCAGAGGACACTTTTTCCAGTAGCCTTTCTGAAGAATAGCTACAGAAGTAGCACAGGATAACCTAAGCTGGCCTAATAAACTTTATCAAAAAGGAAAGTTTTAAGCCTAGTCATTTAGTTTAATATCTGAAATTAGTTACATTATTTATTCTTTTACCATCATTATTACTGTTGTTGTTGATTGTAGCAGTCGCATTGGTCAGTACATCAGAGACTAACACATTCCAACTAGAATGGAAACAATTAGGTTTGTCTGGCAGCCATAGTCATGTCTACAGGTCTGACCAGGACAGGACCTGATTGGCCACAGAGTAAACTCTGGAGTGCAGCCATTTTTTCAGAACATCTGAAATCCAGCCAGAACTAGGAGTGAAGGGAACCACGGAGGAAGCTGGGGGGGTTCACATTGTGCATTAGGGTGTTTTCACACTTGATAGTCCAGTAGACTCGGTTTGATTGGGGACCAAACTAATAGAAAAATGTATCTCCGCTCTCCCTCTGCTGTACCATTACCATGCGGGTTTGGAATAGTGTTAATTATGTAAAATTAAATTATTGCGCAATATAGAAGATACATTTTAGGTCTCACATGCATCTGACAGGCCTGACAGAAACCAAACTGTTTATCCAGGGAGAATACATGTTTTACATCTGAAGGCATTGGCAATTTTCTCAGATATTTATAGAAATCAAGAAAGAAAAAAGAGCACCGCTTTTGTGTCAGGTCCAGCAATGGAACAGCATGGTTTTGTGGACATGACTCAGTCCATATTAATGTTGTCTACAGGAGCATCATTAGCTGCAATTTTCAAACAATTTTCAAACCAGTAATATGGAGAAATCATTCAACAACTGAAGTTGTGCTGGTCTTCATAGGTTTTGTGTCGATTCCCAAGGTAGTTCTTGGTGCAGCTTCACTGGACACGAGGAGAGGGTGTGTGTGTGCGTGAGGGGGGGGGCAGGTTTTTCAATGAGTTTGGATCATCTGATTCAGTGCAGTTTAAAAGTGAACTACACCATCTGCAAATTAAACTGAGTCTACTGGACTGTCAACAAAGCCCAGGTAAGAGACACCAACACAGATGAGGTAAGAGCTCCTCTTACATTGCGTGGGTCGCTTGGAGGCCTTGAGTCCTCAACGCAGCCGTCGCAGGTTTGATTCCCGGACCCAAAGATATTTGCCGCATGTCTTCCCCGCTTTCTTGTCAGCCTACTTTCATATAAGGGACACTAGAGACACCTGGTCAGTCCTCCACTAATAAGAAGCTCAGCTTCTGAGGCCACTGCTTTGGTCTGTGTGTAGCAGTAACCATCAGATGAACCGTTCAGAAACTGAACAGACTCATTATAGTTTCCACTCCAGACCAGCCAGAGGTGGCTGGTGTGGAGCCCCTCAGAGAGGAAACCTTTGATTACAGATCCAGCTGGAGCATATGTTGGGAAATAAGAGCTTCCATGAAACTCTTATTCCATGGAAAATTTTCAGGGAAAATATTATCTGCAGTTAAAGTCAACTTATTCTCAGTATATCATGAAAAACAGCTATAGCTATAGTTAATGTAGAATATATGGATAATATTGCCAAAGACAATTTCAAACATCTTTCAGGTGATCATTTTAACTAATTTAAATAGACTGAAATTATATTTCTAATAGAACTTAGAATTCATAAGGCAAATTTGGCCGTATAAACATTTGGAGCATGTATCATTGTATTTATCAAGAGTTATTGCACTTGTATGCTGATATTAACCACATGTTTCTAATACACTTTACTTACTCGTGAAGACAGCTGCTTTGTAGGATCCTTTTTAAAATTGTACTTGTGTTTTTTCATTCTTAGATGGATTGATTTTATAGAACCTCTGAGGTTTTCTTTTTACCATGTAGGGTGCTAAGGTCCCTAAGGTCGTTTATTATTTTTCACATGTTCCTAAAACTCAGAGGTGGCCATCCATCCATCCATCCACCCATCCATCCTTGCCTTGCAGTATGCGTATTTTCAGCGGCAATGAGCGAGAGGAGGGGAACACACTGGAAAGGTTGCTAGTCCATCACAAGGTAATCACACAGAGACACAAAGGCAAACTACTGTGCACAGTTTCCTAAATTGGTTAATTGGTCTCTCCACTAGTGGAATAAATAGTACCATTATTCCACTAGTGGAGAGACCAATTAACGTATCAGTTATATCTTTGGATAGTGGGAGCATGCCAGAGTACCAGAAGAGAACCCATTCATGCACAGGAGAACATGCAGACTGCATGCAGAACCACTCAGGATCAGGACTCAAATCTAGAACCTTCTTCTGCATTCACTCCTCCTCAGCATGCTTCCCATTAACAGTGGGAAAAAAAACTCCCCAGCACCAATGTGAGTGGCCATCCATTATGACTGACTGGGGGGTTTAAGCAGACAGAACAAACACATAAAACCACACAAACATGACCCAAGATTACATTATGTTAAAGAAAGTAACAGTTAATAGCAGTGGCTATTTTCGTGGCTTCATCTCAGAGAGAAACACAACTAGGTCAAAGTCCCACAGATGAAACTTTGAAAGCCCTCCTTGAAACTGCATTTTACTCTTAGCATAAAGATTTTGTGGTTTGTCTTCTACCTGTACTGCATTTGTTCAGCTGATTTATTAATTTGTTCAGTTAACACGCATTTAACTTTGAGTTGAGGCTGAGGTAGAAGGTAACATTTGACTGCCTCCTGTTTACATTGTTCCTTCTTTTTCCTTGCCAGGAAGCATTTGCATATGTGTGTGTGTGTGTGTGTTGTGGGGGATGGAGGTATAACGAACATAGCATATTAATGTTGCCTCGTGTGTGTATGTTGGAGATCAAGATCATTTGTGATAACTGTCAAATTTAGCTTTGAAAAACACACTTCCAGAAAATAGCACCATTATTCATTGATTGAATATGTTGGCATCAACACCATGATTGTTATAGCTACAAAAGCTACATTTCTGATAATTGCTTTAACTTGTGTGGTAAAGGAAATGTTATTCATTCTGGAGGGTGGGGAAAGACTGGGCATCCCCATCACTTCCTGTTTGCTGAACAGTTTGTTAGGATGTCTCTGCTCACAGAAATCCTCTGCAAGACTGCTTTTCCTCGAAAGCATGACAGCCATACTCAGAATCATCCATCATCTGGATTCCTATAACATATGCAAAGAACATGCATGAAGACTTCCACACAGAGAGATGGGTACATCTTTATAAACACAAACATTCACACATCTTCGTGTGAAGTCTGAGGACTTTGTATTGACTTCAGTATATTCCTAACCCTGACCTCACCCAAAACTTAATTCATGTAACCAGCAGAGCTCAATACTGGAAAAAAGTGAGGACCAAAAAATACTTCCCAAAAATAACTTCCTTTGTGGTTAACTACATTTTCTGTATATACAGGATGTACAAGTACGTGAGCATACACACACATACACACACACACAAAGAGACAGACACAGAGAAAGAAAACTGTAGCCAGCACCTTGGAATCTCAAATCACATCTGGAAACTAAATCATCTGCAATTCTAAAAGGAATGGAACATATGATTAAAATGAACAAAGAGGTTGTTGTGCTTTTGTTTCTTTACTAGCAGCTCTGACTCAGGAGTCCAGCAGACCGCCTGTCATCCACAACATCAGACATTCAAGTGCTGACTTCATGTGCCTGCAGTTAATGATCCTGTTTTCTAGTAGATTTCTTCTGTTCAATCCACAAGAGCACAGAGACACAAATAGCACAGAGCCAATTTCATTTTCTAGAAGATGGGATGACAATGATCTCCAAATCAGGTGTTAAATCAGCTATATTAATCCGTATTAATAATGCTATAAGTAAAGAAAAATTTAAAGCATTAGGAGGTTGAACCTTTGGGATTGTTGCATTCAGTGTGAGAGTACCTCATAGAAGAGACCCCTGTAACCAAAATATGTCTCTAATCTTGGGATACCATACACACAAGGCCCTGTAGTAGAACATTGAGACCAACAGGTTGTAATGCTAATCATAATATCAGCTGTTGAGAACAATCTACTTAAAGCTAAAGGATAACTGTCCCATGAGTCTTTTCACTCCTACTCAGATCCGAATTAGAGTTTTTCTGCTTGAGAAAAAAAAAGAACTTTCTTTTGGAACTGGATTCTTTCACGTTCAGTAAACATAAAAATAAAAGTTTTCATCTGTGTTATGATCATAGAACCTGGGATGGATCACTCATTCTGAAATCTGCCTTTACTGTGTCAACCAGTTGTACTGTTAAAATCAATTCAATCTCATATCTGCCATTGATAGTATTGATAGAAATAAACTAGTATTTCCAATGAATTTAAAAACACTTCCCAAAGGGAAATTAAATGTCATTACTCTTTTCACCCAAGTACCTTCAAAGAGTTGTACTGGATGGTGGAGCTGTGGGCAGGAAGGATCGTAGTGGTCAGTATTGCAACAAATCTGAAGAGGCCTCTGACTGAAGACAGTCAGACAGTCTCATGAGTGTCTGACTGATGAGAGTCATGTTAACAGATTAATTTCCAGGCAGCAGAAATAATATTCCACAGTAACATGTCTTTGATGAGACCATTAGTTGTTGGGAAGCTCGGCTACACAGAGGATGATTGAGAGGGCCGAGGCCTGCTGTACTGAGTAGCAGCCACTCAGGGTTTTAACAAGCTTATAAGATGGCTTTGATAAATGCGCTGGCTTTACATTCCAAGTAGGAAAAACAATGGGAGAAAAATAGGACAGCCACACGTGACTTAGCAGTGACAGCTTTTCAGGATGGACAACTCAACGTTTGTTTATACTAAAAACATGAAGAGAGCATCAAGGAATGCTAGGAATCCACTTGATCCATGTTGGCCTTGATCTGTTCTGACTGCAAGCTTTTTCTCTTCAGCTAAAAGAACTAAATGTTTGAAGCCTTCTGAGCTGAATTTAAAATAAACTTAATTTTCATTATGAAACAACTAGAAGTGAACTAAGTTAAGCCTGGATTAATCTCAAAGTGAAGCAAAACAATGATGCAATTAGTGCCTGCTGTTGCTGTCTCCCATGCTTTAGATCTTTTTGGATGATACAGACTTTCTGGAAGCAGGTTGCATCTTGTCCCTGTTTGAATCTTACCAACATGTTGCCAAACAATAAATGAGGTGCATGTTGTCCCTAATTTGCCTTTCCAAGTGAAAATAAATGTAACTCCTACACACGCATGGCAAGAGGACTTCTGTTCCCTCCTCATCAAAGGCTCTACTGATCTGTCTCATCCGGCATTGTTAAAATACTTTTATTGATAAAATGATCATAAAGTCACAACAAACAGTTCAATATCCAGGACACACCTTATCTGACTGCTTGCAGAACATTTCACAAGAGTTCACATTCCTCCTGCTGCACTGTTATTATTCCTTATTTACCTCCTCCAGACTCTGCCTTCCTCAGTTATATACACAGCTGCCCTCCAACATGTTTTAACAGCAGAAAGAAGCCAGAGTACAAGGAGAGAAGCTGATCATGCACAGGATGAAACATGCAAACTCCTGCAGAAACACACCAGGGATTCCAACCTGCATTTAACACTGCTAACCACTGCTCCATCATGCAGCCCCCTAGTTGTAGCATTAAATGTGAAATAGCTACTTATGTATATCTGGGTCAAATGACAGAAATTTTAAGGGGTGAAGGTGTGGGATTATTTTTAATAGATAGCATAAAATTACCAACAAGGTTTCAGAGAATATTTCCCTAAAAGATTATGCATTTGTCACCTCTTGTGTCAGATACAATTTATCTGCTGAAGTTACACTTCTTTTGTCTCCCACTTTTAAAAAATATTTATACCACACAAAGAATGTAGATTATTCTTTCTTTCTTTCTTCCTTTATTTATTTATTTATTTATTTATTTATTTATTTATTTATTTTACCAAGCCTTATAATATTAACAGTAAAAACAAGCCCAAGAGGTCATTTGTTCAGACTGTAATTCCCTGCAATGTGTATCAGGAAGCAGGGTGTATGGAGGCTAAGCCAGTAAACATTCCTGTGATTGAAGCTGGAGATAAAGTACAGACTGCCATGTTCCAACAAGAAAAAGTCCCACCTCTGCCAACACCCAACATCCATTGTGTAAATTCCTGGGCAAGCTCAGACATCAAGAACCCACCTAGAGAGAGGATTGCACATAGAGAGATTTCTAAAGTTATGATCCATAAGTAAATCAGAAATAGATCAGGCTATCAACTAAAAGCTCTTCACTTTTAGTTGGTAGTGACGGCCCCAAACCATAGAACAATGCAACACATTTATACTTCTACTGTCAAAGACATTATATTTTAGTTTATTCTTCTCAATATATGCATGAGCTGTATGTCAGCCTTTAGTTTCCTGTTCTGCCATAAAAAGTGGACTTTTGAGTTTGGCTCTGAACCAGCAGTTCCTTCTATTTCTGCCTAAATTTGTAAAGGTGAAGTTTCAGCCATGCATGTTTGCATGTTCTCTATGTATGTGTGGGTTCTCTCTGGATACTCTGGCTTCCTTCCACAGCCCAAAAACATGACTGTCAAGTTGGTCTCTGTAAATTCTCATGTTGGATGATTGTTTGTCCTGTTTCTCACTCTGTTTTGCCTCACAACGAACAGGCGACCTGTCCAGGGTGACCCTGTGTCTTGCTCAATGACCTCTGCAGATAGGCACCAGCACTCCTCGCGACCCCACCAGGGATCAGCGTGTTTGATAATGCATGGATGGTTATTCCCAAATATTCAAAACTGTCAGAACAATGCAGACATTTATAACAGTTGGAAATTAGTACTGACCTAAAAATATGTGAAACATTGTTAGCCACATCTTCATGGCTCAGGCTGGTAGTAAAGGCTCTGGCATGCTGTAGACATCACATGCATAACATTTGGATCATAACTGATGTGTAGACTAAAGAGATAATATTCATGAGACCTCTTTTGGCTGCAGAAGTAGTAACGCACATTTGCTGAAAACTTTGACTTCACCATTAGAGCAGATCATATCACAGTAGCTGGATAAGGAAAGTGCTCCAAGGAGACTATTGAGATGAATCACAGGTGAAGCAACTGGGTTTGATGGAAGCATGTCAAGCACAAACCAGTCCAGAAGGAGAAGAAGCAGATACAGGTGAAAAGTGCAGAAATGTGTCCTGACTCAGAGGGACTCAGAGACCAGTCCCGAGTGTAGGTGTGTCTTGTTTGCTTTAGTGAAATCGTAACTGGATCAAATGCAACCATAACGGATGAGTTCTGGTTGGTGTGATAATATTTTAACAGAGGGATGACTGGCAGTGCTGCAGAGCAAAGACAGAAATTCATACTTAAAAACATACTAGAGTTTTTATGACAAACATCATATCTATTATATATAAATGTTTGTATACTTTAGTTTTTTCTATTTTCTCTTACATTTTTGCAGGACACCCTAGTAGTTAGATATAGCATGTAACCTAGTTGTTAAACCAATAATATTTAATTAATTTTGTACTTATTTTATCTTATTTGCTTATTTAACAGAAAACACTGATTTAAATGCAAGGTCTATATAATGCATGCAGGTTTCCAGCAAAAGCTGAGTTACAGCACTAGTTCCAGGCTTGGCTTTGGAAAAGTTCTGACCTAAAAAGTTTTGTTATCAGGTGCTGAGCACCAGCTAAGCCTACTGAAATGTGTTGAGCAGCAGACTCCCTCAAGTTTTTTGTGTTTATGCAGCACGGCTCATATAATTTTTCATGCCTCTGCAACAGTGATCCATCATTCTAAGATGAAAAATGTTTCATTTAAAGTTAAATGGGAACAAAACAACTCTAGGTCGAAAAATAGTTTTATTTCTGCATCCAGGATGTGCTGCAGATTAATGGCACTCAGTGTTATCTCAAACCTTGGTTCCTGTTTTATGTTGGAAATGTTTTGAACACGATGAGAGACATTCCATCTCGCTTCCAGTTTCTGCTTTGTTTAGTCCAAGGATTTACTTACTAGACTTGCCTCTATGTAAAGAATGTGGGGTTTTTTTTCTCATGAACTTTATTCTTCTCTCTCTTTTTTGCATAATTTATTGCAAACTTTGCAGGGAAAAGAAGACATCAACCGCATATCTTTTTTTCAAAGGTTTGTTGGCTCTAGTGGCCTTTGCTTGATAGTAAATTGACAGGAAAGTGGAAGAGACATGCAGCAAAGGTTATCAGACCAAGATTCAAACCTGTGACATCTTTGTCAGGGACCAAGACTCTGCACCACCGCAGCACCGCACAATTTTCCCAATGGAAAACATTTGACTACATAGAAATTCTTCTATTACAATTAAAGTTATCCTCATAACACTACAACACATATCTTACATATGTGCAATTGATTATATTATAATGTTGTTACCTTTTTATGTTCACCTTTGTTTTACGATAAGTATTTATATTACTATACTGTGAACCACAAAGTAGCTGCTAAAAGGCATTTTAAATTGTTTAGTGAACTACTTCTTTGTTGCCTCAGCCACAGTTGGTATATTAAGTTTAAATTTGCAGAATGTTGTTGTTTCTGTCTCTGCTCGGACCATGGAGAGGGCAGTCCAGCTGTGAGGGTCACAGATTGGCTGTGTACTTAATCTTCAGCAAGAATATTTTGTAACAACAATCTAATGTGGGTGAAAGGTAAAGGTAATTTTATTTATGTAGCACATCTTCAGCAACAAAGCTATACAAAGTGCCTTAACAGAAATTAAAAGGAAATACAAACAAAATAACAAACCAAAGAGCAAAAGAAGAAAAATAATCTAATGTTGATCTAAAGTATGTAAACTAGATGCTCTTATTCATGGTTGCCAATAAGTATCCTCTAGTCTAATTCCATTTCTGGGTTGGAAGAACAAGAGTCTAAAAAAGGATTAAGTATGTTTGGCTCACAGACTAAAACTGGGAGCTGATTACACAAGAGAGGAAGGAGCCTGATAAGTGAAGGATCTGCCTCCCATTCTACTTTTAGAATTTGTAGGAAGCAGCAGTAAACCTGCAGTCTGAGAGCAAAATGCTCTATTAGGAACATATGGAAGTGTCAGATCTGAGGTATGATGGAGTTTGATTATTGAAGGCTTTATAATGTGATAAGGAGAATCTTAAATTCAATTTTGGAGTTTTCAATTCAATTTTTAACAGGGAGTCAATGAAGGGAAGCTACAATGAGAGAAATATTTACCTTCTTACTTTTCATCAGATCTCTTGCTGCAGCATTTTGGATCAGCTGAAGGCTAATATTTGCAGAATATTGTCAATCAGTGGTGCAGGAGACTTGACTTAACATAAAACCAAGTAAATGGTGGACAACACTGACCGTCCTCTTCATGAGACTGTCTTGGGAAAACACTGTCTGTCAGAGGCTTCAAATTTGCTCTGAAACACTACAACATTTAATTTCCCTTTACCATTAAAGTATTTTAGAATTTTTATTTGAATTTGAACATTAAAATAAAAACTAAAAACTAAAAAAAAGTTTATATAAGCAGTTGCTTATATAACTAGTGTAGAAGTGTATCACAACTGAGAGATGATATGTACAATGGTATTACTTTAATAAATAGTATCTTGTTAGGGATGCTGTTATTTCATGTGAAAGTATAAAGATTTATTAATAAGAACAATAATTATGAAACATGTTGTCTGTTCAGCTGGTGTCAAAGGAATCATTGATTTATTTGGATAAAAATAAAAAGGAGTCCCACAGAGTGAGTCCAGCTGCATTCTTTGGAAACATGACAGGGGAAACCAGGCAACAGAGAAACCACAGCGCTGGCAGCAGCAAGAAGCTTTTATTATTGCTTTTTTCCAAACTCTGAGAAAGATGGAGAAAAGGGTTCAACTAAATCTAACATGATAATGATAACAAGTGTGACTCACTTCCTCTCTCATATGTCCATCACTGAGTCCACAGTGATGGACTCAGATTGTTATGGTCTTGGAAAAAGCTGATCTTGACTTTTTGCTGAGTCACAAGTATCATTAAACATTTTCTGAATGAACTGTGCTGTGTGTGAGACGGACTATGCATGCTAAGAGGAGAGGAATGCTCTGTTCTCTTATGGCAAAATTCAAGAAGTGTTTTTTGATCCTGCTCTGTGTTTCTGAGCCTTTCTTTATCTCATGTTGTATCTCATTTTTTTGATCATTTTCTTTATATTATGTGTCTACAAACTTTATGTCACTTTGCTGCTTATAAACCTGAATTTCCCAACATAAGGAAAGAAAACAGTATATTTTAAATTAAATGTGGAAAGTGAGTTATTCCTCTTCCTCCTGTTACATAAAATACGGTGGCCCTGAGGTGCACACCACTTCACAACAAATTCAAAAACACAACATTAAGAAAACGGAAAAGGTATGTCCCAGTTGGAGACCTGAGAAATCGCTGATGGACAATAGGCATATATTTGGTCAGGACGGGTCCATAGAGCTCAGAGCTGGAGCTGTTTACTTCAGAGTTCTGATTCCCAGCTCATCTGTGCTTAGATGCTAAGTCAATGCCCCATATGGTGAAGATATGTGTGATGTGAACACTATGACACTGTTCGATCATTTTTATCACTCGCTTTAACTTGTGGCAAGCCAGATGTCTCAGAAGGCCCAGTCACCAAACTGTTCCCGGTTTGACCACCAGACTGAACCCCTGCCTGTCTCTGTGTTGGCAGTATAATATAAATAAATTTGTAATGTACTGTACACATTTTTCTTTCACTTTTTGTGTATTTTAAGTGAAATATCTCAATTTGAGGTATTAGGGTATTATGACAATTTTATGTAAAGAAATTAAAAATAATTTTGGCTGTTAGATTTTGTTCACACTGCTGTCTATAGCACAGTTAACATATTACACTGTAATAAATATTTTTTAAAGTAAAAATATGTAGCTAAAGTTTGACAACTACTATCAAAGTTTGTCTTTATAATAAAATGCCTAAAAATTTTACGTTTTTACATAATTTTACATTTGTATCTTTATTTGTGTCTCAAATGCAGATTGAATTATGGAATTGTGTTAATATGTTCATAAATACACCACTGTAAAGAGGTGTGTGTGTGTCACCTGGTTGAATTTCTCTTTTGTTATGATTACACAAAATGTCTTTTTTTTGGTTATTTGTATGACTGAAAATCTCTGTCATCCTTGAGATCCATAAATCCAACATGTGTCCATTGATGAAGGGTTATTCCTTTTAGTCCACAGGCTGGTTCCTTACTTGATCCATGGGGAAATCTCTACTTTACTTGATCCACGGGGTGGTTTTTACTTGAGCCATGGGGAGGTTTTTACTTGCTGTAGTGGCGATTGTTTGTCAAACCAAACATCCAATAAAAAGTTCCATCAGCCACTATGAGGCACTGGGGTCAAGATTTTTAATGCAGACAAAAGAAGTTGAATGTCCAAACTTGTTGACTGTCTTGGTTGCTTTATTTTCCTTTTCAGCAAGCAATTTCAACTTTCAAATTTTTCTTTGTTCTCCTACCTCTCCTGCATTGGTAAAAACCATAGGCCCCAAACCCAAATGCCTGCTATCAGGCCCCCTGCATTTATAGAACGTGGACTGACCCACCTTACTTCCTGTCTGACTTACAAAAAATAAATAAGAAAAATAAGAAAACAAAACATAAATAAAATCAGCAATTATTAACCTGCAAATAAACTCTGTAAATAATGCAAAAAATAGAAGTTTAAAAATAAACTAACAAAATTCAAATGGATAGAGAAATAAAGAATAAATAGCTCCAACACCATCTACAAATCTATCCCAGTGTTTAAAAATACCTGGACATGTTAAAAGTTCCTTCTGAAATATGGTTCGTATGAGTTTGTTGTTACTTATAGGCAGAGGCACTGCCAGAAATCTTGGGCCCCATGACAAAAAAAATGAATTGGGCTCCCCTGTTGTTACAATTTCTTGAGTCTATTTGACCCATAAAAAGCTGCACAATCTTAAAGACTTGGAACTGCCTTGCTTTCTTATTATGACAGTTTGTTATGAGACAGTTAATCTGTGAAAGATGAATCTCCTTCAGCTCCTCCCTGACCTACTATGATTGTGATTTACAGCACTAAAACCGACTCCTGCCTTTCATTGGTTGTTTTAGAGAGCACTGGGAGAAGGCAGAGGAATTAAATTATTCTCAGATAATCTCTCAACATATTGGCAGTCTTAACAAATGTGTACTTTTTGTTAATACAAGTTACATACTGCAGTTTTAATTTCACTGAGGAGGGAACGGATCAGGAGGGACGTGGCAACAGGTAATTTAAATACAAGCTAAGGCAGGACTCTCTGGACTGACAAGAGGCTGTTTTTATTAGAATTTTATAAAGATTGTTTCAATTTCTGTCTCAAAGGGAGACGTCTGATCATCGGTGTACTCCAGTATTAAGAGAGAAAATAAGTCATGTCACAATTTCATGTGCTTTAAATCAGTGTGTTGTAATGCAGCTCTATATTTTGTTTGTGCAGCCTGAGGCCACTGCCGTATTTCTTTATGTAATATGTAAATGTAAACAAATAATACTCTATAGCCCCAGAGATTAAATATATAGTAATTATTATCAACGTGTCTTGAATAGAAATCAAATAAATACAAATATTTATTTTTTTATCATGTTTTATATTTCTTATTTGAAATTGCACTTCACATGTTCACTTCAAAAATACACCTGAACAGTGGCACAACAATGTGGTCTTAAATTTAAAGAGGTTAAACTTCAGTTATAAAACACTGTAGAAAACGTCAGTGTTTTACAAACTAATTCTGTTCACAAGCATTCTATTAGCCGGAATACAGAAAATAATTCTTATTCTGAGAGAAGCAATAATATTTGGGAAAGATTTCACTGTTACCATATGAAGAGTTGCATGCACAAAATATCAATATCTGTATATTTTACTCACTTAGTGTGAAACCTGTGTTTGGATGAACACAGAGCTGAGATCCTGGCAGGAATTGAAGAAAGACACACACAAAGCTCTTCCTCAACAGCTCTCAGTCTCTCTCTGTTTTTAGTTTTTCTAATAACCAGGCTTGAGAAGCTCACTTCACACAGATATGTTGTGGAAAATGGGAGCAGTGTCAAAATAGCTTTGTTTGCCAGAACAGGGAACTCCTTGGCAGCAGTCAACCAAAAACTGTCCAAAGATAGATCAGCAAAGCTCAGCTTTAAACCACGATTTTGTCTTTCAGTTAGTTCTTCCTGCTCCTGTAAAGTCATGTTCTTTCCAACAATTGCTGAGCTGTACAGGTCCCTAACCCAGTCAAGTCATTCAGTGAAGGCTGAAGAAAAATAAAATGACATCTTCTCCTCAAGAATTTTTAAATGTGTGCCTATTATTTCACACAGTGCAACAGTGTGAACATTTTGCCATTTCTTGGTTAGTGGGAACATTTCAAGGTTGCCACTTTCCACATGTTGTTGCCAGAGGTGCACTTTTGAGTGGAAACCTTTTATTTTATCTGTACTTGTGAGCAGGTTTTCATTTCGGCCTTGCATTTGTGTGTTCAGTTCATTCAGATGATGAAAAATATCCGCCAGGTATGCCAGCTTTAACCTCTTGCAAGCAGCTTTGCGTAATTGGACCCCTCATTTGTCAGATTCACTCTGTGTTCCTCCCGCAGCTCATATACACGGGCCAGTACCTTGCCACACGATAACCATCGGATCTCCATATGAAACAGCAAGATTTTATGCTCCGCTCCCATTTCCTCGCACAAAGATGCAAATATGCGGCTTTTCACAGGTCGTGCTTTCATAAAGTTTACCATCTGTACAACATCATTCAACACAGGGGCTAGGTCTGCTGGTAAAGCCTTGGCCATTAGGGCCTCACGGTGTAAGAAACAGTGCGTAATAATTACATTTGGGTTTCCTTCCTTCACTCTGTTTACAAAGCCTTTGGTGCGCCTGACCATGGCTGCAGCTCCATCAGTGCGGAGACTTGTGCAGTTTTCCCACTTAAGTCCTCCTTGTTCAAGATATTCTGATGTGACCCGAAAAATTTCCTCTCCTGTTGTCCTTTCTGGCAATGCCTTGCAAAATAGGAAGTTTTCTCTGATTGCGTCTCCATCCACAAAACGCACATTGGCCAAGAGTTGAGCATGTCCACTAATGTCAGTACATTCATCAAGTTGCAATGCAAATTTCTCACTGATACGGATCTTTTCCAAAACCACACTTTCAATGTCTGCAGACATGTCATCAATATGTCTAGAAATTGTGTTATCTGAGAGAGGGACTTTTGCTATTTCTTTAACTGCTTCAGGTCCGAGCATCTCATTTACAATGGCTTTACAGGCGGGTAATATTAATGTCTCTGCCACAGTGTGGGACCTTTTTGATTTAGCTACAAGTTCAGCTACGTGGCAGCTAGCTTTAAGGGCTCTCTCATTTATTTTTGTGGTTTTTCTCATGAAAGTTGCCTGTTTCTCAGTGTGTTTACGCAGGAGAACAAAATAGTCTGCATTCTTGTTTTGAAGTGAAAGGTGTTTCGTTTGGAGATGGCATTTAAGCGTGCTAGGTACCATAGAACTGTTGGATAGCTTTTCACCGCATACCAAACACAACGGAGTCGGTGTCGTTGCATCCCCGGTAAATGTAAATCCAAATGAAATGTAACTCTTGCTGTACTGTCTCGAGCTCACGGTATTTGCCTTCTACTAGGGCAATATCATGCCCTAGTATGATATTCACTCATACTAGGGCAGGGGTCACCAACGCGGTGCCCGCGGGCATCCGGTCGCCCGGGGGACATTGTCAGTTGTCCGCAGAGCAACTTCTAAAAATAGTCATTGTCATTAGGGAGCACTGCCAAAGAAATTATTTAATTTCATGTTTTTACATTGAAGTAATATTTGTTTATATTTAGAATTTTTTCAAAAGTAAATTCTAAAAAATGTTTACAATAAATTGCTTTATGCATTAAACTCTTTTCTATGGTTAAAGTTCAGAACTATGTGCAGATGCCTGTAGGATGTTATCGGAGGCAGCAGCGCATGTGTAACATAGTTAATGTATATAATTCCACTTGTCATTACTTCCATGTTTGGGTTCATGTGTAATGGGTGAAACAGCACCCCCTCCTGGTGGTTGGCAGTGTTAGTGTGGTGAACACGGACATCTCGTTGCCAATTGATGAGAGAGGGGCGCGAGGTGGGTTCACTGAGTTTGACGGTCTGGTGGGATGTTCTGTTGGTTTGATGCTAATATGAAGTGCTATTCCTTGTAGGGTGCTGTACTCCCTGTGATGAACCTGGTTCCTGATAAGTTTATGTTCTGTTTCATCCAGGTACATATTGTTTTATTTCTTTGTATTTCTGTCTGATGTTAACGTATGAAATGCGGCCGTTGGCCAGTTGATGAGAGATGGGCGCTTGGGTGCTGTTCTCCCTGTGATGAACCTGGTTCCTGACAAGTTTATGTTCCGTTTCATCCAGATAAACTACATTTCATCGCATCCTGTCTCCTGGTCCCTTAGTCACACAACGCAGAGCTAAGTGATAATAATTAAAGAAGTTACATCTGCAGCTGTAGGGCTGCACCCACTCTGCCTACCTTAAGATTTTCCTTGAAGTAAAAAAAGAAAATAATTTATTAAGTTTTTCTTATCGAACCTTCTTTACAATGAACACAATTGTGGAGAAAAAAGATCTTATGTGTCAAAACATTTTGTACGTAGCGCACATCTGAGTCTGTGGGGGGTGGGCATGCTAAAGCTTAAATCCTATTGGTCAGTTTACTTTAGTTTATTTGGCGGCTTGGCGCTTTTTCTGTAAGCTAAAAATGAATGAGCAGAATTTGAACCTCCAGTAGTTCTTAGAGCGGTCTTGCGGATCCCGGCGGAGATTTTCACCATGTGCAGGTCTGGCGGGTCGCCCGTTTATGAGCTTCTTTGATGTTTCCCGAACCGGTGAGCTGGCGGGTCCAGTTAGCGGACATCTGCCGCTCTTCCTCAGCGTCGCGCTAAGACTGAGGGTTAAACAATTTAATCTAGTAGAAACGTTGCCCAAAAGAGTAAAAATTAAGCAAACATTGTTGCTTCACCTTCTCCTCCTTTGGACGTCTGACACCATCTGAACCTGGGAATCAACATCCTCCTCTTTCCGTGGATCACACGGGTCGCTTCGCTTCCTTGTCTTTACTATTTAGCATCGTTTGTGGAAAAAAATAAAATAAATAAAGGGTGAGCTGCTTTAGTAGTTTAGGTTTGTGCTGGTATTGTGCGGCGCACACATGATGCGGTTGGAGAGGTGCGCTCTTGCAGGTCAGGTGCAGTGATCGTCTTGTGCATACCTACCGATCTGTAGGACATTTCTTTTTATATTTGCTGGTGTCAACCAACGGGTAACCCGTCAGCTCTTAGGTTTGCGAAACTGCACCAGAACCGCGCACACTGTAAAAAGCTCAGGCGGGATATTAACAACGGGCGGTTCGAACTTCACTCATTAATTTTTAGCTCACACAAAAAGCAAACTGACCAATAAGATTCAGACTTTGGCGTGCCTTTTGACCCCCACAGGGTCACGCTGATGTGCGCTATGTACAAAATGTTTTGGCACAAAACATCTTTTTCTTCTCTCCACAATTTTGTTAACAGTAAAGAGGGTTGGATAATAAAAAATAAAAAAAATCAATAACTTTTCTTTTTTTCATTGAAAGGAAAATCTCAGTGCCTAAAGCTGCTGCTGCAACAATCCAAACTATCAGTCACTTGTGGGCAATTTAGAATCACACAGAAAAGCTCCAAAAGAGAATCAAACTTAAAACTCTGAACTAAGAACTTCTGATCACATAATAGTAATTAACCATAGCTGCCATGGTAAACTATTATTGATAACTATTGTCAGTAGTCCCTAATATTAATATGACCAGGAAGCTTGTAATCATATATACACTATTGTTATAAAGGCTGAGCCAAGAGCATTTATGTCTGTATCAAACAAGTAGCCCTTCATGTTACTCTGTGCCCGTGAAGTATCTCCCAGTCTCAAAAAGGTTGGTGACCCCTGCTCTAGAAAGTTCTAACACATTAAGGCCCTGATAGGTTGTTGTCGACCATGATTGACAGGTAGACCAGCCAATCACAAACCAGAGAAGCCTACAAGGCAGAGTCCAGCGAGGTATTTTCCACAATTATTAAGATAGATTTAACTTTTGGACTCTACATATATATTTTTTTCTTTGATGTTCAGGAGGATCTTTTTTCAACAAAGATATCTAAGCAAAAACATGCTGATTAAAACAACTGAAAACTTTATTGAAAGATATTTTAATTTTTGACCATGAAACATTAGTTAAAAAGAGTCACTGTAATAAACACATTTTGGTCCTATAAGAAAAAGATAAAAACATAATATAATGCAAAACAATGTCTGGCTGTAAAATGTTAACCATCCCATAATTATTAGCATTCGGGTGCTTATTACTGAGGAATAATAATCATGTTGTTTTGAATAACCATGGTTGGAATGTAACTTCAGCAACAGCAGAGATGAACTAATGGCAAACAAAAGATTTAACAACAGGTTCTATATGGATCAGCTTTCATCCTGAAAATAAATACAGGACATTAACAAATTCACTTCATATAAATGGTCCATATATCAGAGTTACAACAATAAAACATCCTTCAAGAGTAAGAATGGAAAAGATTACTTTTCACATAACTATGTCTGTCATTATTTAATAGTATTAAAACCTGTTACTTCTGCAGCTAGTTCAGGAAGGAAGACAAAACATTTCTTTGCTTCAAGCAAAAGATCTGCTTTGTTATATGGGATAAAATAATACTGCTTTACACCTAAATCTCTGTACTAATAGTCAATATTGGGATCATTATAGTGAGAGTTGTAGTCATCATGGTAACCTGTGTGGTACTCCTCTTCCTGAAATTCAACCTGATAATCACTGTCACTGATTTCTGAACCATTTGTACCGGTGCCCTGGCTACCATTCTTGTGAATAACTGGTTCTGTTGGAGGGACACAGTACTTGGGGTCATAAACTTGCCGGCCCAGACCGTACACGCTCATGCCCCTCTGAGATGCCACCTTGTTGGTACCCATCTGGAGGGAGATGGTGGAGTTGTCAAGTGGTTGCAGCGCCACCTTCTGATCAAAGATGTCTCTGCGGGTACCAGGAGCCAACATGCCTGCCTGTCAGACATCACATTACAGCATGATTATTGTAATTTTCTGTTTATGTCCTACACTGAGAGTGCTTAGATACTTGTCCTTAAACAGATCATCCTCATGAAGAATATCAGTTCAAATGCAGAAAAAAATAAGACTATGGCATTCATGCCAATGTTAAGTGTGTCCAAAACCATTGACCAGTATTGCAAATCATCCCCCATGTCATCATGTACATCAGACCATTTAAGTTAAATTCTTTCTTTCCAGTAGTTAGTTGTTTTTTTTTCATGTTGGTTATGAAAAGTAAAGACTTCTCAATAGAAGCCTTTACTAATAACCCTGATCCAGAACCCTGATTCACAGGCTCCACAGAAGACTACTACTCTAACCACTGAGTCATATCTTAGCCCTGTCTAAGAGCTTTTCCACTAGACTGCCTCTAACTGGGATGGCCAGACTCACCTTCCATTAACAGATCCAGTATGGTTCTGCGTGGCTGTTCTGCGATTTTCATACTTACTTTAGGAGTAGTACTAGCAGAGTATGGCACCAAAATGATTTGATTGACAACTGACAACATTCGTTGATTGGCTCATAATTTAAAGGTAAAGGTAATTTTATTTCATTATTCCTTCCTGAAAGGAAGTGAAGTAGTAAGATTTAAAAAGTGCCTTTGGGAGGATTTGAACACAAAAGTTACAACAGTTTATTTATATTTCATGTCGATAATGTATTTAGTGTTTTTTATTATTATCATGATATACAGACTCACTAGAATCTGTATATCAGATATCAGCAGCAAGGCAATACAAAATGCTTTAAGGAATTTAAAAGGAAATACAAGTCACTGACAACTCCAAAAAATATTATAGTTTAGTTGTGGACCATGGACATGCTCTCTGCTATAGGAGAGCTGAGTTTAATTATGAGTCTAATAATGATCAGTTCCAGGAAAACGTGCTAAGTTTTGGAGTGGAATGACTGTGATTTAGCATCATTGCTAGCAGCTCGTTGCTTTGAATTATAGGCAGCAATAAAGAAGAGAGAAACTGTGAAGCTGTGATCAGCTTTCTGACAAAGCTGCAGTTTTGCATTGAGTGTATGTAACACGGGAACTACACCTTACAGCTAGCGAAATTTTGTTTTTCCTTTGGATTTAAAAAAAAATTAATAAATAAAGTTCAGGCTATGTGTCTACATTTTTTTTAGTGCTTTACCTAACTTCAAAAGGTTGCACATTTAAAAAAAATAAAATGCCAGAATGTAATCATATTTTTTGTATAGGGAAATAATCAGTTGATTTGAGTCTTTAGCATTATGTTTGGGTCAGCATTGCATTTCTATAAGTTCAAGTTAAATATCTGGGTTTGAGCCCATAAGAACCATAACCTCGAGGTTCTCCACTGCTGAGTGTTGCTGCAAGCATCAGTGGAGAGTTGACCACAGCTTCTGCACGCTCATGTCTTGCCCACAAAAGAGAGGAACGGAGTGTATAACAGAAAAGCTCACTACTTGGGGTAGAATCAAGGCACACATTAACCAGTCGCGCTCTCGCAACTTGCCAGTGGAAAAGCACCCTACAGGGAGGTCTACAGCCCTGGTCCTACCTACCTACCATTCTCTGAGTAAAGTATAGACTTTCCAAACCTCCCTTTATGAATTCTCAGCAAATCCTAAAGAAAAGCATGAGTATGTTTACTTACAATAATGTTACAGGATCCAGTTTTTTTTACAGAGACTCTTTTCAAACCTCTGGAAGAATCCTCTTTCTGAAGGCCTCAAAAACTTCTCTGGATCTCACTATGCATCAAACTATCATTGTGTATTTTAGGCTGTGTTCACACTGCAGCCTGAAGTTACCCAATTCTGATTTTTTGTCAAATCTGATATTTTGCCGTGACAGTTCACACTTCCAAACATATGGGACCTGTATGTGTTTCTCCAGTGTGAATGTGCAAACAACCTCAAAGTGTCCTGCATGCGCAGTAGAGGGCGCAATAACATCAGCGTTCTCAGTATTCTCCCAACCCCTTAAAAAGAAGAAGTGCTCAGTGCTTGCTGAAGAAAACATGGATGTTAACAGTGGAGCATAGCTTAACCAGTTGAAGTTGTTGTCCAACCAGAGCCAGCATATTAACAACTTAATCCTCATTATAGTCCATCAGGGTTGTTGTTTATCTTCCTGCTTGCATGAATCAGGACAAAGACTGATACATGCAATTGGAATTGGGTCACTTCAAGCTGCAGTGTGAACGCAGCCTTAGTTTTCTTTTTTAACTATATTTCTTGAATTTTCCAGTGGTATAAATTTTAGAGTGTTCACATTTTTTTATACGATTACATGCAACTAACCAGTGGATTTTATGAGAACTCCATACCTGTGACATCATGTAGCAACTAAAAAGAATTATCAAAAGTGAGGTGCAAACAACAGTAAGGGATAACCTGGCTGGCTCCTTTGTTGGTGCCCATCTGCAGACTGATGGTGGTCTGGTCATATGGTTTATCAGTGTGGGTCTTTGGGTCATACAGATGTCTTCTGGTTCCATACGCTGTCATTCCAGCCTGACTGGCACACTTGTTTGTTCCCATCTGAGGATAAAACAGAAACATGGCCTCTCGAACTCACATAACTTAATCTTCCAGAATAAACATGGATATTAGTTTAGAAATAAAAGAGATGTCTGTCTCAGCGAAGACTGAAAATTTATAGGCTGACGCTGTTACCTGAAGCCCAATGACACACTGCCCAGCCTTGATCTTCTCTTCATCAAACTGCCGTGCTTGTTTGTCTGCATATTTCACCCCAATATCAATCTTTGTGTCCATGCCTTTTGTCTTTGCCTGACAGACCCAACAGAACAGAGCCAGGACTAATTCCTCATGAGTTCAATCATTCACATGCAAAATTCTGCTCAGAACAAAGAATTCATTAGCAATGCATCTGAACTTACCATGCTGGCCAGTGCAAGCAGTGTGGTCTGTACTTGAGTCATGTTTCCATTTTCAAACAGGTCATTGGCCTCAAAGATATCAGTAGGCTTTAGGCCGTAGGTCAGGATTGCTTTGATGAAATTCCCAAGGTTTTCAAGCTGCAGAAATCAACATAGAGGGAAAAAAACAACTAACACTTGTTTTAATGTTTTGGCAAGAAACAAAATACATTTAAGTAGAGATTAGAGAGGAGTCTTACCTTGTGCCAGTTCAGCTGGGAGTGGTTAATTTTCTTAACTGTGCCAGGCTGCAGCTTATTTATTAATCTAAATGGAACAAGACACACTTGAAAACACAATCTATCTTTTGAAGTTCTGTAGTCACACACTGAGTGACAGGCTCACACACATCCCAATCACTTCAGAGTACATAACATTTGCATCCATCCATCCATCCATGCATTTTCTTCCGCTTTTCGGGTTGCGGGGGTAGCAGCTTCAGAAGGGAGGCCTAGACTGCCCCCTCCCCAGCCACTTGTTCCAGCTCCTCCAGGGGAATTCCAGGTCATTCCCAGGCCGGCTGAGAAACTTCGTCCCTCCAGCATGTTCTGGGTCTTCCTCTGGGTCTTCCTCAGTGCCCAGAACACCTCACCAGGGAGGCATCCAGGAGGCATCCTAACCAGATGTCCCTCAACTGGCTCCTCTCGATGTGGAGGAGCATGCGCTCTACTTTGAGTAGAGGTCCTGGATGACCGAGCTTCTCACCCCATTTCTAAGGGAGAGTCCAGAAAACCCATTTCGGCCGCTTATATCCGTGATCTTGTTCTTTCTGTTATGACCCAAACTCATGACCATAGATGAGGGTGGGAACGTAGATCAACCGGTCAATCGAGAGCTTCGCTTCTTGGCTCAGCTCTCTCTTCACCATGACAGACCGGTACAGCGCCCGCTTCACTGCAGATGCTGCACCAATCTGTTGATCTCCCGCTCCCTTCTTCCCTCATTAATGAACAAGATCCTGAGATATTTGAACTCCGCCACTTGGGGCAGGACACAAGGTTTCAACTATCCGACAGACCCTCCTCTCCAGGACCATTGGTGTCAAACTCCAGTCCTGAAGGGCCGGTGTCCTGCAACTTTTAGATGTGCCTCTGCTGCATCACACCTGAATAGAATAATCAGGTCATTAGCAAGGCTCTGGAGATCTTATCTACACAAGGAGGAAGTAATTAAGCCATTTCATTCCAGTGTTTTGTACCTGTGGCACAAAACACTGTCCTTGTGGCACATCTAAAAACTGCAGGATACCGGCCCTTGAGGACTGGAGTTTGACACCCCTGGAATAGACCTTGCCAGGGAGGCTTAAGAGTGTGGCCCCCCCTGCCCCCCGGTCCCCCTGTAATTGGAGCACACTCTCGGGTACCTCTTTTTGAACAGGGGGACCACCACCGATGTGGGAACAAGGGAACTGCCTCCGATGTCTATGCAATAATAGAGAGTTGCATCAGCCAACACAAGCCTACAACATCCAGAGCTGTAAGGAACTCAGGAGAAATCTCATCCGCAGAGGAACATTTTAACCACCTGGGTGACCCTCGTCCCTAGAGATTGGAGAGCCTGACCCAGAGTCCCCAGGCTCAGCTTCCTCAATGGAAGGCATGTTGGTGGGATTGAGAAGGTCATCGAAGTATTCTGCCCAATGTCCCTCAACATCCCGAGTCGAGGTCAGCAGCACACCATCCCCATATAAACAGTGTTGGTGCTGCACTGCTTCCCCCTCCTGAGACGCCGGATGGTGGACCAGAATCGCCTCAAAGCCATACGGAAGTCTTTCTCCATGGCCTCTCCAAACTCCTCCCACGCCTGAGTTTTTCCCTCAGCAACCACCCGAGCCGCATGCCGCTTCACCTGCCAGTACCATAGTACCAGCTGCTTCTAGAGGCCCACAGGCCAAAAAGGCCAGATAGGACTCCTTCTTAAGCCTGACAGCATCCCTCATCGAAGCTGTCCACTAATGGGTTTGGGGGTTGCTTCCGCGACAGGTACCCACAACCTTGTGGCCACAGCACAGAACATGCCTGCATGTTCTGTGCCTGCATTGTTCCCCACATCCCCCAGAACGTGTTCAAAGTTCTGCCGGAGATGGAAGTTAAAACTCTGTTTCACAGGGGATTCCGACAGCCGTTCCCAGCAGACCCTAACAACACGTTTGGGCCTGCTAGGTCTGATTGGCATCCTTTCCCACCACCAGAGCAAACTCACCACCAGGTAGTGGTCAGTGGATAGCTCCGCACCTGTCTTCACCCGAGTGTCCAAGACATACGGCCACAGATCCGGTGAAACTATGACCGCAGTTTGATGATGGAACTGTGGCCTAGGGTGTCCTGGTGTCAAGTGCACATATGGACACCCTTACGCCTGTACATGGTGTTCGTTATGGACAATCCGTGACGAGCACAGAAGTCCAACAACAGAACACCACTCGAGTTCAGATCGGGGAGAGCTTCCTTAGCTGCATTAGCTTTCGGCTCCAGGTAAACCCAGCTGATTGGATCTTTTTCACAATCAGCTTTCAGCAGCAGGGCTAGTATGTTGTAGATTGTCTGTATGATGGTGGAATACCTGGACATGCTGCAGTCAGGGGCAGTCAGCTTTTTGTTTCTCTTTTTTAGACTAGATCATTACGTCTTTGATTGAAGTGCTGCCTGTTTAGATAGTTATTTCCATGGTCTTGGATGCTCTGCAGCTACATGGATTTTGTAAAAAAAAAAAAAAAAGTTGGACACCGATCGGTAATAACCATAGGAACACCGTCAAATATTAAAAATAGTATAGAGAGGCTGGTCCTCGACCAGATTGTTTCGGCCCCAAGGCCAGGGCCTGACTATTAGATTGGGATCCCAAAACCAGAGTTCTAATCCCAAATAAGATACCTATAGTCCAAGACATACGGGTCTTGGACTTACCATCCACTCATGCCTGACCATGAGTGGATGGTATTCCAATCCACTCATGGTCAGGCAATTTTTTTATATTTTTTAATACTGCATTGGTGGCAATGGTGGGATCCAGACCTCCTTTTTTGGACAAACAAGTAACAATGATATTGGTCGGTATGATATTGGATCATACCGACCAATATTTGTTTTAGATATCAATTATTGACTTTTCACTTTTACTATGGATTGGAGGAATTCTTTCCTTCCCTAATACATAACAATCAAACTGAATTCATACAACACCGTCAAACACAGGACTATATAAAAAAAACACTACGTTGTAGATCACATACAAAAAACAAACTGAAAGCCATTATAATCAGCGTAGATGTGGAAAAAGCATTTGATTCAGTTAATTGTAATTTTCTTTTCAGGGTTTTACATAAATTTGGACTACATGATACAATAATGAAAACAATACAGGTGTTATGCAATAATTCTACAGCCAGAATAAAAGTTAATGGACATTTATCTGACAGCATCACTTTAGAAAGAAGATCAAGACAAGTGTGTGAATGGTCGTCATTACTTTTCACACTATGCTTAGAACCACTAGCCCAATCGCTAAGACAGAATAAGGATATTAAAGGAATAAATATTAAAGGGACGGAGCACAAATTGGCTTGTTATGCAGACAATATATTAATTTATGTAGAACAACCAATCTACTCCCTTCCAATCTTGCTACAATTATTCAAACAATTTGGTCAATTATCAGGGTACAAAATTAATATTAACAAAATTCAGTTGCTGTCTTACAATTAATTATTGTAAGACAGTACAATAATTAATTGTACTGTTAATTAATTATTTATTAACACTACGATAATAATTAATTAACAGTACAATTATTAACAGTCCAGAATATATATTTTTGGAAATATATTTCAAAAAAATGCTCCGATATTTTCCCAACACGTAAAAAAATATTCCAGAGTACTGTTCGATTTCCTGTGGATTTCCACCACAAGAAATCCAAAACAAATAACCCTTAGCTTGGTACACTGACCAGCTCAAATATCTTGGCATTAGCATACCTCTAAAAGATCTCTAAAAACTATTTGAATATACTTATATTCCAATACAAAAAAATAGAGCATAGCACAAGATGGAATCTTTTTCCTTGTCTAAGTTTTAGCTTTCTAATTGCCTTATTTAAAATGAATATACTGTCCAAACGGATAGATTTATTTCAGATTTTACCAATTGAAATTAACTAAAAGTTTTTTAATGAATAGGACAAACTATTATCAAGGTATATTTGGCAGGTAAAAGACCCAGAAGAAGGGACTGCCAATGAGGGTTAGAGATAAGCCCCCATCTCCTCCAATTCCCTTAGAGATTATTTAGCAGCACAAGAAAGAACACTAATATAAAGGTGCAACCCAACATATAATGCTAAATGGAAAAATATTGAAACAAAGGCGGTACCCAATCCTGAACAGCCAGCTCCGGCTGATACAAATCTATAAATTTCTTAAATAATATAATCAGTGGATGAAAACAACCTTTAGAGTGTGGAAAACCATTGTAAAAGAAAATATATTAGAAAACGACCTTGAAGTCATAAAATAGATGGCATGAGTCTTATACTTTACAGAAAACAAACTGAATGCCATGTTTAAAGACTGGACATCCAAAGGAATTACTGCTCTCTGCACAATAATGAACAACGAAATCTTTGAAACACTCAATATTTCCAAGAGAAAACATTCTCTGGTCAAACAACACTTCAAGAAATTTTATTAACTTAAAAATTAAGCCAATTACTGACAAGAATATTTACCTCATGAAAATTTTTATTAATGCCTATAATTCAGAAATTAAGGGGAAAATTATTTCCTTTATTTATAAAAACCTAAAAGATCTTAAAATCAATTTGACCCTTCATATTAAATCAAGGTGGGAAAGAGAGTGCAACTTAACAACAGAGGACGAATTTACAATAATATAGAGATACCAGTGGGCCTGTAAAAAATCACTACACTGGCAAGAATTTGGATGGAAAAACCTGGTTAGATTCCTGATCACACCTCCTCAGAAATGCCACTATAATGGAAATCCTCCAACATATTGGAGAAAATTTAGAAATTAAAATGCAAACCATTAAGTTTGCATTTTAACCATTAAGTAAACTTTAACTTTAACCATTAAAGTTAAAGTTTTATCTTTAAAAGATTCCTGTTCTTTTAAAGGTAAAAGCACAGGAATCAGATAATCTGATTTCACATATCAAGCAGGCAACCAAATAGCTCATCTATGGAGCATTACCCTTTTTTTTTTGCAGTTAGCCTGGAAAATGCATGAGGACTGCTCAGTTATAAAAGATTACTGGAAAGAGATAAATAGTGCTTTACAAGATATTTTCATACAGAACAGAGATCAAGCTTATGTATTTTGGCATAATACCCCAAGAAGAAGCAGTTTCAAACAGAAACAAATATCTGTTTTTTTTTTTTTTGTTTGTTTTTTTAATAGCAAGTAAAATAAAGATTACAATAAAATGGTTAGCACAGGACAAACCAACTTTAGACGACTTGATGGATAATAACATTTAACATATATAAAATGGAAAAAAAATCACAAAACCGAGCAATTTTGTCTGTGGTGGCATTGCTGAGAAGTACGGCTGAAACGATTCCTCGAATGATTCGAGTACCTCGATTATTAAAAGTCCTCGAGGAAAATTTACCTGCCTCGAAGCTTCCTTAATTTATGTTTTATTATTTAGCTGGGACTTTACTTGCATTGCACAACTGAAAGAGATAACAGTGTTAATGTTAAACTAGGATGCTGTGGTGGTGCCACATAATTGTAAATACTGGTATTGTACAAGCAGAAAACAAAAAATGTGGCTCTGACCTAAAGCTGCAGTATATAACCTTTATAAAAAAACAATAATTTTTATTTGTTAAAGTTATTATGGTTGATATCGTGGCACTTAGAGCCTTAATTTAATATCTATTAGGCTGATTTAGGCGTTAGTTCAGTGCTACGTTCATGGCTGAAGTACAGCTCAACTGAAGTAATGGCTGGTTCTCGTATGACTGAAGGTTTCACCAGTAGATCACAGGAGGTGCTCCTGGTGACCTTGAAGGAGGTCAACATGAAAACTTACTCTGGGGCTTATATTGTTCACACAGAAGTTTACAAGAGGGGCTTGACATTACCACAATGGTTGACACTCAAAGAGTGAGTGGCAACCAGCTCCTTATATCCAGGATGTAACAAGGTTTGAGGAGTTGCAGGTGTACAGCCACACCAGTAGGGAATCAGCCCTCATCCTGCAACTGGTTCACTTTCTCATTGTGGCTACCTACTAGGAGAGTTAGGAGAGCCATAGAGAGAACACAACACCCCAGTTCCTTGACAGGCTACAGTAAACACAGTTGTGTTGCCATAGCAACTGTCAGCAATACCACAACATATTTGAGGATCCAACATCAAAAAACATTCAAAAACTTCCCACACAAAGAACAGAACCTTCAGTCTGTTAATTTGATGTTTCTAGGCTTGATGTTTATTTTGCGTCTAATGTTAATGTGTGTTTGCTGTGGCAGATTAGCTACTGCTGCTTTTAGCTGATCTAATGCAAAGGTGGTTTATTAGCCGATTTAAAGACCTGCTCTGTCAGAGTTGGTGTTTTGGTTGTCTTTTTTTATTTTGTAGCTGAATCAAAGCACCCCAAATTTCACATCATGTCTACATGGTAAGGTTGTCAAAATCAAGCAAAAATAACCGTAATCTGTGAAATTGGTAACCCACTTAGTGAAGTGTGTTTAAGGTTGAATTTATAATACCAATGGCTGCATCAATCCAGGAATTGTATGATCTTGAACTAGCTGTCAGAATTTCTAATTTATGCAAGTGCCCATCTGCTGGCCAGCTATACATCATCCCCCACAGTAATTAAAGTGAAGAACAAAAACTTTCCCAGTAAATCATAATCATTGGAAACCAGATACCCTGTGAATTCCTCTGGAAAGCTTTAACTTGACTATGATTACACTGTGGCAGAGATCATTATGTGTTGATCTTCAATCAGGCTTCCCTGTTATGTGTGTTAAGAACATCAACACCAATAACAGCATCTCAACATACATTAAGCGGAATCTGGGAGAGGGGCCCAAGTTTAATTGGCCAGCTTAAAAGCAATTAGTGTCAATTGTAATTTGCTGAGCTGTATTTATGAACAAACGAAGCTCAAACATAAAGATTACACTCAAAGCATCAGGTTGTAGCTATGGTATGGTATGGGGAAATTTTAGTTCCACAAGTCAACACACATTTTTAGTCTGAATGCAGCATTTCATGTCTTATGTTCTCAAACTTTTAGTACTCCTGCTTACATTTTCAGACTGAAAACAGGCCTTTTTGGAAAGGCAAAGGCTGACTTGTGACTTGCAAAAAAATGACTTGGTCTTTCCTCTACTCACATCTGATTTGTACAGAGGAAGAACACAAAATGCTCTATACTCTATCAATAACATCTGTTTTCTGTTTGGTCAGTATGATTTGCCACATACAAATCGTTTTAGAGTCAGAGGCTGCTCTCAATCTGACAGTCAGAGAGTGATTTCTACCAAATCAGAAGATTTGTAAAATCAAAGCATTCTTCTCCCTTCTGTGTAGATATAGTGACGATCTGCAGGGAGCTTAGATGAGTCACCAAGTCCCCATGTTCTGCCTACAGTCTGCCATAAAAACTATCACAAACAAAACTTACTCGCAAAGGATGACTCCATCTTTCAAACCTTTCTGGAAGTTTTCTCCTATAGCCATCCCTGTTACATCCTCGATCCAGAAGCGCAGCTCCTCTTCCTTCTGGGGGTCATATTTTTGAGCAATCTAAAAAAAATGAAAATATATTCAAAATTTCTGCAAGACTTCTTTTTCGCAAAATTAAGTTAGCTTGTGAAAGGTATTGCTAATGTAGTTATGGAAGAATATCAGTCTTCAGGAAACCCACTGATGATTCCAGTTAAACCAATTATTGTTCTCATTTGTGAGAGAACTGGGAGATATGACAAAATATATCAGGTTTTTCTTTGACAGTTAAATTCTCATCACAATTTTATCACGATTTTTCTTCATTAATGAAAAAGAAACATAATCCACAAAAACTTTGTACAAAAGCACTTCCTGCCACAATGGACATTTAGCTACTATGGCCATCCCAGTCTTAAAAATGTTCAAATTTTTAAGACTTGAAGTACTCTGTATCTCAATCCATTATGTATAACTTAACACTATTTATGATCTGTTCAGAACTAGTTGGGGTAGCATTAGTGCTTAATTTGAACTCCCTTAAAGGGAACTCTATTGTTTTGAAAGGATGAATTCTGGCAACTGTTTGCTTGGATCTAGAAAGTCTCACGCCTAAAACTAATAAAGTTATGAAGTGGTTTGACCGACTTGAACCAACAAAATCTACACTGGACATGTAATCACCAAATAATAACATAAAGCATAAACATAGCCTCTTATGAACTGTTTAATATATTATTAGTAAGATGATTTAGATTTGGCCCTTTATGCAAGCATTTCCGCTTCTACCCTTTATAGTAGAAGTGAAACTCAAGAGTCTAAGGTACTTTTAATAAAAACATAAAAGTATGATTATAATATATAACAGTTTTAAAGTTACAAGTCATAAATTAAATTTTCATAAATTACGATGGAAAGAGAAATGTGGGTAATCAAATTACATACTGCATCACGTATTACAATGGTACCAGCTTATCAAAACAACACCAATCAAAATGCTGAAAAGGCTTTTTTCTTTTTCTTTTTTTTCTTTATTTATTTTACAAAAAGGCTTCTTATTGTCCAACTAAACAATGGAGAATTGAAGCACAAGGCAGGGGTAATGGAGATACTGGAGCAGGTGCAAGAGGTCTGGGTGAGTGCCAAGCTAAGTTTGTTGTACAGGGCATGAGCTCACCACCAGTCTGTATGCTTTTTCCTTAAAGTTAGAGCAGTATTTTTCGTCCTGTAAAGCACAGTGTAGAAGCAGAGAGGAAGAAGAGGCCGCAATAAGGGCTATGCTAAATAAGAAGCGATCCCACACTTTATACACTTATAAATGACACATAAAACATTTTAAAGCAGAAAAATAATTTGATTTTGTATTTTAATATTTGAACACCTAAGTATTGTGTTGCGTGTGCATTCAGGTGTCGGAACACCAGCATCGTTTGATTTACAAATCAAACATTGGGTAGCATAGTTCACTTGCTACTAAATACAGTGAGAGCACTTTTAGGATGCATTCACACTGGATAGTTCAGTAGACTCGGTTCCATTGGGGACTAAAATTGCAACATTTGTTACATTTTCAGAACTGTAGTTCGCATTTACACTGCACTGTGTCAAACGACTAAACAAACTCAAAAACCTGTTCCCCCCGTCGCCTGTGGGGGCGCTGCACCAAGAGCTACTTAAGGAATCGATGCAAAACCTCTGAAGACCAGCGCAATTTCCTTCTTCACAAAAAGTAAACAAAAATGGAACAGTGTCAGATTTTAGTGGTTGTAGGGTTTCTTGATTCATATACATTACTGGTTTGGACATGGCCTGTTAGCCGCTAATGCTAGCGACGTCCTGCAGGCGCCGTTACAACGCGCTGAGTCTGTCCACTAAACCAGGCTGTTCCAATGCGGGATAAGCAGGAATCTCACAAAATTTTATTTCTTTCCTGATTTCTATAAATATGGCTTAAATTAAAGCTGAGGAAATTGCTGATGTTTGTAAGTTTTCTCCCTTGATATAAATCTATAAGCAGTTTGGTTTCTATCAAGATTTAAAGGGGACTAACCAAATTGCTCTTTTATATTGGTGAATAATTACATAGTTGCTGCTGTTAATTTTATTAGTTTGTCAAAATGTAACAAGGCATGACTCATATACTCTATATGAAATATGTTATCCTATTTGATAATTAAATGTTCAAATAAATGATGCGATTAGTCCCGTTTTGTCATTTATTAAAGGTTTAAAAATGACAGCAGCTGCAGAGTGCCACAGCAACAAAACAATAAGCTGATAAACAGTAAAACAACTTTAAGCCATTTATATTCTGCTTTTCCTCACTTTCTGTGTCAGCACACAGACCCATTGCCATGACAACCGACACAGTATTTTTGTTAACCAGAGAGTAATATATTGACCAGAATGTCCTGCACTGTAGCTAACTTTCTGCTTTTGAAATGGTCTCTAGTCAGGTTTCATTCAGACAGGTTTTCTACTGTTTTAAAGTCCACTTCAACCGGACCCACACAGAAGTTTTTAGGTGGATCAGAGTTTGGGTTTTAAGTCTGTTTTGGAATTCAAATTTGCATTCTCACCTCCCCAAAAAATCTGACCTTCTAGACAAATGGATTAGAGTCTGATTCAGGAATCTAATCCTAGGTTGGTCTGAATGCCCACTTAATATTATAGCTACTGTGCCAAGTTATCAGTTTAATGAAGTTTTACTCTTCAATTCAAAAAAAAAATTATCACAAAGGAAGTTTAAGTGAAAAATTAACAGCCAACCCAGCCAAATGTAAATTATATCATCCAAATGTATTCAGAGTTCCTGTGGATGGTGATGCTGTGAGCCAGAAGGAAACATTCTGAAAGAAGCCTCTGATTGTTCCTGTACAGCAGTCTGATATCTGTCACATATGATCTTGACATGACAGCTAGCACAGACAATATTTACTTATAGTGATCCCCACTAGTTTATACCACTGTGGTTACTAATCTTGCTGGTGTCCGATTGATAAAATACAAAAATATTCATACAAAATTTTGGACTGTATAAAGTTCACAAGATTAGTCGGGGACCATATTTTACAAATTACATACATGAACCTGGATTTATAAATTACATTTCAGTGTTCTTTGAAAGGGTAGTGTGTTAACAGGCAGCACAGAAATATTCCAGAATTACATGTGGATGACACCATCAATTCATGGCTAGCATTTATAATCCAACTTATTTGCTTTTGCTACATGGCTTTAAATCTCTGCCTGGTTAAAAAGCTGGGCAGAGACCGACTGGAGTCGGGGATATGATCCTTGCCAGGATTTCCCTCAGTGTTTTATAAGCATTGCACCACCAGGCTTTGAACCAGTAACAGTGAGTGATGGGTCAGCAGCATCACTCAGAGTGATGAGAGTGTTTAGGTTCTAAAAGCCTAAATGCTCTGGATTATAAGGGAGGGGCTACAAACACAATGAGAGGTAGAGAAAGAGTGAGAAAGTAAGTGAGAGAGAGAAAGAGTGCCATCTCCCCACTGTTTTTCTTTGGGCTGCTCAGCTCTTACTCTTTCAGTGGCTCTGCTGAGCGGTGTCCTCTCTGCTCATGGTGGAACTTTGCTTTGATTACCATGGCAGCCTTGTGGCCAATCACATGTGTGGATATGGGATCATACAATTATGTGTAAACAGAGAGGGGGACAGACAGGGTTAGGGTTGAGCGAAATTAGTCTAATAAAAATTCACAAAGCGTACAATGAGATGTGTATGTGTACAATATTATCCACATGCGTACAAGATTTGAAAGTGTACCACATTATTCACAAATGTGCATAACAATGCATACATGTGTGTCTCCACATTCACATATGTGTAAACAGTTTGTCAAATTTATACGTTTCAAACTGCATAAGTAGTACTAAGTTACGCATAGCAATCTGAAAACATGCAGGCCACCAGGCCTTACTTGAGATCCCAGTTAGGCGGTGCGTTGGTGGATCAGTGGTTCAGCTCATTTCCAGATGTAAACAATAACATGCAAGGGGTCCATAACATCTCATAAAGAAAAGCTGAACTAATGACATTTTTAACACTACAGACCTGCTCACTTTGCTGTGTTTTGGAGCAAGGTATAGGATGGTGACCTCCTGATAACCTAAAAAATTCATTTTTAATGTCTTCCGGGGAAATTTGTGATTTCCTTTCGAGGAAATCACAAATAAAAATTTTAACGGCACAAACCTGAACAAACGGAGCACTAACTACTCAGTCTATTTGCTGAAAATTTTCACGTGGGTGGGCAGATCTCGCCAGACTTTTTTCACTACAAAAACAAAATCGCAGTGGGTGCCCCAACCACTGGGCTTAGAAAATTTTCTGGGGGAAACCCTGTTTAATCATATAAAGAAATAGCTCAGCACCCTCTGCAGCATGACAGGAAACTCCACAGTGGGACCAAAAATAAAGTAAGATAATGATTCAGCTATTACAAAACTGAGTACTAAAGGAACTACAGCAGAATCCTGAGTTTTGGAAAGAGGAAAGAGAAATGATTTTGAGGCATTTGGAGCCCTTACACTGACTGTGGGACAACATGATCTCCATTAACCCCAAAGCAGCCAAAGATAATTCTCCTCTTTTTATCTAGAAAGAGTATTATCAGACAACATAGAGGCTGATAATATAATTTCTTCTGTCTTCTAGTGACATGAGCCCCAAATAAGCAGATTTAAATTTAGTACTTGTGTGTTGATCTTTAAATGTGCCAACTGGCTGCTAACAATGACATTTTCTTTGAAATATTTGCATAACTATCATATGAGCCAAGGTATGCTGTCAGAACACCATGACTAGAGCCCATCTCCTCTTTTCTCCAAATTATTTGTAACTCACACACACCAAAAAAAAATATGTGCTACATACTGAAAAATCCCTTTCACTGTGTAATAAAGGGATTAGCAACTCACTAAAGCGGGGACTGGATTATTTTGCTAGACACCTGCAGTGGAGTTAGTTCCTATGCAGTTTATAATTTCTGAGTAGAAAACGTTCAAACAGAGGAACTGTCACAATCATTTCAGTCTTTGCAACAGCTTAATCTATATTTTTCTGAGCCGCCTTTTAACATAACATGAGCCCTAAAAATGCTTGCATGGTTTTACACTTGTGTGGCAGCAACAGAGACATGCTGCTGTGCAGCAAACCAGCAAAAGGAAAAGAACTTTGTAGAATCCCTCCACAGCCCCAAACTAACAGAGTGAGTTGAGTAATTCTGTTGGATGCAGATAATGTTAGCCAGTCATGGCCAATATATCATGTTAAGCTTGTTAACAAGAACAAGCTACTGATTTTGTTATCTAAGTTACAAAGTGGGTAGTACTGGTTATATTTACTTGAGTAACCTTTTGGGAAAACAAGTACTTATAAGAGTAGCTTTACTGCACTGTACCTTTCTTCTTTTTCTTGAGTAATATTATTATTACTACTCTTACTTGAGTAGTAGATTGATTCTGCATTTAAAGAAATAGACTTCAGAGACTGGAAACATTAGATTCTTAGATTTCTGCAATGTATGAGCTAATGTTTATGCAAGTTTGAGCATAAGTGCTCAACATTTTATACATGTCATCCCTATCATTTATTTTGTATTAATAAAAATGGTAATTTTATTTGAACGGTTTATGTATTTATATTAAAATAAAAGCTTACTTACTCTGCCCCCCAAATTAAGTCAATGTTCCCTCCCTGCTAAATTCTTCTGGAGCCGTGGCTGGGTTTGCTATATGGATTTCAAATTTGATAATATTTTGTAGTACTATCATGACATCAGTAAAAGTCAGGGCTAACCCTGGAAGGAAAGCCCCGGTTACAATACAATAAATGCCTACTTCTAGTCGCAGAAAAAAGTACAGCAAAAAATATCACAAGGAAGTACAATATATGATCATTTATTTACTCATTCCAAAAAGTGGAACCCATTTTCTAGATTCTTTACACATTAAGTAAAATATCTTAAGTTTTCAAAGATACGTCAGACTTTTACTTACAAACTATTACTTTCTTTGTTCTCAATACGAGATTGGGACTTCTTTTGTGTGAATTACTACATCAATGCATTGCAGCATTGAGAAGATCTCCCAGTGGTTCTACTGAAGTGTTCTGGAGGCCCATGTTGCTACAGGGTTAAAGGTCAGGTCAGTTTGCTGGGTAATCAAGCATGGTATACCATTGTCATTGAACCAGCTTGTGCTACCTTTAGCAGCGTGGGCCATATCCATATCAGGTTGCAGTTATTTCTGTTGCTGGTTTACCTTTTCCTACCACACATTTTCTTTCCATTTAACTTTTTATGAAGATGTTTTATTTATTTATTTTTTTGCCATGTTTTTATTTTCTGACACATTTCCCTGTATGTTAAATTAATTTACAAAATACTTTTTGAAATGAGTGACCACAATTATTGAACTTTTAATGAAATTCTGAGTTTTCATCCAACAGTGCATCTCATCTTCTAAGACAGTCTGAAAAGCTGCAAACAGCATCATCAGAGATGCAATAAGTTTATAGCAGATGTACAAATGATCTAGTCATCTGACTGATAATTGCAGCAATCAACGTTATTAGCAGAAACATAGGGCCTCAAAACCAAATTTCGCTTGGGCCCCCATGGAGGCTTGGGCCGGCCCTGATCAGCGTGAAATCAGTAGGACACAGTAGATCATAGCAGGGCCCGGATCCTCCTGTGTGACGCAGAACTTCCAGTATGAATCTGCTCCCTTAGGAGCTTTGAGGTTCTGATTTTTAAAAAAGGGGGGAAAGAAAAAAAATTTAAACATGTCGGAGGAAACTCAACTTTCCATCTCCCTCCTGTCTTCCTTCGCCTTCCTGTGGGCCTCAGATCATTCCAGCCTTTTAAAGCTGCTCTCAAGCACCGCTTGTGGTCGCGATGGAAACTTAAACTGGTTGGAACTGGAGACAGAAACTCGTGGAGTTCGAGAAACTTTGGGTTTGTCCCTGCTACAGACTTTAGAAGCTAAGATGTTTGAAGACTGTTGTTTTTCTAACATGAATAACTCCTTTTTGTACAAAAGAGTAACTAAGCAAGCAAATGAAAAAGTTTTTAACAAGCGAGTGTCGAAGAAAGGAAGCACTTACTTTGCTTTTAACTTCAGCAGACAAGCCGTAAGCAGGTCCTTTATTAAAATAGGTCATTTTCTGCTCCTAATCCCAAATACAGAAGCAGAAGCAGCTGAAGAAAATCTGGTCCAGCAGAGCCGCAGAAACAAAGCAGAGAGAGAGAGAGAGAGAGAGAGAGAGAGGACGTGGTGGGAACGACATGACGTCACAGAACAGCCAATCAAATTCTCATCTTCTGTACATCTGTGTTTTATATTATAGATATAAGCATGTACAATATACATCGAAAATGTACCATAACTATGCTGAAACTACATACAAAGAACAAACAAAAAAACTAAAAACCAAAAATGAAAACTTAGCAGGGCATTTTGAATATACAACATAAAAGTCCAGGACAATACATTAAAGTACAAATGTTTTTTTTATTATTATTTCTTTAGAAAAAAAAAAAAAAGGCATCAGCTGAAAATCATTTCGACTTCACAAAAAATAAGGATTTATACAACAGATTTAGCTCCTCATCAAAATGTAATGTTGCAGGTTTTCTCAGTTTTTGATTGTGACCTTGGTTATGTGTGGAGAACCTTAAATTCTCTTTTTACCAGATCACACAGATAAGTTTGTGAAAATGACCAGAGGCACTGTTGCAAATTAAACACACTGTATTGAGCTCACAAAAGCCTACAGGCAAAAATAGTCAGTTTATTTTATTGTACAACAATGACCACACTAAAACCAGAAGTCTATGTTGGCCCTGGAAACCTTACAGCTGAAAATTATAGTTTAAACCCAATTAAATAAAGTTTGACTGCTTGGGGAGGAATAATAATAAAGAAAACACAAATATAACTAAATGCACCTGAGTGTTCCCCAACAAAAACACACTCACACAGAAATCCCTGGTGAATACAGTAACTAAAAGAAAAACTCCCCTTCCACTCGTCTCCTCAATGTAGATAAAAACAGCTTGGGACCCAGAGACAGCAAAGGTCCTTTTGGTTTACAAACAGACAGAGGACAAGACGATAAAAACTCTTCCTTAGACAAAAACCCAAATAAAGAATATACTTTTGGACTATGGCCTAAGAAGGGAGACCCAGACTTTTCTGGATAGCTATCCAGAAAAGAAATTCTAAACTAATGCAACACCGAAATTGAAACAAACTAAAACTGAAACAGTAGCAGGCCAACCTACACACAAAAGAGATGGAGTTAGACAAGCACCTTAAGTATCCAGATAAGAAGAAACTGCCGTTACCTTTTCTAAAGTGAAACAGTTAACTGTGATCTGTACGTCTCTCTAGAAGTTTGTTACCTGCAACAATCAAGTGGAGGCACTAGAAATAATTCTAAACCCCATCACACTTAATATCATACAATTTGAATTTTTAATTTACCTTTTATACATTTTAAGAAACATCATGTTTTATATTACTCCCCCATTCTGACCCGCATTCATTTCCTATGGAATTTAATGGGAATCTTTGTTTCTTATCAACTGTGACTGTCAGGAAAACATTTTTTGTGAACCATACAAACTGAGTCCTAAGTGTCACCTGAATAATAACATTTTACACAGCAAGAAGTCTTACATATAAGTATTATCTTTATTTTTACCCCACAAATGTGTGTGTGTGTGTCAATTATGAGTACTGTAACAGTGTTATTGTCACAAATCAACATATTAGCCTTCTTCAAAGTTAGCCAACACAAGTTATTTAACCAACTAGCTAACATTACCACCTATACTTTATTGTGCATGTGTATTATTTGTGTGTGTGTGTCTCTCTGTGTGTGTCTGACACCCTGGATGAGAAAACTAAAGAGAGAAAATGTGTTGAATGGCATGCAAAACCTGTTGATCAATGTGTTCAAGGTTATTTATTTTATCTTTTCAATAAATAAAATAAAAATTCATAGCTATGTAAATAAATGTACAAATAGATGAGCTGGAAAAGAATACAGTGCCTTCTCTGGGTCGGGGGTAGAGGGAGGGTGTCTTGCCCTAGGTGGAAGAGTTCAAGTATCTCTGGATCTTTTTCACCAATGAGGGAAAAATTGAGCAGGAGATTGACAGGTGGATTGGTGCAGCGTCTGCAGTGAAGCAGGTTCTGTGCCGGTCCGTCGTAGTGAAGAGCGAGCTGAGCCAAAAAGCAAAGGTCTTGATTTACCGGTCAATCTATGTTCCTACCCTCATCTATGGTCATGAAGCTTTGGGTCATGTCCAAAAGAACAAGGTCATGAATACAAGCAGCCAAAATGATTTTTTCCCATAGGGTGTCTGGGCTCTCCCTGAGAGATAGGATGAGAAGACTCAGAGTAGAGTCGCTGCTCCTTCACGTTGAGAGGAGCCAGTTGAGGGGCATCTGGTCAGGATGCCTCCTGGACGCCTCCCTGGTGAGGTGTTCTGGGCACTGAGGAAGACCCAGAGGAAAACCCAGGGCACGCCGGAGGGACTGTGTTTCTCAGCTGGCCTCGGAACGCCTTGGAATTCCCCCAGAGGAGCTGGAACAAGTGGCTGGGGAGAGGGAAATCTGGGCCTCCCTTCTTAGGCTGTTACCCGTACGACCCGACCCCAGATAAATGGGGGGGAGGGGAGGGGGAGAAAAAGAGAGAGAGAGACAGAGAGGAAGGAAGGAAGGAAGGATAAACGCACACACATATACACTCACATGCATGATACACATAGCATAATACAATACAGACGGTAATGTTAATTAGCTAGTTTCAAGAAATGTGCTCTTCCCCCCCTCTTACACCCCCCATGCCCACACACACGCAAACATAATGGATATTGGCATTGTCCATTATTGATATTTCATCATTGCTGTTGTCATGTTGTTTTAAAAATGTTCTACAAATTGTTCTAAAAACTGTTAAAATATTGAAAAATCTAAATATTTCAAACATGAAACAATTCTTGTGTGAAATAAAACAGAGTAGAAAGTATAATATAAAACATTATTTTGAATCAAAATGATAAAAGTAGCATAAAAACACATTGATTGTAACCCAGGTCAAAAAAGACCCACTCACACAAGACTGTACAGTGAGTCACTCACGCATCAGAGGGTTAAGTATGTCTAACAGAGTGACAAGGCTGTTATAGTTTCAAAAGCAGCTGTCACTAGTGAGAAATGAATAAACCACCGATTAACGAACCTTTGGGTGAAGCAATGGGCTGGGACACTTTATTGCTTCACGAGGCTTCATTTGGCCATCACTAACTCCAACTGCTGCTGCATCCATGTCTCTTAGTCAATTGTGCCCATAATGCCTTTTCCTTCGTCTGAAGCTGCTAACCTCACCTCTGTTTTGGTCAGGTGCTTCTCTCATGAAGTAGGTTGTAGATGGTGAGGAGAAAAGCGGTAGACCCAGGTAGAAATGAAGGTAATGATGATTTAATGACGAAAATCTCAACAATCCAGACATCCTAACCCTAACAATGGATGACTACATTTCTATACTTAACAGTTTGAGAGACAAGAGACTTGAAACGTAAGACGGGGGGGCGAACAGAATAACGTAATCAGACAGGAGGACTTAACGTAAGACCTGGGAGAAAACTAAAGTGAGCAGGCGGCCCTCCAGGACCCACTTTGAGCAACACTGGATTAAACGTTGGCATGAATTTGCTTCACTAGTCTTTCAAATCTTATGAGATCATCAAATAAACCAAAGAAACAAGGCAGGACAATGAAATGATTAAGTAAATGTTGGGTCTTTTCCAGTACCCAACAATATTCCCAAGGACACTTGTTAATTCTTCAAGTGATTCAATATCTGATATCCATGCTTTTATTTTGAAGGAAGTTTGTTCAGTTTATTTTCTTCTTGACGTTAAGTCTGCTGATCTGTTTTCCGTTTTACTGTTGAGATCGGTGCCGCAGTCATTGATGATGTGAGTAGTTGTGTTGGTTATGTGGCATGAATGGGTGGATGCCGGTTATCCCTGCTGACGGAGTTGTTTGGCTGCTGGTGTATTTCTATAGTTTATTAATGTTGGTTTTAATCTTAATTTTTAATGTGTTTGAATTACTAAAACTATCTAGCACTTAACCGTTAAGAGATTTTGTCAGTTAGAGCTAAACTGATTCCAACGTTTGCATCATTTAAAGTTAAACAGCTCTTATCACAGAGGGAATTAATGTTCATATTTTAACTTATTTGTGAATTGTTATATTTACATTTTCTCCAATATTAATTTTGTATCTTTATATATTATTTCTGTATTTTCAGAAATTGCTACAATCTATTTGCACCGTTAACATAATTCTCCAGTAAACTTATTAAAACACCTGATGACCAGCGTGCTTTCTGACTGAAGCCCTGTAGTGGTTAGTTAAATAATCCAGCAACAAAGGTCAAAATTCTCAACAACACTGTTTCAGCCAAAAGGCATTAAATGCTTTAAATAAAAATCAAGTTAGAGCAGTGTTTCTCAATTATTTTCTTTCATGCCTCTCAAAAATAGTACTCAAAATATACTAATCAAGCACATTTATATTACATAAAAAGCAATGCACTTAAAGTATACCAAGTATAACTTCAATTGTTTAAAAAAAAAAGTACACCTTAATCCAATTTAAATATTATGAAAATACACTAAGCACAAAATTAGTTGTTCCAAAATGTCACACTTTAAGTTAATTCTAAGTTAACTTAAAGTGCACCAATTTATACTCATGATTTGTCTGACTTAAAGTATGCTCACTTTAGTATATTCCAAAGTATACTAAAATCTTAAATACTTAGTATATTTATTTTAAGAGAGGGTTTCTTAGCATGACAGGATCATTTTTAAGAATAGCACATTCAGGATTTGCAGACAGGTTTAATCAGGAGGTGGACCTCTTTCATATTTCAACTTTAATTATGTATACAGCAAGTATGAAAAATACATAAGTGGAGCAGAAGACATCAAGTCCTTTCTTTGCATGTGTGCAACTTAGCATCCATGTTTTACCACCTATCAAACTATTCTTCCCAGAAAAATGGCTTTGGGGTATTTGTCCCTCAGAGATGACCACTGCACAAAAAAATAGTCAGATATCAGGTACAGAATCCTGCCGGTTAAAGACAGTGTCTGCACTCGGCAAATACTTTCAACATAGACTATCCCGACTTTCTTTATTCCCAGAATTCTGAGTAAAAGTCCAGTTAAACATAGAGGAATACAGGTCCCTGGACCATTACACAGCACCTGTGAAAACACAGACACAAAGAGAGGGTTGAGCACATTTCCAGGATGTAACACTGACAAAGATCAGAACATGTTTGTCTCTTCAGGATGGCAGTAAATGGGCCATGTAATGTAAAGTTGGCTTTAATCAGAGAAATGGATGTTGTAAACACATTTATTCAAAGTTGAAGGCAACATTTAGACAAAATGCTTCTCATGCTATGAACACAAAGAGGAACTAGAAATGAAGTGATTGGGCTTCTTACTGGCCAATACTGATTCACAGTTTTTCATTCCAATGTGATCTTCTCCAACGGGTAATAAACATGTAACATCATTATTCCCAATGATATGTGGAAAGGTGGCCATTTTTATTTACATGTAGGTTTTGGTTTTCACCTTCTAGGTTTGTGAGTTGCATTATTTATTGAAGGAGCCGCCTCTCACTCCCTGGCTAAGCTAGAGGTTACTGGTTCTCTCCCTGGTTGTGAACCTTGTCACAGGCCCTGATGCTCACATCCGCATTGCTGCTGCTCAGAGCTTGTGGCTGCAAGTCGATGGCTCGTCCACAACTGTCAATGCCACAACTGTCAACGGTCACAGTTGAGGACCTCTCAACTGTGACCGTCCTCTCAGCAACTTGCTGTCTTGCCTCCCTGTAATTAGTCACAGGGAGAGACCTTATGATAAGTGTCTCCCATCTGTGGTGATGGAAGATGGAAATAACAGGGTGGCTGGAGAGAGCACCAGACAGAGAGAGACAAAATCAATGAGGGCATTGCCAACACCCAGCCTGCTTGCCAGGAACTGGGAGGCAAGACAGCAAACTGCTGAAAAGATGGGAACCAGGCATGCAGAGAACGACCAGGTACCAGCATTGATTTGCAGCTCTGAGCAGTAGCAACAAGGATGCGAGCTTCAGGGCCATCGCAGGTGATGGTGTAAGAGAGGAGTAGCCCCCAGGAAACCGAGAGAGAAAGGTTCTAGTGGGGCCACAGAGGGGCTCACCCGAGCTGGAACTCAACATTGTTGTGCATGTTAGCCAGATGTCCTAGGCAAGGGCCAGATGTCCTTGCCCTTGCCTAGGACAAGGACAGGATGGAAGGAGGCTTGGGGGAGATACCAGCCCTAGTGCCCAAGAGCTGGATCTATGGGTCAGGGTCGTCCACGAAAGGACTGCAGGTGGGAGCCATCTGTTCGCTCTTATTGTTAAGACCGCTGAACATTTTAGAATTGCGTTGTGCTGTCATGTTTTAAGTAAAGGTCTTAGGCATCACTTACTGTACAGTTTTTTAGGGTCCAGATGTATAAAATCAAGAAAATGTAATCACAGGAAGCCAAAGAAGCCTAACAAGTTTGATTTGAGTCTACAACTTGGATTGCTCTTTGCCAGCCACCTGTAGAGGACAGCAATGCTATTACTTAGTGTGTGACAAACTACACTGTCTGCATAATTATTAGTCAAGTTGTAGTTTTGAGAATTAATTTTATTGTTGAACATCTACTGCACTCTCTGTCAATCCAAAATGTTAATAACCCTTCAAACATGAATATTTAAGAAAGTAAAAGTGAGATTTTGGCTTTTTTAGCACAATATCTATGTGTGCAGAATTATTATGCAGCTGAATTCAAACTGAAACTTTTCCCATCTTACTTGTTTATTGTCATCGGTTACAAGTGAGAATAATAAATATACAACTTAAAATTGACAAAACATTTCTGACATTTGAAAAATAAATCTGTGACCAATATAGCCATCCTTCTTTTCAATAACAGTTATAAGCCTTCCACTCATGGAGTCTGTCAGTTTCTTGATCTGTTGACGATCAACTTTTTGTGCAGCAGCAACCACAGCCTCCTAGACACTTATCAGAGATGTGAAGAAAAGCCCTCAAGTTCTCAATGGGGTTTCTGGTGAGGAAGGGGGTCACTTCATTCTTCTTTCATCTTTAAAACTTTTACTGGCCAGACACATTCTGGAGTACTTTGATGCATGTTATGGAGCATTGTCCTGCATAAAAATCATGGTATTTTTGAAAGATGCAGACATTTTCCTGTATCACTCCTTGAAGAAAGTATCTTCTAAAAACTGTCAGCAGGTTTGGGAGTTGATTTTGAATCCATCTTCAACCTGAACAGGTCCAACTATTTCATCTTTAATGATACCAGCCCACACCAGTACCCCGCCTTCACCTTGCTGCCATGGAGCTCTGTGCCCATTACTGACTTAGCCACAGGTCCATCCATGTGGTTCATCAAGAGTCACTCTCATCTCATCAGTCCATAAAGCTTTGAAAAATCTTTCTTCAAATCTGTCTTGGTCCAGTTTTGACATTTCAACATTGTCTCTTGTTCAGTGGTGGTCAGGTTTCAGCCTTCCTTACCTTGGCCATGTCTCTGAGCTCTGAACATCTTGTACTTCTGGAACTCCAGGTAGGTTGCAGTTCTGAATATGACCGTACCAGAAGATAATGGGTTTATTTACATCTTCTTTACTCAAGTTTCTTGTGACCCTGTTTACCATTTGCAGCAAAACATTTGATGGTTCTATGCAGGAATGAAAATTAGCACCCGCCACTGGCCAAATGCGGGTAAAAATATGAAGTGGCATGTAAATTGGAGCAACACATCTACCACCGTGGCGGGCTGACAATTTGAACAGAAAAAAAAACTGTGTTCAGTCTGTGCAGGGGAGGACTGACCATCTGGATCACAGACTGATGCACATACTGTATATGAGGTGGCCATACACTGTCACAATTTAACAAGAAAATTATATTAAATATAATTTTTATTGACAGCGACAGCCCATTGGTTGATTTTATTGACGGACATTCAGTTTGTCCAATGAAATCCCTCAGTCCTCCTTGGCCTGCCCCTCCCCTCCGATACTGGATACGAGGAAAACTGCAACAAAAGCTAAAAAGCACATACTCCCATTCAAAGAAATGTGTCAAATAAACCTGTATGTTAATTACCACACTAACTTTGACCGTTGGAAGAGATTCAGTAGCGGACAAGGAGAGGGAATCAGCGATTCAGGGGCTTTATTATCGTCGGAGGAGGATGATATGAGAGACGTGACCAGGGACAGACTGAGGAAGAGTTCAGGTTAGCTGCTGCTGCCTGGGAAGAAGGACTGAAAATGTTCCACTCCTTCTGCCCTCCTGATGTGTGTGAGTGAGTCAGGTAGGGGAACCCTACATTGAGCAAGCATTTACTCAGAACAACACAAGAATGATGATGGCCCATGGAATTAATAATAGACACGTTCTGAGATGTTTTTAGTAATAATATTGTGAATTTTATTAAGAAACATAAACAGTGAAAAATATAACAGCTAGAAAACAGCCTTAATATTATTTTTTTTTAAAGTTTAATCAATGACTAGACACGTCTTTAATAAATACTACCTGGGGGAGTTGAAGCCAAAATATGGAAATGTTCAACATAGGAAATGGTTGCAGGAATGTTAGGGATGTGAAATTAAAGTTTGCTGTTAGTAATTACTTCAAGGAACTTATTGCACTACACCTTTGTTAAGGTGTCCATGCTTTATGTTAAATTAGTCTGTATAAGTCCATATGTATGGTATCTATCTTGTCAGTAAATCAGTTTTCATATAGTTAAGAATAAATTATATATTTTACCAAATGTGCTTGTACTGGTGGGGTTTGTAATCAAAAGAAAAAATAAGTGGTCAGTGAAAAATTTTCACTGAGCAGGAGTCTTTTCATTTAGACCCCTGGGTTTTATGATCATGCGCTGATATCTGACCAATTTCAAGAGTGCTGCCTCCCTGTGAAAGACTTTTTACAATTTTGGACCTTTTATACTCACTTCCATCTCTTTTTTGGCTCATTTTGCCTGAGGAAAAGAAGCTGCTCAGTAATTTTGCACACCTTGATATAAGATGCTGATCTTCTTAGGCCCCTCATTCAAGTTTATAAAGACTAGAGTTGGAAAATATGTATTTTCCAACTGAGTAGGAAAATATATATTTTCCAACTCCAATGCATTGGAAATATGAATTTTCTTGACATTTTCCATGTCAGGAAAATATACATTTTCCAACTGCATTTTCCAGTTGGAAAATATGCAGCAAGGCAGTCAGTGCACTAGCCTTTTCTATAAAAAATATATTTTAGCTATTTTTTTTAAATTTATTAGCCATGTTTAGCATACTGAATAAAGCAAGTCAAAGTAAAACAACATGCTAGTGATACTCTACAGGCCACAGACAGCATTTAGACCAACATTAACATTTTGGCTAATTCTGGCTTATACACTAATATTTGCATACAAAATGGAGTAAATCCATTTACTCCATTGGTGAATGGGCTGTGATTCACCAATCACAGCCCATTGGTGTGAATCACAGCCCATTCACAGCCCATTGGTGAATCACACCAATCTTGTGATTCAACCAATGGGCACACGACATTCATCATTCATGGCAGTATATACAGTTTATGAAAAGCTATTTTTTAAATCAGTATATTAATAAAAACAGATGTTTTTTTTGTTTTTTTTTTCCAAAACCAACAATTATTTTACGTCGCTTGTCTTTTAAAATATGGCCATTTCACTTCTTGAGTTCGTTATATGAATATACTTTTTCATCTAAATCAGCCAGGTTTGTGAATACTTTAACAATCAACTACAGATCAAGGGAGTTGTGATCAGTCCCTCAGCTGATCTTAGCCTTAGGACAGTATTTCTCAAACTTTTCAGACTGAGGACCACTTACCCCATTTAACAAACACTCACGGACCACCTAACTTGAAATTGCCCCCGTAACAATGCAACATCTTAATACATGCAACCTGAAACAAAAATATTAGTCTTAACTCATTATCATCTTTGTTCTTCCTATCATGAAGAGTAGCCCTGTTTTGTAAATGTGATTTACAGACTATTTACAAACTCTGAAAGTGTGGATTCTAAGCTTTCCAATGAGAGAAAACACATGGAAATAAAAAAAAAAGTTCTTGTGCACTAATAACATTTTAGGTTGATCTATAATTATAACAAAAGAAAAATAGACTTGAGTTACACTGGCAAATAGAAACATTTTCTTTCAGTCAGTAGATAGTCCAACATAAATGATTTTATTTTAGGTGTTAAGATGCAGTTAGTCAGCGTGGGGCGAAACGGTGTTCAACAACCTCCTCATCGGCATATCACCTTCAGCACAGCCACAGACTGAGGTCGGCATACTAAGTATGGCAACAGTATAGAAAAACAAAAGTTCTGTCAATAACCTGAGAAATTTCAGGCTTTTTTGTAGTGACATGCTCTTAAGCCATTTATCCATTATTATTTTTAAACACAATCCCTTGGTAAGCTAAATATAGTGTCTTTGAGCTCACATCACGGCAAATAAACAGTTGTTTACATGCAGTACCTCATGCCCGGGAATTAAAGTTTGAGAAAGACTGCCTTAGAGTCAAGCAGGTGGTTCCTACTTCCAGCAGCTAAAGATCTGGAAAGATGTTAGCTGCCAGAGGTCTGGAAATATGCAGCTGGACAAAAGGCGGTGCTACAGAGCAGGTCAAAAACAAAATTAGAACCTTGTGGTTCACACTCATGTTGTTTACCAAGCCAACTGCACACTGTGCTCCTGGAAGACAAGTCTCAGGAGCTTTTATTCACATTGGTTTAACTTTAATCTTAACTTCATCAACAGAAAAAACTATTGTTTTCTGCTGAATCATCTGAAAACAAATCAATACTATGAAGTGGAGAGACAATCAAAAAACATGTTTCTGTCAAGGTTTTGGGTCACTCACCACATCAGGCTGGAGTCTGAACACCAAAGGGAGGGAGTATCTCAGAGCGTTCAGGGTACTAACAACAGAAGAACTCCATGACTGGGCCACCTCTCGGCTCCGTGGGATCCGATTGATGGTGAACTAAACAGTTAAAACATAGTCAGGATTTTTTTATTTTGGATCTGTAAAGTAATTAAATAATTATTCCCTAAACCTGACAACTTCCTGCTTCATAGTTGGCAATAAAGAAATGTTTGAGATAACAGGCAATGAATAATTTTTTATCATTGTGGAGGAGTGATCTCTAGTCTTTGCTGAATTGTTTTCAAGCAACCACATTGGAAGATTTTCAGCATCAATGTCCTGTTGAAGATCATCTAACAACATTTTAATCCATAAATTCAGATGTTAACTAGGGGAATCCCAACTTTTTATTTTGTTTTCTGAATCAATCAGCGATGGATTTCCAAGTGTGCTCCAGATCACTGTCCTGCAATAGAAATTGATGGTTGGACATTATCTGCTATAGAGCAGAGATCAAGTTTCCATCAACAAGACATTCAGGTTCTGAAGCAGTAAAACAACCATATACCACCATGTTATATGGTAAGTAGGATATTGTTTTTATGAAATGTTGCATTAATTTTACAACAGATGTAACAGGATGCACACCTTTCAGAAAATAGTTTTAAAACCGTAGAGCTGCAAAATATACCCTCATAGCAAAATCAGTGTGCTCACGTTCCAAAGAATTATTTAGTGCTATAATTGATGGCTAATGTGTTCAAATTGTTAGAAACATAAATTTTTCGTGCCAATACACCAATTGGAGTCTCATGGCAGCAGAATCTCACACAGAGCATAAATGACATTCCCCAAAATGCTAAAAGTCACAGAGTGACGAAAGCACATATGAGAGAGTGAGAAAAGGACGTGATATTCTCTATGCTGCAGTCCTGCTTCCAGACCTATAGTTGTCAGGGACTTTAATCAGGGCCCAATGTGTTGCTATGATCACATTTCCCAGATAAGAAATGATGTTTGATGGTTCTTTTTCACCGTCATTTTATGTGTGACCTCCATACTTTTATTCTTTTTTTTGACCTGCAATCCATCATCTCAACATTGATTTCCATGTTTGTTCATTTGCTCCTGTCTGGTGACCTCCACCTGCCTCATCAGGCATGCCTGTGCTGATTGATCTTAGTACTAAGAATACAAACCAGTCAGAGGCAAATGACTCTCTTCAGACTTTTCCATTATTTGCCTTTCTGTAAATGGAAAGCGGTAAAATGTGTCAGATCAGTGTGGGACACTGACATAGCTGTTTGTGGAGTTCAGGAAGACTATTTTTAGTTTTCTCTGTGCATTCTTGGTCATATCTGGCTCCTGCCATTGCTCTCTGGCCCTGACTCTTATTTGGTACGGTGATTCTTGATAACAATTGAATTCAGTCATCCATGTTTCAATTTATGATTACCTAATATGGCCTTTTGAGGAAACCAGGAGGATCTTTGAAGTTTAGGAAACAGTATTGACCACATAAGTAAATGATTATTTTTATTATGGATAATGGCATCTGTTAAGGGCACTTTCCCAGGTGCAATGGACATAAATTAGCTGTGCTGCTAATAGAGGTTTGGGACAGGATTCATTTGAAACCATAATATGAGACTGTTTGAAAAATACTAACATTTTGGACCAGAACTTGTCTAATTCCTGAGGATTATGATGTTTGGACATTCCCATCATGTCTACACTTGCATAACTGTTTCAGCAGATGAAGGTAGTATCTTTTAAGCATGTGGAAATTTTTCTCAAGGCTGAAGTAGACTGGTGAAGCTCCACAATTATCTTTCTGATATTTTGACTAATTTCCGAGCATATGAAACGATCAATCAATCAATCAAATTGTATTTGTATAGCAAATAAAATTTGCTATACAAATAGCAAATTCAGCAGCAATGCATTTCAAAGTGCTTTACATCATAACAAACAAAACACAAAGTCATGCAAGATAGAATCAACAATCAGAACATGACATTAAGTCAAGCTCCATCATTAAATTTGTAATTGATTACGTTTCAAATCCAACTCTCAACAGGTGGGTTTTTAGTTGAGATTTAAAGGAAGTCAGTGTTCCAGCTGTTTTACAGTTTTCTGGAAGTTTGTTCCAGATTTGTGGTGCATAGAAGCTGAATGCTGTGTCTCCTCGTTTGGTTCTGGTTCTGGAGATGCAGAGCAGAACCAGAATCAGAAGACCTGAGAGGTCTGGAAGGCTGGTACAACAACAGAAGATCTTTTATATATTGTGGTGCTAAACCGTTCAGTGATTTGTAAGCTAACAACAGTATTTTAAGGTCTATTCTTTGTGCTACAGGGAGCCAGTCTAGGGACTTTAAAGCTGGTGTTATGTGCTCTATCTTCCTGGTTTTAGTGAGAACGTGAACAGCAGCATTCCGGATCATCTGCACCTGTTTGATTGATTTGTTGGACAAATCTGTGACGACGCTGTTGCAGTAAGCAATGGGACTAAAGATAACTGTATGAATGAGTTTCTCTAGATCTGGCTGAGATATTAGTTCTCTGATTCTGGAGATGTTCTTCAGGTGATGGAAGGCCGACTTTGTAACTGTCTTTATGTGGCTCTGAAGGTTCAGGTCAGAGTCCATCACTACTCCCAGGTTTCAGGCCTGAGCGCTAGTTTTTAATTGTAATAACTGAAGCTGTGCATTAACTCTAGATCGTTCCTCTTTAGGTCCAAAAATAATAACTTCAGTTTTGTTTCTGTTCAGCTGGAGAAAGTTTTGGCACATCCACACATTTATCTGTTCTAAGCATCTGTTCAGTGATTGGATGGGTTCAGAGTCTCCTGGTGACATCGTAATGTAGAGCTGCGTATCATCCGCATAGTTATGGTAGCTAATATTATTTCCTGTTATAACCTGAGCTAGTGGGAGCATATAAATATTGAATAAGCGGGATCCTACTATTGAACCTTGGGGTACCCCACATGTGACCTTTGACCTCTTTGATGAAAAGTTTTCAATTGAAACAAAGAAATCCCTGTTCTTTATGTAAGATTCAAACCAGTTAAGCACTGGACCGGAGAGTCCGACCCAACTCTCCAGTTGATTCAATAATATGTCATGGTCGACAGTGTCAAAAGTTGCACTGAGGTCCAACAGAACCAGCACTGTGGTTCTATCACAGTCAGTATTTATTTGGATATCATTGAACACTTTTACGAGGGCAGTCTCCGTGCTGTGGTGAGCAGGAAAACCAGATTGGAAGGAGTCAATGCAGTTGGTCATCATTAGGAAACTAATTGTTTATAAAGTTTTTTCAATAACTTTGCTGATGAGTGGGAGGTTGGCGATCGGCCTGTAGTTCTGCAGTAGTGATTTGTCCAGATTGTTCTTTTTTATCAGTGGTTTGATTACTGCTGTTTTCAAAGCCTGGGGTAAAACACCTGATGAGAGCGATGAGTTACTATTTGGATCAGATCATTAGCAATAGCAGGCAGGACTTTCTGTGTGGGTAGGACATCCAGACAGCAGGAACTTGAGCTTAATTGACTTATAATTTCCTCTAAGATTTTATAACTAAGTAGTTGAAATTGGGTCATTTTTCCTGTATTTGTTTTGTTTGGGTACAGCATTGGTATTATAATTTAGAGTTGATGTGCAGATTAATCCTTTGATTTTTTGAATTTTCTCTGAAAAGAAGCTGGAAAACGTGTTACAGGTGGCATTAGATTGGAATTCAGGAGGTAACATCATAGGAGGGTTTGTGAGCCTGTCAACTGCATATAAAGCTCGAGCATTGTTAATGTTTTTGTTATGACATCTTCAAAGAAAGCCTCCCTTGCATGTTTTAGTGTTGAGTGATAGTTTCAGTCTTTCTTTGTAGATGTCATGATAAACGTGAAGTTGAGTTTTACGCCAATTTTGTTCTGCCCTACGGCAGAGTTGTCTTGCAGATCGAACTGTTTGTGCATTTCTCCATGGAGATTTCTTCCTACCAAACAAAAACTTCACTTTAATGGGGGCAGTGGAATCAATGATATTTGAAACTTTAGACTGAAAATCATCTACCAACTTATCTGCATCATTACAGCTTAAGGATGAGGAAGAAGAGTAGATTTGATTAAATGTTTCTGCTATGTTTTCTGTGAAAGAACATTTTGTGACAGTAGCTGTTTGTTCAAGTGGGTTAAAGGGTAAAGAACTTTCAAAGATAACAGCAAAGTGATCCAAGAGGGCGACATCAGTTACAAAGACATTGGAGATATTCACACCCTTACTGAGAACCAGGTCCAGTGTGTGTCCTTGAGTATGTGTTGCTTGTTTGACATGTTGAGTTAGACCAAAATTCTCTAAAATATTAGAGAGCTTTTTTGCCCCTCTGTCTGGGGAGTTGTTAACATGAATGTTAAAATCACTGACAATTATTAAACAATCATAATCAATGCATATGAGAGATAGAAGCTCATTCAAGTCAGTAAAGAAATTTTCCACATATGTTGGAGTTTTGTATAAATTTAGTGTCAAAGTTTGTTTGTGGTCTTTAACCTCAATTCCAAGATACTCAAAAGATGTGAAATGGCCTAAAGAAATTTTACTACAATTTATGATATTCTTAAATATTGAAACCACGCCTCCTCCTTTTTTATGTTTTCTATTCTCACTTAAAAAATTGTAGTTAGGAGGCGCTGATGAAGGCATCATATCACAGAAAGCAGGGTTTTCCAGAACTACCTCCAATTAACTCTGTCAGTCAATCAAAAGTCTTCAAACCCATGATGTCATTATCTGAGTTTTCAGTCATTGTTTACTGAAATAGTAATTATTCTGTACTTAAACCTCTGATTTTGAAGTCGATTATTTAAAAAATCCTTGAAATATTATCTCTCTCATTATTGTGGCATTCAGTACATAAATCATTCAGGTAATTCTAGCCCATCTAACACGAGAAGTTCCCTCTGATTTAACTTCAGACAGTGAGAAAATCAGATGTTTTTCCATTCAGTGAACTTTTGGTTTCAGCGTTAGATTTCAGCAGCTGTTCCGGTTCTTCCTGCTACTTACTACCGCAGTGAAGTCGACACATCAGTGCTTGTACCTGGACGTCAGCATGTGACTGTGGTTTAGAACTTTCAAAGGCGACAATTTTCTCCTCACTCATCTTGTCAGTGTCAGCGATCACGTAGTGTCGAGGTGTGTAGGCAGCGGAGAGGCTCTCCATCAGCCGCACGATCTCTGTGGTGTGACCACCTGGGAAGCAAGCAAACAGGAAGAGAAACTAAATCAACATGCAGTTGCATCACCCAGAGAAACTTGGTCACCAGTTTCTTTTTACTGATGACCGTCACTAAAGTGAACACAGAACAGCTGTCCTGATCTGGTTAGACATGATGTTGTGAGCCAGAAGAGGCCGCTTACAGCTGAGGACTTGACCAACTTGCCTGCCTCTATGTTGAACCTTACCTGATCCTGCAACGACCAGAACCGTCACATGGCTTCTGGTTTTGGGCGGATGATTGGATCCCGAATTTAAGACAAAATAAACCCGAAGAAGAAATAATAAAGCTGTCAGGAACAGAGATAACACAACTCCAAAAAGCAACATCACAGCAACTACGGAAGCTGTTTTAGACCAAAAAGACACTACTTCTTCTTCTGTGAATGGCGTTAATTCTGTTGCATTGCGCCCCCTGTGGTTTGCTTCAGTGACAACTTACATAAAATCTGCGTTTTTACTTTTTCAGTGCTGCAGAAAAAAAGTAGTGTCTATGAAGCATTAATGTACAAAGTGGCAAAGCAGGATAATAAAAGACATTAAGTAACCAGAAGTGCACTTCATTAGCAATTATAATAAACCAAAAATGGAACTGTAGCATACTGTAACCACACTAGTAATATATAAAACATGTAATGCCAACATACCTAAAATACATTTTAAATATATTTTAAATGTAATTCAATCACAAAAATAGAACTCTCAAAATATACTAATCAAGCTAGTTTATATTACATAAAACATAATACTTAGTATACTTAACACTTAACACAGTTGTTCAAAAAAGTACAAGAAAGTACACTTAGTACCCTTTAAATATTATTGTATTTTAATAGTATTTAAAGGGTACTAAGTGTACTAAGCACAAATTAGTTGTTCCAAAATGTCACACTTTAAGTTAACTAATCCTAAGAGAACTTGAAGTATACTGATGATTAGTCTGACTTAAAGTATGTTTAAGTATACTAAAATTTAACATACTTTCTGAAAAATCTCCTTCTGCTGTTAAATATATGACAGATTACTGGATAAAAGAAATTTCTAGTTGCTCAATTTTGGTGGCTCAAGCATACTATCACACAAAATCATTGAGAATTTTGAAACGGTTGCTCTTTATTTACCAAAGCTATGAGGGGGTGGGGGGATATTTCAGCTGCCTGCTCCCCTTTTCTTAGAAACCAATTACTTTATCAAAAAGTCTTTAACTCTTTTTCTTCCTCTCTTCATCAACAATAAATCCTGAGGATTTGGTAGCAGTCTGCAAACATCTTCTTTTACCATCACTGAAGCAGGTTTCTTCAAGTCTCTCTGATTAACTGGGAAAAGAGAGGAGAAGGTGTATTGGGCTCTATCGAGTGTGGAGTGTAGCTGAAAATATTGATCTAAACCAAACAACAAATGGAACACTGGTTCCACCCTGGAAACAGTCGCACAGCCTTTAAATATGATTTTAAAACAACAATATGGCTATTACAATCAGATTTTCATAAATATAAATTATTTAACGTTACATTAACCTATTGGGTAACTTATAGTATTGGTTATTGCACTGAACTTTTTTCTTTTACTTGAGTAATATTTTCATTGCTTCCCTAACTTGATTGATTTTATATTTAAAGAAATGACAACAGAGATTGGAAACATTATATTTTTAGATTTCTGAATTGTAGAGCTCATGTTTATGCAAATTTGGGCATAATTACTCAACATTTTCTGTATGTCTCTGTTTACATCCTTCTTGTTTATTTTGTATCAATAAACATTGTTATTTTATTTGAAAGTTTAAAAAAATAAGCCAATGCCACCTGAACACCATTCCCTGCTAAATTACTGCAGAGCTGGGCTGAGCTGTCTGAAATTGTTTTTGATATATTTGATCATTCGCATGACTGCATAAATATTTTAGAGAACGACAGAGACTAACCAGCATGCATTGCCTCCAGGGCATGATTAATTGGATGAGGTGACGTCAGCTCAGTTGAACACACCCGTGTGAAATCACGCGCCATGCCTTCTCCTATTCCCGTCACGCGCCTGTTACGGAAAGACATCTACCCGTCTGCAGACATCGCGGCTTGCAGCAGCCCGCTCTTTCAGCTGTCCCAAGGGCCCACCCTGCAGGTCCCCCCCCAGCGGTTTCATGGTAAAGTCGCAAGCCGCCTCTGGTCCTCCGTGATTCACTGGGATCAGCTGCGCTCCGTGGAGGTTGTGGGCTCCGGGGGCTTCGGCTCCGTATACAAGGCGGAGTACCTCGGCGAAACTGTTGCGCTGAAGAAAGTGAAAAAGAGCACAAAGAACAAATTGGCCTCCCGACAGAGTTTCTGGGCTGAGCTGAACGCCGCACATCTCCACCATAAAAACATTGTGCGCATCATCGCAGCAAGCACGAGCGTGCTGGCGGACCTGGAGGAGGAAGCGATCGGAGCCATCGTCATGGAGTTCGTGGGCAGCAGAAATCTGCAGCAGATCATATATGAGAGCTCGGAGGAGCTCGGGGAGGGCCGCTGGCTTAAGTTCTCCACGGACATCGTGAAGGGCCTGAGCTTCCTTCACTCCCACAGCGTTGTGCATCTGGACATCAAACCAGCCAACGTGCTGGTGTCACGGGGTGAAGTGTGCAAAATTGCCGATTTTGGTTGTTCCCTGAAGCTGGAGCGTGACTGTGAAGTGAGCGCCGTCAGCCCCCAGGTCAGCCACGGATGTGGCACGTATTCACACCGAGCCCCGGAGCTGCTCAAAGGGGAGCAGGTGTCTCCTAAAGCGGACATCTTCTCGTTGGGAATAACCATGTGGCAGCTTCTGACCAGAGAGCCCCCCTACACGGGAGACAGGCAACACGTCCTCTATGCTGTTGTGGCGCACAATCTGCGGCCGTCTGTATGTGACCACCCCGTGTTTCTGTCTGTGCTGGGGAAGAGCTGTGCGGCGTTGCTGGGCCGCTGCTGGAGCGCAGATGTCCGCTGCAGACCCAGCGCCGAGGATGTACTGCATCAGCTTGAGCTCCTAAGGTCACCTAGGTGATTTTGTTATTATTCATTGTACATTGGAGAGTTCCGCAGCTTTCAGTTTGGACATAATGTGCCTCAAACTTAAACATCCAGACGAGGTGAAGACTTGGGTTCTGCCTCCTAATCAGTCAGCAGACCAGCCTTTTTTTAACAACTCCAAATGTATTTTTTGTTATCTAAAATTGATTCAAATGTTTTCATTAAAATTGTTGTAACGCAGTGTGTGTGTGTGTGTGTGTATATATATATATTTCTGCACCAGATTAATTTATCAGGCCCAATTTACATACTGTATTTCTCAAGCTGTAAATATATTTTTAGGCAATGGTTAAGAAGACAATTAGGGCCACTGACAAAAAAGAATTGAGTTTAATCTCAGATTAAAATCAGAATGTTTTAATTTTTTCAGTGGCCCTAATCCTCTTCTTGGAATACTGTATTTATTATAAAACATTTCAGTTCCTACTTAAGTTTTTGGTTTTTAGATGACTATTTGTATGTTAAATTTAAAGTAATTATTTTTGATGTGAATAAATTCTAGAAATATGTCCCTTGGTGCGGCAGCATGTTGGAGCTATGTACTTTCATTGAGATTTTCTTTTTCATTCCCACCTTTCTGGAGAAAATGCTTTTTTGGACAATCATTCTTCTTTATTTTGGATGCTTTGCAGTTTTTTAAAATTTAGTTAGTATTTTCCATCAATAAGAGCCAACATACCTAAACATCACAAGGTAACCTGAGGCATTACAACCACTGAAAAGGTTGACAGATTGGAGTGGACTGGAGGGAGGCTGGATTGCTACATCCTGCAATGGCTGGACCCTGTTGCCTGGTGTTGGAACCAGGCGTAAGTGTGACGGCAGTGTTGTTGTGAACATGTCCCAACTTTTTGAGACTTGGGACCATTTATGCTGCATCCATGATACTTCTAGTGATCTTGACTTATTTTAGCAATGAAATGCACAAGTGACTGCCTAATTCTGATGGAGACTGCATGACTCCTGGTGTCATCCTGGACATCCCAGTTCTTTTCAAACCAAACAATGACTCTGTATCTAAAGTAGATGTAGTGAATGATGAGGCTTATCTGCACACACTGCTCTATTTTTAGAAACCTAAATGTGCAATGTCCTAACTTGAGATACTCCAAAAGGCAGTGTGTGATATTACAGCTTCCTGTTTTCTGCTTGATTAAATATAAGCACGGAAATACAAATTGAACTCTCCCATCAAAACTCAGCTTTGGAAAATGTACAATAACACAAATGCCTAGATATGTTATCTCTAAGTCTTTCTTAGTTACAGATCAACCCCAAATGATTATGGTCTCTGGCAGACACAGCCTTTGAATGGACCATTACAATCAGGAGTTGAAAGTGTGTCACCTTCAGTGCTCTGTGGAGCTGCCACTCTGGACTCTTCACCCTGTTCACTTTATTTTCAGACAGTGTGCTGTTTCCAGCTGCAGCAGGTGCATGTCCTGGTTAAGAAAAAGCACATTTGATATGTTATTACTTGTAGTGTCTCATAGAAGCTAAAGTCTTAAGTGGTACAAGATTTATAACTAAGGCTTTGTTTTCAGAAAAAGCCTTGGATAAAATTTTCACACACCTGATGAAATTGAGTTTAAACTTTTAAAGCACAGTCCAGAAAGCAATGTTGGGCACATAGAAACTAAAAGAACACCATGCTTATAGTGAAACGTGATTTAGGTTTGTTTTTCTTTGGATGGAACTGGAGTTTTAGTCGAGGCTGATAAAACTATTAACAGTTCCAAATACCAGACAGCTTTGACAAAACATTGTAGTATCCAACAGGAAGCTGACAATGAAGAGAAATTGAACTCTCAGCATCAAAGAGAAGAAAAGCATATACCTGGATCCAATTTCTGAATAGAATCCAGGAGACGACAGCAAATCTGATCTGTGACCTGAAACAGGAAATGCCAAGATGTGGGATACTAATATTTTTTTACCCTGAAAAGATCGATTTATGGAAGTGAATGAAAAGGTGATTTAATGCATCTTTGCTAATTCAGACCATGTTTAAAAGTAAAGGTGAGCTGAAAGAGGAGGAACTGATTTGAAGATGGAATTCAATGTGTCTTTCCAAGTAAGCAGGACAAGCCTAAAATACCAGAAAATGGAAACATTAAGAAGCTTTAAGGTAATTTATATAAGGAAAGCATATTAGCTTAGCATTTATGAAATACGATTGTAATGTTTGAATATAAGATATGAAACATGTATATAAAAATATATAAAACATTAGATTTCTTCTGAATTTTTGTGTAAATAAGGAACTAGGGTTAACCTGAAGTAAACCAGATCATTTTAGTAAGGTAAGCATTTAGTGTGGATGATCAAATGCTAGTATGAAAGGCAAGCTGATATGCTTATCAAATTCTTCATCAGTAAAAATTATAATTATAACCGAAAACTAATGAAAACCTCAAATTCAGTGTCTCAGAAATGTAGAATATTACTTAAGACCATTAATAAAAACATTTTTTTTAGAAATGTTGGCCAACTGAAAAGTATGAACAAGAAAAGTATGGGCATGTTCAGTACTGAGTTGGGGCAAAAGCTTCCTGGTAGATGAGCGTGTTGCTCTTGGACCCCGGAAAACAGTGGGCCAAAACCAGCAGATGACCTGGCTCCCCAAACCGTCACTGGTGTGGACACTTTAAACTGGACCTTGAGCAACATGGATTCTATGCCTCTCCTTTCTTCCTCCAGATTCTGGGACCTTACCAAATCAGTCTACAACAAATGGAAACACTACTCACAGTCAACATACAGGATTAGATGGCGACAAATGATTTAATTATGAAAGTTAAATAAGATTTAATTGACTCTGAGACTAAAAATGAGCTTGACAAAAACTTTGACAATATTGGATTTATACATTTTTTTTGAAGTATCTGTTTGAGTGACAAGGCTGTTACAGTTTCAGCCGCTGATATTACCAGTGAGTAATGAATGAACCATTGAGTAATGAACCTTTGGGAAAAGAAAATGACTTTTTTCTCACTCTCTGTGATCGACCAAGCTACACGCAGACTCATTTCCATAGGAACACCGCTTTATGTTTCAGGATTCTACACTAAAACACACTCAAATATTATCCTCACAAAGAACAGAACATTCAGTCTGTTGCAATAGTATGGTTTTAGGCTTCATGTTCCTTGGTGAAAAAAGAATATACTAAGTATGTTAAATTTTAGCATATTTGAGCATCCTTACTGTTAGGTTAATTGGTTTCTCTAAATTCTCCCTAGGAGTGTGCGTGCGTGTGTGTGTATGGTTGTTTGTCCTGTCTGTCCTGTCTGTCTCTGTGTTGCCCTGTGACAGACTGGTAACTTGTCCAGGGTGACCCCGCCTCTCACCCGGAATGTTAGCTGGAGATAGACTAGCACCTCCTAACCCAATTAGGGACAAGGGTGTTAAAATATGCTCAATCCATCCATCCATCCATCCATCCATCCATCCATCCATCCATCCATCCATCCATCCATCCATCCATCCATCCATCCATCCATCCATCCATCCATCCATCCATTTTCTAAGTCAGACCAGTCATGAGTATTCAAGTTTGCTTATGATTAGTTAACTTGAAGAGTGTTATTATAGAACTACTAATTTTGTACTAAGGTATTTTAATAGCAGTAGAAAAGCGCAATTTAAAGTGTAATAAGTATACTTTCAGATACTTTTTTGGAGCAACTAAAGTTACACTTAGTATACTTTAAGTATTTTGCTTTTTTATGTAATATAAAACTAGCTTGATTGGTATATTTTGAGTGTACTGTTTTTGTGATTGAATTACATTAAAAAAGGTATATTGGCATTACATGTTTTATATATTAGTAGTGTGATCACAGTATGCTACAATTCCATTTTTGGTTTCTTATAATTGCTAATGAAGTGCACTTTTAGTTACTTAATGTATTTTATTATTATTCTTTCCCACGTTGTACATTAATGCTTCATACACACTACAGCACTGCAAACACCTCAGGCTACCAGAACACAGAAGGATCAATTACAACACACTTTTCAGGTGAAACTAATTTCATTGTGTATTCAATATATTCACATTTTTCAAGAGTACATTGCCAATATCCTATCAGAAAATTGTACAAACTGTCAATATATTCAAAGTTTGCAAACAACATGTGTAAGAAAATTCGCACCATAAAATAATAGGTACACTTTGGAGGAAATGTGAAAGATGTTTCACCAAGAACAGAGTATTGTTTTCATTTAATGTCAGTTTTCCAGTATTACTGCAGACAAACTGACATTTCTCCTTCAGAAGAACAGTGAGAATCAACAATAGAACATTCCCATTCACTGCACCACTGCACTTTACAGAAACCTACAAAAAAGAACAACAGCAATTAAACAGAGAAAGCTCTTGTATTTTAAAGAGTACAGAAAACGACAAAGAAAAAAATAAGACTTACCATTTCAGGATGTTGTGGACTCACTATGTATGTGACATCATCAGACTTGATGATGTCACATACAAGACAAGATGCCTGGAGTGGAGAAATATTTCTGAGTGACTTCTTTGCCTGTTTATATTATTAGTAGAAAAAATAGTCTGCAATATCATAGAATCAGTTGATGCTGGCATCAACTATGAAGCTGTTTTAAGTCTGGACTTAAGGGAGACAAACTACCTTATGTCGTATTATTAAAAAGAGTGCGCTGAGTCAAACTGTATCATTGTTAGTGGTTTATTCAGGATCACCGGGAGTCATATCTCTCTGCATCTTTTATCCTTCTCTCCTTTTCTTTTTGAGCAACGACCTTACTGTTTGGAAGAACTGGCCTCAACAAAGATGGAAGTGTTAGCACCGTTGTGCAAAGTCTTCTTCCCATAAGGAGCTCTACTGGACTGTACCCATTCCAAAGTGGTGTTGCTCTGTAGGCGAATAAGGCGAGATATGGATCAGCTGCTTTTTTCAACAAGCTCTTTATTGTTTTAACAGCATGTTCAACTTCCCAGTTACTTTGTGGAAATCTTGAGCTATTTGTAATATGGCGAAATCCATATAACTTTGCAAATGTAAGAAAAGCAGCACAGGAAGACTGAGGACCATTATCTGTGATAATTACTTCTGGAATGCTGTAATGTGCAAACACAGATTTCAGGTGAAGAATCACATCTGCTGATCTTGTGAGCAATTTCCACAAATCTTGATGCATAAGCCACAACCAGACCATAATTTTTCTCTTGCAAAGTAAACAAATCAGCCCCATGTTTTTGCCATGGTCTGTCTGGATACTGTGATGGCATTAGTGGCTCAGTGTAATTTTCTTTCTCACTGTCGCAGGTGTGGCATTGTAGAACCAGTTCTTTTAGCTGCTGGCTCAGTCCAGGCCACTACACTGACTGCCGCGCTCATTCTCGACATTTCATCACTCTCTGATGTTCTTCATGTTATCTCATGAGCACATCATTTCGCATAGTTGAAGGAATAACAAGTCTTTCTCCCTTTAAAAAAAGACCACCATTCACTGTAAGAAATGTCTTTTCAGACCAATACAGTCTAAGTGCTGGGTCACTGTAGTAGTGTGTAGGCCATCCTTCCTCACACAGCTGCATCACACATGCACATATCCTGTCCTTTTTCAGCTCCTCTCTCAGCTCTTCAAGGTAGCCAGTGCTTGCAGGCAAGTTTTGTATCACACTATCCACATAAATATTTGAGTCTTCAACCAACTTTGTTTCAGTTTCTGTTAAGTTTTCTGACATGGGGGTATGTGACAGTGTGTCAGATGTCCACAGATATTTCTCTGGCACATATGAGATGGAATAGGAATATCTCATGAGACAATTTCTAAAGCGCTGAATACGTGATGGAAGAGCATCTAACATCTAGCAACTCAACAGACCCAGAAGTGATTTATGATCAGGCTCCATTTGGAAATGTTTGCCAATAAGATCATTACTGAACCTTTCACAAGCCCAGGTAAGACTCAAAGCTTCTTCTTCCACTTGTGCGTATCTCTGTTCAGTCTGTGTTAGAGATCATGACACATATGCAACAGGTCTCCATTCCTGACCCCATTTTTGAAGCAGAACACTCCTCAGACCATAAGCTGATGCATCTGCTGAAACTTTACATTCCCGTTTAGTATCATACATACATAACACTGGGGGGATGAAAGCATCTCTTTTAGTTCTTTAACTGAAAGAACTGGCCTGATCAACTCCCCATGTCCAACAGTTTTTCTTTGACAAAAGATCCCTCAAAGGCTTGTCTCGCTCTGCTAACTTTGGAATAAACTTCCCCAGCTGGTTAACCATTCCAAGGAAGCTCCTTAGTTCACTCACATTTCTTGGTTCCTTCATCTTTCTCACAGCTTCTGTTTTATTTGGACCAGGACTAACTCCATTAACGGAGATAATATGGCCCAAAAATTTTACACTCTGCTTTGAAAGATCAAATTTATCAATGTTCAGTGTAATACTGGCTTCTTGAATTTTCCAAGAATGGTATGCAGACGAGCATCATGCTCCTTCTGTGTTCTCCCCACACTAACACATCGTCCAATGTGGCAAACTACACCATCTAGTCCCTCTGTAACGTCTGTTACCATTCTGTTCTGGAAATGCTCAGGGGCAGAAGCTATACCGAAGGGTAGCCGTTTAAAATAATAACGACCAAAAAGTGTAATAAAAGTTGGATATTTTGCAGTATTTTCAGTTAAAGGAATCTGCCAAAACCACATATTAGAATCCCACTGTGCAGCCCTGCTATAGGGCAGCCCTGCTATAGGGCAGCCCTGCTATAGGGCAGCCCTGCTATAGGGCAGCCCTGCTATAGGGCAGCCCTGCTATAGGGCAGCCCTGCTATAGGGCAGCCCTGCTATAGGGCAGCCCTGCTATAGGGCAGCCCTGCTATAGGGCAGCACAGTGGCACAGTTGGTAGCACTGTTGCAAGACGGTCCTGGGTTCAATTCCTGGCCTGGGGAATTTGCATGTTCTCCCTGTGCATGCGTGGGTTCTCTCCGGGTTCTCCGGCTTCCTCCCACAGTCCAAAAACATGACTGTTAGGTTAATTTGTCTTTTCAAATTCTCCCTAGGTGTGAGTGTATGTGCATGGTTGTTTGTCCTGTTTGTTTCTGTATTGCCCTGCGACAGACTGGCGACCTGTCCAGGGTATACCCTGCCTCTCGCCTAGACCGCAGCTGGAGATAGGCACCAGCAACACCCTTATCCCAATTATGGATAAGAGTGAACAGATAATGGATGGATGGATTTGCTCCTGCTAGCTTACTGAGTGTTTCACCTACAGAAGTAAGAATATACTCTGCAAACAGACTTGTTCAGCTTTGTGGGGTCAACACATATGCGTACAGCACCTATCTTTTTGGGAACATCCACCATTCCTGAACACCACTCAGTTGGCTCCACTCAGTGTGAGTGTGCTGATCACACCCAAACTTTCTGTACGGGACAGTTCTTGCTTGACTTTGTCCATCAAAGGAAGTGCGATCCTTCTGGGTGTCTTTAATGAAAATGGTTGAGCTCCTGTTTTCAATTTTATGGCTTAAGCCTGACTCACCTCTCCCAGACCACTGCATAGCTTTGGATAGCTAGATTTTAATGTTTCAACAGTTATCTCATTTAATCTCGCTAAAAGCTCCAGCTTCTGAATGGCTGGTCTACCCAAAAGTGCAGTTTGCAGGTGTCTCATATTGTACACACTTTCCTGAATCTCCTTTTCTCATTTTTTCATCAACATCTCAGCAACCCCCACAATATCCAGTGCATTTCTTCCTGGTCCCAGCAGCTGGTGACTTTTTTCACAAGAGGGGGACTCTTGTCTCTGTAGATGACTTTGTACATGGCATATGGCAGAACTGTAACATTAGCACCAGTATCAATCTTGAATGAGATGTTTCTGTTATTTATTTCAACATCTACCCTCCAAGGTTCATCTCCATTTGTAATGCTGCCTAAAAACAAAGAATCATAATCTTTTCAATAGCATGTACAGACTTGAGTGTTCTACACACCCTCTGATAGTGTCCCTCTTTCCCACATAAATGACATTTTTGTTTTTCTAGTGTCAAATCTGGGTCGAGCTGCATACGTTCAGATAACCTTTTATCCTGCAGTCCCACCACCAGTCTGTCACGAATTGGTTCATCATATAGCGCTCCATAACTATAATGTTCTGCTAGCGCATCCAGTGAAGTAACAAAGGCATCTACATTTTCATGCTCCTCTTGTTTGCGCATGTTGAACCTGGCTCACTCATAAATTATATTTTTCTTGACAACGAAGAAAGCTTGGAACCCATCATGAACTCCTTGATACGTGTTTCTTTGCTCATCTGGTAACACTAGTCCCCTTAGAACATCATCTGCCTCTTCTCCCATGCAATAAATGAGCATGTTAACTTTGTTGTCCTCAGAACTAGAGTTCAAGTTACTTGCCAGACGAAACCGTTTAAATCGTCGTTTCCACTTGGCCCACTCCTGCGGCTTTGTGAAGTCAAAAGACTCTGGTGGCTGGATGTTGAACGTTGCATATGGACCAGCAGAAGCAACTCTCTGTGCGTTGTCATCAGCCATGTTTCCGGTAGCCGAATAGAGTTGCAGCCTCACGATGACTTACAGCACTCCTGACACCATGTCGTATTATTAAAAAGAGTGTGCGAGTCAAACTGTATCATCGTTAGTGGTTTATTCGGGATCACCAAACTTCCAGCATAGGCTTCATCATAACAATCGGCATCACCTGGACAACCTGAGCCTGACGCTCTTTTATGAGGTCATCACAGGTGGCCATTTGTAGTTTTTAACCATGCGTAACATTAACACCACACCTTACATCTTTCCATCCATCATCTGAACACACTGGTCCTTGCTGGGTGATGAGGAGGGCTGGTGGTGCCCATCTCTAGCAGTCATCAGATGAGACGTTTTGAGGCATGAGAAACATTATTTACTACTTTGTTAAACGCTACATCAAGTTTCACTTGACTGTTAATTTTTTTCTATTCTTTGCCATTTTAACAAAATAATAAAAGATCATTAAGGCTCCTTAAAAGGCATACTTTATTAGTCTAAAGTATACACTCAGATGTAATTGAAATTTCAGTTTATTTAATAGTTTACTTTTATATAGTAAATGTAAGCTTTAAGTGAATTTAAAAAAAAATCTAATTTGAGCATATATTTTAAAATATACCCAAAATATCTTTAAAAGCATATTGCTTCATTGGTACACCTGAGCAAATACATATTTTGTTCACTTCAAGTATTCTTTTATTTAATATAGTTCTTAAAAGTGTATTTTGGTAGAAATATATTGAAGGTGTTTAAAGCTATGTCAAAATCGGTACAAGCATACTCTGAGTATATTTTGTATATATTTATAAGTAGTACACTTAATATTTAGTATACTTAAAATGTACTTACGCAAATGTAAGTATGTTTGAAATATACTAAAGTATTTTTTTTTCACCTGCGTTTATTTTGCTATTTTTAATAAGTGATCTCTGTGGTAAATTATAGTTACCACTGCTATTAGCTAAGCTAACAGCAGTGTGTTTCTTCTGCATTCTTTACATATACAAACAGTAGCCCTCAACACACACATTTCATTGAAAAACTAAACAAAAAAAAAATTATTACAATCTTACTTTTACTTACAAATGAAGACCATGCACTGCCCGTTGTGCAAAAAATATATGTTCATCCAAAGCCAAGTGTATCCTCGACACAAGTTGAGAAAAGATGGCAAGGAAAGCAAAAATGTCTCGGAGGACATTCACAAAGCCTGTCCTTTTTTTTTTACCTCGTTTGAAAAAAGCAATATCCTTCTGTGTTTGAAGCAAACCTTTCAGCTCCAGTGTTGGTCTTCCTTTATTTCTTATTTCCTGCTTTGATTGAAAATCCATTTCAGAAAACTGTTGAAGTGTAGAAATGTAGTGATCCATGTTGACCAGAGAGGAGAAAACAATAAATAAATCCCTGCACTTGACTTATTTACTGTATGGCTAGCTCACTGTCTCTTACTCTGGAGATGTTGAGTCACAAGACAAATATGTCTATCATGAGCCCCCTGCCATGAGGCAAGAAAACTGTTCTCTGCCATTTATGACAAAACGGTGATAAAAAAACAAAAACATGGCACATTATATACATATATTTATTATGGAAAATAAGTTTATATATTAAATGTTTTAACCATTTTATTGGCAACATACACACAGGAGGAACATGCTCTCATCAAATGGCAGCCAGCGTAATTAGCAAGAGGTTGTCAATCCAAGATGAGGCTCAGCTTCCTGCTGCTTCACCAGCTGCATTTGAATGGAAAATTACAAAAATTCAGCGATATAATAAAAGTATAATCAAAATTGGTTAAGTTAAATGAAAAATAAATACTTATTTATCTTATCGTGAAAACCACAGGGTGAAAATAGTAATATGAGTTATCATTATATATTATTATTCCATGATGACAACCTCCCATCACAGCATGTCACTGCGATCCATCAAAAGAAGAGCAGTAACTGTAACTCAAGTGAGGGTTTCATGTGTACATTGAGGTGTAAGAGTAGATTGGCCTTTAACCCCCAAACTGAATGGTTTTAGAATTCCATGCTTTCAGAATGTTCACTCTTATTCGACCAGGTCATTGCTCTGTTTTATTTTTAGCATTTCCTTCGAACAACCAAACCAAACAGTTTGTTTTTCGGTGAACTGTACAGGATATCTGTCACATTACAGGTGGGAAAGGTTTTGAAGTGATGCATGTGCTAGAATGTATGCAAGATTTACAAAGGTCGGGCTCCACTTCGTCTTCTATCTCAGGGCAAAAGCTTGAAAATAAGATCCATCAACCTCAGTGGACATGAATGGCTCAATGAGTCAATGTTACTATTTTAAAGCATTCACTAACTGCTGAATCATTGTTTTTATTTCTGCTACATAATAATGACAGAGCTTATCTTGGAGATTAGGAAACATTTGGGCACAAACATGTTTTAGCAGCCTTAGGAGAACAAGAATTTAACCAATTGGTATAAAATTTCAAATAAAAGTACAAAAGAATGAAAGCATTGTGTTCATAAAACACCAGAGCAGTGGTTCTTAATCTTTTTTGAGGTACTGAACCCACCAGTTTCATATGCGCATTCACTGAACCCTTCTTAGTGATAAATTATTATTATTTTTTTTTTTTCAAATTCAAGATGTAGGTATATGCTTTTTTTTTACTGGTGCACAAAATGAGCCATGAATGAACATCATCTTGCTCAAAGAACAAAACCAACACAGTGCATGAACTCACAACAAATTACAGTATTACTTTATTCTGGCCCTCCAAAAATATTTTGGCACCATAAAAGAATTTCAGCCCCCAAAAATATTTTTTTTCTGCTATTTTACTAATTAAAAATAAATTTTGATTTTTTTCAAGAATTTAAAATTTTTTAATAACTTAATTTTTTTAAATTTGAAATTTAATTTGTTTTTTGAATCCACAAAATACTTTTTTACTTTTCCCCATCTCCATGCAGCTTCAAGAAGTGTTCCCTTAGTTTTGCCGGTGGGAGACTAGAGTTGCTCAACTTGGCGTTGGATATCACGTGAATCCATGTTGTACATATTCGTCCGACCACTTTCTTTTCTTGCTCGACATGTTTAATATGGATTAAAATATTGCGAAAGAAACCACACGACATGCAACTACGACAGCCATTGACTACTGCGCGCACTAAATTTCCCGCAGCACTGATTGGCTAAGCAATGTCACGTGATCCTCTGAAGCAAATGATGGCCAAGTGGGGCGTGTCATCACGACTTTACACAGTGTGTCTTTACATCCGCGGCAGAGGCTCCGCCGAACCCCTGAGAACGATTCATCGAACCCTTGGGGTTCTATAGAACCAAGGTGAAGAACAACTGCACTATAGGAAGACTTTTTATGCTGACAGGAAGGTTATTCAGTGCCACAGCTTTACTTGGAGGAAACTGTGACATCAGACCTAACATGGTCACATGTACACAGCACACAATTCAGCAAAACTGCTGAGAGAAAGACACAAACCACAAAACCACAAAGTTCTTAGTCACATCAATGAGCAAAAAACTGGAGTAAATCACATAATGGTAACTCTTTCTGGTGAAATGTTTGCTGCTGAGCCAACCGGCTCCAGGCGCCGGGCCTTGCAGGGACTGGTGTCCAGACCCTTGCGAATCTGGTGGAGCTTATGACCTACACAGGGAAGCAACATTAGCACCTTTCCCAGTATGACACAGACAGGCAGAGCTAGGGACACCACAAAGCTTGGGGGTAGGTAGAAGCGGTAGGCATCCTCATCCAAGGCTCGTCTCCAGCCAAACAGTAGGCCATGAATAGTTGCAATGAGAAGGGCGATGTAACCCAGAGTGGTCTATGGAGGAAAAAACAAAAAGAAGACAACTTATGTCAAAACTGGGAAACAGGCCTGTGTCCACCTGTGCACTGATATTGTACACAACTTTTGGGTCACAATGTCTGTGGATTGATGACTGTGTGGTTTCTATAAAGGTTTTTGCTGTCTTGTTTAGTGTGATGGGTACTCTCTTAAGTCAATAACTTGTCTTAGAGCAAGTACACTGAAATCACGAGAATCACCTGCGTTTCTCTTAAAGCGAGATAAATGCTTTAGTTTACTTTCTCCCACTTTAGTCTACTTCTTATTCCACCCTTTCTGTCCCTGTTCTAGTTACCTTGTGTTTGGGATTAGTGGAGTTTCCATGTTAGATGAGTTTTTTCATAGAATTTTCTCTGTGGTAGTGGTGAAATGGGAGCTGAATCCAAGCAGTAGCAAGACATTTCTGTAGAAAATTATTCCTGGACATTGGGGGCATTCAATCTGCTGTCACATACTAGGTTCCATAGTATCAGAAAAATAAGTAACAGTTGTGCTCAAAAGAGCCCATTGATGTTCATATAGTGCAGCGCTTCTCAATTCCAGTCCTCAGGCCCCCCTGCGCTGCATGTTTTAGATGTACCTCTATTCCAGAACAGCTGATTCAAATGATTGCATGACCATCAAGTGCTACAGAAGCCTGTTAATCACCCATATATTCAATCCAAGTGTGTGGCATAAAGGAAACACCTAAAACATGTAGGGCAGGGGGGCGTGAGGGCCGGAATTGAGAAACACTGATATAGTGAAATGTTGTGGTAATAGTAATCTAAATTTGATGGACCAGATGGACAGGAGGAGTCACAGGAAATTAGAAAGAATATATTTTTTTTATTTTCACCCACAGTGTGTGTATATATATAAATATATATATACAGTACAGACCAAAAGTTTGGACACACCTTCTCATTCAATGAGTTTCCATTATTTTCATGACTATTGACATTGTAGATTCACACTGAAGGCATCAAAACTATGAATTAACACATGTGGAAATATGCACTACACAAAAAAGTGTAAAACAACTGAAAATACGCCTTATATTGTAGTTTCTTCAAAGTAGCAACCTTTTGCTGTGATTACATTATTAGAATGCTTGATGAGAAAGCTCATCAAGCATTCTCTTGATGAGCTTCAAGAGGTAGTCACCTGAAACGGTTTTCACTTCACAGGTGTGTCCTGTCAGGTTGGGATTTCTTGCCTTATAAATGGGGTTGGGACCATCAGTTGTGTTCTGCAGAAGTTAGGTAGACACACAGCTGATACTCCTACTGAATAGACTGTTAGAATTTGTATTATGGCAAGAAGAAAGCAGCTGAGTAAAGAAAAACGAGTGGCCATCATTACTTTAAGAAATGAAGGTCAGTCAGTCTGAAAAATTGGGAAAACTTTGAAAATGTCCCCAAGTGCAGTCGCAAAAACCATCAAGGGCTACAAAGAAACTGGCTCACATGAGGACCGCCCCAGGAAAGGAAGACCAAGAGTCACCTCTGCTGAGGAGGATAAGTTCATCCAAGTCACCAGCCTCAGAAATCGCAGGTTAACAGCAGTTCAGATTAGAGACCAGGTCAATGCCACACAGAGATCTTAGCAGCAGACACATCTCTAGAACAACTGTTAAGAGGAGACTGTGTGAATCAGGCCTTCATGGTAGAATAGCTGCTAGAAAACCACTGCTAAGGTCAGGCAACAAGCAAAAGAGACTTGTTTGGAGTAAAGAACACAAGGAATGGACATTAGACCAGTGGAAATCTGTGCTTTGGTCGATGAGTCCAAATTTGAGATCTTTGGTTTCAACCACCGTGTCTTTGTGCGACTCAGAAAAGGTGAACGGATGGACTCTACATGCCTGGTTCCCACCGTGAAGCATGGAGGAGGAGGTGTGATGGTGTGGGGGTGCTTTGCTGGTGACACTGTTGGGGATTTATTCAAAATTGAAGGCAAACTGAACCAGCATGGCTCCCACAGCATCTTGTAGTGGCATGCTATTCCATCCGGTTTGCGTTTAGCTGGACCATCATTTATTTTTCAACAGGACAATGACCCCAACACACCTCCAGGCTGTGTAAGGGCTATTTGACCAAGAAGGAGAGTGATGGGGTGCTGCGCCAGATGACCTGGCCTCCACAGTCACCGGACCTGAACCCAATCGAGATGGTTGAGGTGAGCTGGACCGCAGAGTGAAGGCAAAAGGGCCATCAAGTGCTAAGCATCTCTGGGAACTCCTTCAAGACTGTTGGAAGACCATTTCAGGTGACTACCTCTTGAGGCTCAAAAAGAGAATGCCACGAGTGTGCAAAGCAGTAATCAAAGCAAAAGGTGGCTACTTTGAAGAACCCATAATATAAGACATATTTTCAGTTGTTTCACACATTTTTATTAAGTATATAATTCCACATGTGTTAATTTATAGTTTTGATGCCTTCAGTGTGAATCTACAAATTTCATAGTCATGAAAATAAAGAAAACTCTGAATGAAAAGGGGTGTCCAAACTTTTAGTCTGTACTTTATATATATATATATATATATATATATATATAATAAAAAAAATCCCTTCTCACCCACCGCGGGTGGTTCTTATCCTCTGAGCTCGGGTCCTCTACCAGAGGCCTGGGAGCTTGAGGGTTGTTCTGTAGTATCTTAGTTGTGCCTAGAACTGCACATTTCTGGACTGAGATGTCTGATGTTGTTCCTGGGATCTGTTGTAGCCACTGCTCCAGTTTGGGGGTGACTGCCCCGAGGGCCCCGATGACCACAGGCACCACTGTGGTCTTCACCTTCCAGGCCCTCTCCAGTTCCTCCCTGAGGCCCTGATATTTCTCCAGTTTCTCCTGCTCCTTCTTCCTGATGTTGCAGTCACTCGGTATTGCTACATCTACCACAACGGCTTTCCTCTGTTGTTTATCTACTATGACAATGTCCGGTTGGTTTGACCTTACCATTTTGTCTGTCTGGATCTGGAAGTCCCACAGGATCTTAGCTCGGCCATTCTCCACCACCTTTGGGGGTGTTCCCCACTTTGATCTCGGGGCTTCCAGTCCATATTCTGCACAGATGTTTCTGTACACTATGCCTGCCACTTGGTTATGTCGTTCCATGTACTCTTTCCCTGCCAGTATCTTGCACCCTGTTGTTATGTGCTGGATTGTCTCGGGGGCCTCCTTGCACAACATACACCTTGGGTCTTGTCTGGTGTGGTAGATCTGGGCCTCTATTGCTCTGGTGTTTAGGGATCTTTCTCAATGCTGCATTCACATCTTCAATGAGGTTTTCCAACAGGATCCATCAAAGGGCTCAGTCCCACCCAACTACCGACCAATAACCTGTCCCTCCACAACCTGGAAGCTCATATCAGGCATCATAACGGCTAAGAAAAGCGAACACATCGTTAAACACATGAGCACAGCACAGAAGAGCATCGGCATAAATAGCAGAGGAACCAAACACCAACTCCTTGTAGACCACACAGTTGCCCAAGACTGCAAAACCCGACACACGAACCTATGCACGGCTTGGATTGATTACAAGAAAGCCTGTGACTCAATGCCACACACTTGGATCATTGAATGCTTAGATATAAACAACATCAACAGGACTCTGAGAACCTTCATTGCAAACTCGATGGGGCTCTGGAAAACCACCCTTGAAGCCAACTGCAAACCACTTGCACAAGTGTACATCAAATGTGGCATATACCAAGGAGATGCTATGTCCCCGCTGCTGTTCTGCATAGGCCTGAACCCCCTCAGCCAAATCATCAACAAGACTGGCTATGGATACCGACTAAAGAATGGAGCCAACATCAGTCACCTCCTCTACCTCCTCTCAATGACATCAAGCTGTACGCCAAGAGTGAGAGAGACATCGACTCACTGATCCACACCACCAGGATCTACAGCACAGACATTGGGATGTCATTCGGACTAGAGAATTGTGGTCGGATGGTTACAAAGAGAGGGAAGGTCATCCGCACAGAAGGGGTCTCACTCCCAGAAGGAACAATAGCAGACATAGAGGAATGTTGCAAGTACCTGGGAATACCACAAGCAAATGGCAACCTCGATGAGGTCACAAGGAAAAGAGCCACAGCCAAATACCTCCAACGAATAAGGCAAGTCCTGAGAAGCCAGCTCAATGGCAAGAACAAGATCCATGCGATAAACAGCTATGCCTTGCCAGTAATCAGATACCCTGCAGGAATAATTAGCTGGCCAAAGGAGGAGATAAAGGCCACGGATGTAAAGATTTGAAAACTACTAACAATGTATGGATCCAAGATCCATAGATACATCAGGGACAACGCCTCAACAGACAATTTGCTCAATAATGTCTCAGACAACGGGGGACAGAAATTGAGGTGCTAGAGGTACCAAGATGGGAGGATAAGCCCCTACATGGGATGTACCACCAGCAGATAACCGAAGTGGCTGATATCAGAAAGTCCTACAAATGGCTGGAAAAAGCTGGACTTAAGGACAGCACAGAGGCTCTCGTCCTGGCCACCCAGGAACAGGCACTAAACCCCAGAGCAATAGAGGCCCAGATCTACCACACCAGACAAGACCCAAGGTGCAGGTTGTGCAAGGAGGCCCCTGAGACAGTCCAGCACATAACAGCAGGGTGCAAGATACTGGCAGGGAAAACGTACATGGAACGACATAACCAAGTGGCAGGCATAGTGTACAGAAACATCTGTGCAGAATATGGACTGGAAGCCCCGAGATCAAAGTGGGGAACACCCCCAAAGGTGGTGGAGAATGGCCGAGCTAAGATCCTGTGGGACTTCCAGATCCAGACAGACAAAATGGTAAGAGCAAACAAACCGGACAATGTCATAGTGGATAAACAACAGAGGAAAGCCATTGTGGTGGATGTAGCAATACCAAGTGACTGCAATATCAGGAAAACGGAGAACAAGAAACTGGAGAAATACCAGGGCCTCAGGGAGGAACTGGAGAGGGCCTGGAAGGTGAAGACCACAGTGGTGCCTGTGGTCATCGGGGCCCTCGGGGCAGTCACCCCCAAACTGGAGCAGTGGCTACAACAGATCCCAGGAACAACATCAGACATCTCAGTCCAGAAATGTGCAGTCCGAGGCACAGCTAAGATACTGCGCAGAACCCTCAAGCTCCCAGGCCTCTGGTAGAGGACCCAAGCTCAGAGGATAAGAACCACTCGCGGTGGGAGAGAAGGAAATTTTATATATACAGTGATGGCATAGTTACTTTGAAAAAGTAACTTTAATCAGATTACTGATTACTCCCTTGAAAAAAGTAACTTAGATTACTGATTACTTGATTTGGAAAGGAACTAAGTAACATTAAAAGTAACTTTTTAGTTACTTTCACCAGCTGCTAACAACAACAACGCTCCGTCACCAGTGAAATTCCATTGAGCTTTGCTAATATTTAATTGCAAACTATTTTATGATAGTAACATCAAATGTATTTCCACTTATATGGTTGAACTGAAGGGGAGATTGTTTCATGTTTACAACAGTACAAAATAAACTTAAGTATTTTGAGTGTTTTTGTGTGTTTCTATTGCCTGGAAAACTCTTAAGAGTGATTTTAAAGTCCCCATACTGCCCCCAGCCTCCAGGTTCTGTGTTACGGCCCTATTTGGTGTCAGAGCGCAGCGCAGATCTCCTCCTGCCGCTCCACAATTCTGATGGATGCACGGATTTGTGACGTTTATCTTAATATTAATTATTATAATAACGTTTCGTTGCACAACTTTGCGAGCACGTTAATTCGTGGCTGTTTTCACGTTTACTGCGCAGGTCTATTTTCTGGAGCGCAACGCGAAGCTTGACGTCATTCAGAGGTAATATATTAACTTGACATTAACAAAGACAGAGCAGGACATCATCCGGGAAATGATGTCAGACTAACTGGATGTCAGACAAATTCCGGGGTTTATTATGAGTCTCTGCTTATTTCCAAGCCCAAATGTGCAACTTCACGTTAAAAAAACGAGCCCAAAAAGGCGAAAGCCGCAACTCATTCAATTTGCAAGCGACTTAAAAAAAAAAAAAACGAGCTTAAAGCCGCTTATGATAATCGGACTTGGAGACTGAAATTCAAAATAGTTTTTCTACCAACAAAATGCGCATCTCCCTCCATTGTTTACATTTTGTGTTGCTGATATTGTCGCGTAGAGACGTCGGTCACTCGACAAGACGTGTAGAGGAAATACAATTAAACACCAAAAGAAGATAGTAACGCAACAGTAACGCAAAGTGATTTCGATAAGTATCTGTAGCCTGACTACTGGATTTGAAATAGCAACGCGTTAGATTACTCGTTACTGAAAAAAGTGGTCCGACGTCAGTAACGTGTTACTTTGAAACGCGTTACTGACAAAACTGGTTACATACAAGTGTATTAGTGCTTTATTTCTATACATTTTACTATCAAACTAAACCATGAAATAATATGAAATTACACAATTTCATCTGGTCAGTGGTGAACAGCCTGAAACTAATGAATAGATTTTTACTTTGATTTCTCATGCAAACATAAATTTCTGTCAGACATTTTCCTGCCAATAAAAAAAAAAAATATTGCATCAGTAATTGACTCAGTTTAGGCCATTTGAGGTTTTATAATTTAATTTAAAAATTTAAAAGGAAAATTTACTGCATCAGTTTAGGACAGGTTATCTTTCCAAAATTAATTAATTAACAAAATATTGGGAAATGAAACAAAGAGGAACAAAGCATGCTTATTTTACTTAAATACAAAAACAAATGTGAAACTATGCACCTTTATTTTTTCATTAGATATTACTGATTCTGTAGACACAAGCCATTAACATGTCTTTAAAGACAGGTTTGTACCTGGATAAAGCTGAATTCCCGCCAGTTGAGAGAGTTGCTGATAGAAGGAATGGAGGTGATGGCCAGGAGGGACATGAGCCCAAAGCTCATGATCCCAAAGGAAACGTACATCTCCACCCGCCACACTTCGTCTTCGTTCCATGAATTTTCAATATTAGCATGAATCTGTTGGGAAAGGTTAACAATATATTCATCATCTATGTCTGATAGTCCTTATAGATCTGTTAGCAAACTGAGAGATATCAGAGATATTAATGAGATAGCACTAAATAGCACAACAAAGTTCAGTTCCACTTGATGATGCAAAATGGCCACAATGGTTTCAGCACACTTTGGGATGTTTATCTGAGTCAGACTCCTGAACCTATTAAAACACTTAATCTTCTTTTATTACAGTTTTATTTTATAGCTCAATCAAGTCGGTGTCACCTTCAATGGTTATAAAAGTGCTGTGCATATTGAACATAACTTAAAGGGGAAGCATTGTGTGTTTTCCATGCATGAAGCATAATCAAGTAACTATGTTAACTTCAGTTATTATAAAATTGCAGATAATACCACCATTACTATATATATGAAATATGACAACATCGCTTCTCAATTGACCCTTTAACAATGTTTTTACCAGTGTTGTACTGAGAAGTAGCTTTTACTTGTCAGTACAAGCTTTCAGCTTCTCAGCTTTTCTGAGCCCAGCAGTTCCACCAGGTGTTTGCTAATTGCTGCTAGTTAGTCTGAAGGAACTGAGTTGGGGAGTCGTGGGGGAGGGATATGTGAGTCGGAAGCTTAGAAACTGCAGCTCCAAGGAGGAGCTGTGCCTCAAATGCGGCTCTAGGTCCACCCAGGCATTTTGCACAGCTGAATGGTTGCCACAGGAGATTGAAGGATTCCTCAAACATGCATGAAAGATTCAAACAACAGTCCAGGGATATTATAGTGAGAAAATCAAAACATACCTTCAGTGAGAGAATAACATTATAACTTGATCTAAAGCTCAAAAAAGTCGACTTTATATAATACTGCCCCTTTAAAAGAAATTTGAATTTCTTTGCAATTAGACACCTTAAAATGAAGTCTGTCTCTTTAAGAAGCTCTTGCTCTTTCCGTCACTTCTCCTTCAGTGCATAATAACATTTCACTATTAAGCCATTTACAAACTTTCTTAGGAGCATCGGACTAAGAAATAGTTCATATAATAAGCTCTGCAGATGTTTGCTTATTGCTGCTGCTGTTAGTCTGGAGGAATTGAGAATTGAGTGGAGAAGATGCAGGGAAGGGCTGCTCTGTAAGGCAGAAGCCTGGAAGGTTGAGGACTGGAGCTGTGTGAAAGGTGGCAACAGTGCTTTGCTCTGCAGAATGGTTGCCACCGGCGATTTAAGGATTTCTCAAACATGTACAAAAGAATCAAAACAACACTCCAAGTATGTTTTAGAAGATTAAATAACATTATAACATGATAAAAAAAAACTAAAAACTAAAAGCCGACCTTACGTAATACAGCTCCTTAATTTGTTTTTATTATGTAAATGAAAATATTATCTTAGGCTAATTAATTGATTTTAAATCTCTTTCATAAAACATGAAACTCTCCCTCAGACATTAGCACAACTGGAGTGATCAATCTAGCAAAATTACTCCAAGAGCAAAAGCTCAAGTACAAATTTGATTCAAAAATTTATTGATTCCACAGAGAAACCTAATAGGAGCAACTCCAACAAGGTGCAACCTGAGCGACACAATTCTAGAAAATGAAAACAACTCTCTGGTGAAAAAAAAAAATTAAGTATGCTTTAAATATGCTATATTTTTCTGAAATACAATTTAAAAAAATTAAAAAATCTATTTTGGTACACTTTGTAAAAGTAAATGTTTTTGTAAAATTTACTTTAAATTCTAATTGAATAGATTACTAAAATTATACTTTGAATAATCCTTTTACAAACACATTTTGCATGTCTTTATAAAAATATATATTTTAAATGTACATTTTAAAAATATATTGTGTACAAACAATACTTTTCTGAAGTTATACTTCTGGTAATATTTTCGAATAGATTCTGTGTATCCCAATTGAACAATAAATATGCTAAGCATGTTAAATTTTAGCATACTTGAGGATACCTGAAACCAGACTACAGACTACTTGTTATTTTGGAACAACTAATTTTGTATATTTCAATAGTAATTCAATTGTACAACGGCACAATTTAAAGTGTACTAAATGTACTGTCACATACCTTTTTTGGAACAACTAAAGTTAAACTTTAAGTGTACGGCTTTTATGTAATAAATATGTGCTTGATTCTTACCTATTTTTGTGATCGAATTACATTTAAAATATATTTAGAATGTCATATAAGTATATAAGCATTACGTATTTTGTAATGTAATGTCACTTCTTTCTTAGATTTATTTATATTGTTTATTTCCATTTAACTCTTCTTCCAGTTTCTTTTTTAAGTCTGCTAAGCTGTGAACACAACAGTTTGAGCTCAGTAAGTTTATATTTTGCTATAATTTTTTTTTTTCTTTTGATTTGTGTAGTGTGATCACAGTATGCTTCATTGACATTTTTGGTTTCTTATAATTGCTAATGAAGTACAGTTTTAGTTACTTAATGTCTTTTATTATTCTTCTTTCCCAAGTTGTACATTAATGCTTCATACATACTACAGCACTGAAAACACATCAGGCTACCAGAACACAGAAGGATCAATTACAACACACTTTTCAGGTGAAACTAATTACATTGTGTATTCAATATATTCACATTTTTCAAGAGTACATTTCCAGTATGCTATCAGAAAATTGTACAAACTGTCAATATATTAAACGTTTATAAACAACATGCTCATAAAGAAATAACACAATAAAATAATAGGTACACTTTAGAGGAAAAATGTTTCACCAAAAACAGAGTATTGTTTTAATACAATGTCACAGTTTTCCAGTATTACTGCAGACAAACTAACATTTCTCCTTCAGAAGAACAGTGAGAATCAACAATAGAACATTCCCATTCGCTGCACTTTACAGAAACCTACAAAAAAAAAAAAAATAGAGCAATTAAACAAATAAACAAACAAACAATTCTACTTTGAACAGAACAGCACAGAAGAAAAAAGTATGACTTACAATTTTAGGATGTTGTGGACTCACTATGTATGTGGCATCATCAGAACTGATTGGTACAGGGGGGCTGATGTGAAAAAACATTTCTGGGTAATGGCAAATAATGGGACCCCCATTCACACTTTTTGCTGATGCAAAATCAATATTGGTGCAGCTGGCTTCTGAAGTTACAAAGCAGATACAGTCATCTTAATAATATTAACAAAACAATAAAACCATAATATTTGCAGCAGATCAATATACCTTTTTGATGCGTGATGGCATTAGTCATTTACACTTCTCTGTGGTACATGAGGCACTTTAGTTAATTTTCACCCCAAGCCTATGTTGCAGAAAAGACAGCTCAGACGTGGAAGCAAGATTTGACAGTCTGAAAAAAGAATATACAAAAATAACATCACTAGTATTTTGCCAAACTATTCCCACTTAGATGAGTCCTGGACAGAAAATAAGAAAATATAATGTTTACTCTGTGGAACTTTAATGCTTAAAAAAAGGAAAAGATAAATAAATTAAATATAACCTACCCAGCCATATAGTCACAGTGAGCTGTGACTATTTCCCCACTGTCACTGGCCACAAACCACATCTTTATTGGGGTTTCTGTCGATCGCTGCGAATGGTTGACCAACATTGTAGAAATGCAGTATTACTCAACATTAACATAAAACTCCAGCATGAATTTGGGTTAACAGAAATTACATAAATTGTTTACAAGTAGATCCAAGCACACAGAAATAACATGGGTTAGCTTGTTTTTAGCGGTTGCATTATTATCATAGACTAATTACTTAAAATAGCATGACTCACTACTCACCCGGACAGAAACAAGTCGACACCCTATTGCTTCTTTGGATCCTAAATGGTTGACCCAACCTGAAACTAAATGATTGTATGCTTCCAGACTTTTGAAAGCTTTCATTTGGATCGTGGTATAGCATGAGGTCTGCAGCACCAGATAATTAGTTATGTCGATCACATCCACGCCGGGTAAATACTCCAGATTATATGACAAGTCTTTGTTAGCTAGACAATATGGATGGTATCATAAATGTAACTGTATTTTTTTTGATACCTCGTCTTTGCAAGCCCATTTAGGGCATTAGCGTACTCGCTGTTATCCATTATGCACTATTTTTTGAACTGGAGAAATCCACTTCCTGCCCTCCATTTGCATTTCGCGCATCATCCCGGTCACATGTCTGAAACCCAGCAATAGAGACAGGAACTTCAAAAATTATCAAGGAGATGCTGGAATTTATAAAGAAAAAAGTAGCAGTTGAACAGACATTGCAGAGGACTGATCAGAGAAACAGAGGAATTACAGAAAAGAACTGCTGAGACAACTAATGTTCAAAACAACAGTCTCATTTCCTGTTTCAAATAAAACTGTTAGTTCAAATAATGCATTTCAATGAATTCTAAATACAACTAGAAAAATTCTGAAGAAATTTAAATGGTGCCTGCCAATGTGTGCCTGTCAATTGGAACCCAGTGTTCTGATGGACAAAGCATTTTAGCTAAGCTTGGCATTGATGATCAATGGTAAGCTTGTCAATAGCATGTGGAGAATCACAAACATGTTCACTGACATGAGTTACCTCATTCAGTATTGTAACAATTTTGTGTTTCACTTCTGCTTGGGTCCACATGGTTATGTGTATGTGTTATAAGTAACATTGTGTTCTTTATTGTTACATGTAGTGTTATGTGCTTCCCCTGTCTGGCTCTGCTGACTCCCAGCAGAGCTACATGACAGGCCATGTGATAGGCCTGTCATGTAGCTCTGCCTGTCATGGCCTGTCATGATAGGCCTGTCATGTGATGGCCTATCACAGGCCATGTGATAGGCCTGTCATGTGGGTGGGGCGGAGAGGGGGCGGCAGTTCCAGGACCGGAAATGAAGGCGGTTGAGCGTTCGGTTAGCAGTGAAACTATCAGGGAGTGTACCAGCTTATTAGAGGCGTGAGCTGCAGCCTCAAGAATAGCGGCTTGTATTCTTATTTCTAAAAACCGTGTTTGGCGGGACTACAGCTGCGATGTTGGCGTCATTACAGCATGTTAAAATTAGTGTATAAATTAAACTGAGCCAAAATGCTAATGTTATTCTAAATGCTGCCAGGAGCGTATGGGGCATCAAAAACATGTTGTCTTACATCAGTGTTTCTCAATTCCAGTCCTCACGCCCCCCTGCCCTACATGTTTTAGGTGTTTCCCTTGTGCCACACACCTGGATTGAATATATGGGTGATTAACAGGCTTCTGTAGCACTTGATGGTCATGCAATCATTTGAATCAGCTGTTCTGGAATAGAGGTACATCTAAAACATGCAGAGCAGGGGAGCCTGAGGACTGGAATTGAGAAGCGCTGTCTTACATTGACATCCGCCATTCAGTTCAAACATAGCTAATACATAAAAAATAGCTATAATGCTTATTTTAGGGAGAAGGCTAATGTTATGCATTGTCTTTCCCTTTTATCAAGGGAAAGATTTTCCCTTGAAAACACATTTGGTCACAGTACTATATGAAACCTAACTATTCCACCATTACCAATTGTCTTTCATCATCTGATAATAACAGTTCAGTCGAGAGCACTCAGATATAAATGTAGCCTATTTAGATCAAGGATTTGAGGCATAGAGCAAAAAAGTAAGATTGATATCTGACTGTTGCAGAAAGCCCAGTATAGGCACTTGCCATGATTATAGTATTTGTAAATACAGCAGAACAAACACGTTTTGTCAGTCCGGTACACAGGGGCCAAGAGAGTGACAGCAGATCTCATGGTGTGATGGTGAGATTCACCATCTCTATGGGAAACTTGTAGAAGTCTCTCTTGACTGTAAGGTACTGTCAATGATATACACTTTTTAGATACCACATACATGCAGTGGGTTGCTGGTATTTGTGAAGGCCAGGTACCATAACCAATACCCTGCAAATACTTAGAACTGCCTGTTGTAATTTTTTAAACTCTAAATATATATGAATATGCATTAATACATTGTGAAAACTATGTTAGCATTAACACAGAAGTAATATCTATAATCTTCTTATCTCTGCTCTTTGGTGTACAGCCAATCAGTGCCAAGGAAAATAAATGGAGCTCCTGGATTGGCTAATTTGCAAATGCCAGCCGATACCATGTCAAGTGGCATTGTACTTTGTATTTCATCTTCTCAAGTTGCTTTTTCTTTAGAATATCTTAGATTTGTTCTATGAACAAGATCTGTGAATAAGAGATTTTCCACCAATAATTTGGAGTTAGCAGTTCTACAGAAAAATCCATGAATAGGTGAATACAAGAATCCTGAACCACAAACAGGTGGGATCCACTGTACTTTAATGCCTACTTCTGCTAAGTAACATCTAATGGTGAGTTCACACCAAGCACGTTTTGAGCATCAGGCGCATCTGGTTTACATTCAAAGTATGTGGAGGCGTGCCATGCCACACGTTTCACATGTGTAGCACGGTGTAATTTGAACCGCTTGATGCATCTAGTGCGTCCGACAAATAGGCCCGCAATGGAAAAACAACAACCAAGGCTATTTTGATGTGTCAGACGTCCCTCCACATAGACTTTGAATGTAAACCAGACACGCCTGATGCCCGAAACACTAGGTGTAGAGCAAAATGTCAAGCGCCTGCATTCAAAGTGCACATGCATTGAACTTGAAGCATCAGACACATGCGTAGCACCATAAAAGATTTAGACAAAAATGTCATGTTCTCCAAAAAAAAGTTCACCATACTTGGCTATTTTTTCATTACTAACCTGCTGGTAGGCGGTGTTGAGTAGCAGGTACCTCTCAGACTTTCTCAGGGGCAGAGAGAGGCTGTAGAGAATGTGGACAGCAGCCAGGAAAAAGCTGATCAGACCCAGTTGTTTCCTGCTCTGTAGCCAGCTTTCCAACCAATGCGGAAACTGCTTGTACTTGGTTCCATAGTAAAGCTGGTGTGCTGCAGCCAGCTGGCCAGCCAGGTACACCAGGGCCAAGAGAGTGATGGCAACTGTGGGCAAGGTGTGATTCACTATCTCTATGGGAATCTTATAGAAGTCACTCTGTTTGTGCTTCACATATGGGTGAATTATATCACGTACAAAAGAATAACCAAAAAAGAAGATGGAGAGGGCAACAGCAGCAAGGACAGGGCCCTTCCAACCAGGGAATAACTGGACAGGGATGTTCTCGATGTATTGGGACAAAGAGAGGGGACCCATATCTACAGGCTGGAAGTTGAGCTGGCGTGCTAATTCCATGATCAGCTGGCGAGCCTCTATCGAATCACTGCAGATGAAGACCTATCAGAGCCAGAGTCAGAGCAAGAAGCGCAGGTTAAAAGTGAAGGAAGAAGGCAAAGAGGTAAGATGCTAATGATCTGTGTCCCAAACTGTCTTTGACAGTGTTGTGTCTTCACCTGGACAGAATTCTTGTATTCCATGAGTTTAGTAGCTTTTTTGAATCACCATCAGAACTTGTTACTAGGATCTCTACATGTTATGTTCCATTTCTTTCAGATACAGGGAGACACATTTCTCAGTTTTATAAAAATGGAGGATGACAACAGTATTCATACTTCATGCACAGATAAAAGAAAAACCAACAGAGTGTTAAGAGACCTTGAGAAACCAACTCTGTTTCTGAGGCAAGAAAATCAGCATTGCTGTAATAGCAGGCAAGTAAGGGTGGAAAATGTAGGCTTTTTTCCTCAGACTGGACTCGTTTATTTACTTTAGCCTATTTATCTTTGGAAGTACAGAGACACCGGTTAATCAATGGATGGATGAAATTCAGTTGTACCTGGGTGCTGGCATCTTTTGGGTAGCTCTGCTGCATGGCCCAGGCAGAGATGATGTTGAAGCCTTTAACCACGACAGAGTCTGGCAGCAGTGAAGCCAGATACTCAGCATTCGATTCTGGATACTGGTTCACTCTCCGATTGTTACTCACATCAACAAGGACTTTTCCTAGAAAACAACCAAATTATTTGGGCTTGTTTTTTCTTAAGTCACTTGCTAATTTAATGAGTCATGGAATGTGCTTTTTTGGGCTCGTTTTTGAAGTTTGAAGTTGTTTAGTTGGGTTTTGAAATCAGCAGACATAAGCCATACTATGGGAGAATTTTTCTGCCATACTCTAAGAGTACACATGTTCAGTGCGAGAGCAGGATTTCATGTATGTTGTTCTCAAAACTTTTAATACTTTTGCTTACATTTTTACTTTGAGAGCAGAACTTTATGTCTATTGTCTCAAAACTTGTGATCATTGTACTCAAACTTCTCCTCGTATTCACACTTAGTCCCTGCCCAGAGCAAATTTTCGCTTGCGAAACTTTCCGCTTGTGTTGCACTCACGAAACCGACAGTAGTCCTTCAGTTTCTGCAACTTTATTTGCCCCAAGATGTGTGTATTTTCTTGGATTTGTTCTTCTTCTCAGAAGAAGCCTGGAACAGGCACACAGAAAACTGTTACAATGTTTCTTCTTTTTCCAAGTTACAACATTACAACTAACCAATTGAAAACACTTCCGCTACCCAACCAATCAGCACGCAGCTCCAATTCTGTAATGCCTCTGCGACTGAACAAAAACAACTGGGCAAATAAAATATAATAAATAGTGTTTTGTCCATGAATTAAAAAAATAGTAATAATTTAAATAAAATACGTCTAGAATGTAGAAGTCTTTCTACATCCTAAAAGTACTACTACTTCTAGAATTTCATGTATTTTTTTCTCAAAACTTTTAATACTTTTGCTTACATTTTCATTTTGAAAGCAGGACATCATGTCTTTCTTCTCAAAACTTGTAACGCTTGTACTCAAAACTTCTCCTCACGCTCACACTGCCCGATGTTTTTGTTCATATCGATGGACTACTGACGTGAGAGCTCGGGGCATAAAGTTTCACAAGTAAGATGAACATATTACCATTTAGATTTTGTGAATAGAATATTACTATACTGTATTTATGTCCACAGGCAGGATGCCAGCCATTATTAGCTATAGTGCTTGGTGTAATATTGGGTTCAGCCCCCACTATGAAGGCTTACCCAGATTTTGTAAATCTTAAAATGTTTTAATTATTCCCTAACATTGATTTAGATTATGCGACACAAGGTGGAAAAGACTGTTATTTATATGTCATTCTTTCACTCTGTCTAAAATAAGATAGCTCCCCCTTTTTTTGAAGGTTTCATAAAGACACGATGTGAGAGATGGATTCACTGCACTGATGAATCTCAGCTGCTGAATCTCTCTAAGCTACAACTCCTCGGCTGAAAAACATGAATAAAACATAAAACACACACATGTGTATTATATTATATATATATATATATATATATATATATATATATATACACTGTATATATCAGTGCTGTAGTACTCGAGACCAAGGCCAGTCTTGAGACCATTTTTTTGATGGTCTTGGTCTTGTCTTGGGCGCTGAGGACTCGTGACTGTATTTCAGGACCGCAACTGTGAAAATATCACTAAACTTATAGTAGACTGTCCATTTTATATGTTAAAATGTTTGGTCAGAGCCGCTGAAGTAAGGAGCTATCTGTTAGCTGTGGCTCAACAGCACAAACATATATCCTCCAGTAATTAAATACTTAAAGCAAAAGACATGTTAACCTTTTATTTACTGTCATTGCTCAATAAGAAGAAATGCATTAACAATAAAAATCAGACTGCAGTTTGCTAATTTATTACTTTGGCTGAATCATGATAAGTTGCCTCATTAGTAAAACTGCTACACTGCTTTTATAGACTTAAACTATTTTTGTCAAAGGTAGCAAACATCTCATTCATATTTAGCTCTTTAACTTTTAATTAATTTGAAGAGTTTGAGGGGGGGCTGAGCAAGTGGACCAGCTCGGTGTGGGAGACGAGAACAGATAGAAAACACAGAAAGTTATATCCTTATTTCTCACCGTCTTCAATGTAGAGCCATTAAAACCACAAAATAAAATCTGAATATTTTTCTATATTAACCCTGGTGCTTTAAGTGTTACATTTAAGTTATAAAACCCCCCAGATATTCATTTCTATCTACCTGCTGGTTCTCAGTTACCCAGGATATGACAAAACTAAAAAAGGCTTTAAAATAAAGCAACTGAAGTTATAATTTAAACAGATCCTTAACTTGTATTGGGAGATATTTCAATAAATCAATGTTTATGAGGAATTTTATTAAGAGCAGTTACTCAATAAAACTTTTTTGTTTAGAACCTTAAATTTTTGTAAAGGTGTAGCAGATTAGATCAGTCAGACTGAATAAAACTTGTATAGAAGCAACATTTGAATTTTAGTTTTATTTCTCAATATTTTGTTGATATGTATTACTAGTCATTTTTGGTCCTGCAGCTTGAATGTGGTTTAAAACTTTTTAAACTACATTTTACGTTACATTTCACTGTAACTTTGCCGACCCCCCAAGATTGGTCTGAAGAAATGTTTCTGTTTATGGTCCCACTAATAATGACATGGGACTTACGCCCTTGCCAAGACATGCACAGTGGTTTTCTTTGAGTGGCAAAAGATGTCTGTCTAACAGATGTCTGTCTTAGATGTAGATAGATTTATGCAGGGCATAAATCATAAGAAATCTGCTGGCGACAGCCAATTCAGCAACTTCGTCTAACTACATCTATCTATGTCTATCTACATCTAACTTTTTTTGTCACTTAGAAAAGAAGCTCTAAGAAATGTGAGCTGTGTTGACGTGATGTTAGCAAAGCTAGCTGTACAGAGACTCATAATCATTTGAAATGAAAAAAAAGTCAGTCACTGGGCTGGATTAATGTGCGGAGGTGTTGACTAACATGTCACTTACATGGAACAACACTGTGTCCAAAAGTCTGCCATATAGTGACATGACATTCACGAACCATCCAAGTCTTCTGAACTTCTCTTTACTAAGAAGAAGGACTGGAGCCTCACTGAGAGCCCTTCTTCATTCTTGTAATGCTCTGCATACACTGCAGTAGCTATCATAATTTTATTTAACTATATATATTGATATTTATTTAAATAGAAAATAAATAAAACACAAGAATGAAAGAGAATGCAGAGCATGTGCATTGCTCTTTGGTTGTTTTCATTCAAAGTGGCAGCTATAATGTTGGCCGTGATGGCGTATATTACAGCATTGTGCTGCCTGGCTTCTTGCAGTGGGAGAGGGTGAGAGCAATCATGGTGAGGCCTTGTGCTTGGTTGCTTCTTGCTTGTTGCTGTTTGGTTAGTGTTCATAACTATGAACCACTAACCAACACTAACACTGTTTGGTTAGTGTTCATAGCTATTAGTGTTCATAGCTATGAACACTAACCAAACAGCCAAGCATTGTTTACCATCAGGGCATTGCCTTAATTGCTATGTTTAATGGTGCAGACAGTGGTGATTTCTGATATGAATGATAAGGGCAAATGCCCAGGGCGTTATCATTTTAGATAAGCAGAACAAAAAGTTTGTTCTGATTTTAATATTTGTTAAATTTATTTCAGCTGTAAGTATTTAATTTCTAGGTGTTTTTATGGGAATGTAATCAATTTGATTAGCAGTTTAGATCATATTTCACATTTTATTGTGTCTTGGTCTTGACTTGGTCTTGACTACAAATCCTGCTCTCAGACTGAACATGTGTCCTCTTGGATAATGGCAGAAATAAATCCTCCATACCACAGAATTTAGCTGGCATCCAATTAGTTTTAATCAGGCCTTCCAGGTCCATAATTTCCTGGATGATCCGTCCAGCCGTATCTTTGTTAATATCTAGTTAATATATTTGTTGTGAATGACTTGGAATTAAGTGTTGCGCTCCAGAAAAATTGAAAACATCGAGACTAATAGGAACAGCGCAATAAACATGAAAACAGCCATGAATGAACGAGTCCGTAAAGTTACACAACTAAACAGCATTATGGCCGAGCAAACAAATGCAGGGCTGTAATGCACAACCTGGAGGCTGGGGCGGGCGATAGGGAAACTCTAAAATCCTTCTTAGAGTTTTCCAGACTATACTGGCCACACAAAAACACACAAATTACTAAAAAAAAATGTGTACTGTTGTAACCATTAAAAAAAATCTCTCCTTCGGTTCAACCTTATAAGTGGAGATACATTGTTTGAGTTGCCATTATAAAATAGCATACAATGAAGTATTGGCAAAGCTCAATGTGATTTTCACAGATTGGTAGAACATTATTGTCAACAGGTGCTGAAAGTAACTAAAAAAGTTACTTTTAATTTAACTTTGTTACTTTCCAAATCAAGTAATCAGTAATCTAAGTTACTTTTTTAGAAAGTAATCAGTAATCCGTTTAAAGTTACTTTTTCAAAGTAACTATGCCATCACTGGTTGTCGTCACAATTAATTTTTTACTTGTACGCATAAACCTGTTAAACTTTTATTCCTGCTTTCTGAGAGATATTGTGGTGAGATGTCTGCCTGTAAGAGCCAAAAATGTCAAGTTTGTTTATATTGTGTGTATGCCTTTTGTATATTTAGATATTTTCTTAAGAGTAAGATTCTCTTTTAGTATGTTTTTGTAGAAAGCGCCACCTAGTGGAAGTATTTGAAAATGTAGCAAAATAAGAAAATAAGTGTTGAGTCACAGTAATCAGAAAGTACATTAGATGTGACCTGATTAGCTGAGCTCTACAGTTTTTTGATCATGGAATGCTGTGCAAGACTGAAGGGTTAGGGTTAGGTTAGAAGAATTATTTTTGCTTAAAGAGAAGTAAAGTTCATCGTTCATCAGATTTTGTGTGGATTTTGTAAGTACTTCTTCAATACTACTGACAAGTAATAAAGAACAAAACCAAGCAAGTTTTATGATTATCTGTATATTTTCCAGGATGGTGGAGTAACATGTTCAGAGTCAAAACAGCTTCTCAAAGATTGGGGGGAAAAAATTGTGATTTACTTCGGATGCTAATTATGGTACAAGAATTAGTCCCATCAGTCAGAATTTGTCCAGAAAAGGATATCCAGCATATTGGAGATAATGCCTTAAGAGAATGACACTGTAAGTAGATTTATATAGATATATGAAACTAGGGATGCTCCAATCAGGTTTTTTTTCCAATACTGATTACCCATGAGGCCGATCTCTGCCAACCATCCGAACTGGTTGTTGATTTTTTGTGTTAGGTATAAATGCTGCTATGTGATATGGCAATATTTAAAAAATTATCTGATAATAAATTCACCTAATTAACGTTAACATGCTACATACTGCAGGTACGATAGAGCAGCTATTCAGTCAAAAGGACAACTGAAAAACCTGCAACCAGTTAAACATTTAACAGTAAGATTCTCTGTACCCTAAATTATACATGTCAAATAAATCTCATAACACTTATTATATCAAATAATGTCTAGTAAAAGAGGGAAACATTCATTCAAAGTCAAATGCAGGTTGCATCAAAATAAACAATCCTGAGGTTGTCCTGAGGTTAGTTTGGTACTAAATCCAAACTTCCTGAGAGCATGGCTTGCCGAGTAATGTTGGCTCTGATTGGCTGTTTCTGACATGTTTGAGTAATTCTGGAGAACACAGGGAGGAGGCAGACGAGATCGATTCATTAATTAATTTATTTTTTCATAAATTATCTCTCATGTTTGGACGCAGCAAAAGTTTTAATATGTGAATTATTTTGTTGTTGTTGTGATTGTGATTGTTGTTGTGACCTGTGCTAATTTTTATGCCTTGGATAAAAATGAAGTCTGAGTGTAGGTGGATTAATACCTGCCATGAGATGCTTGAGGTCCCATAACACTGAGTAGTGTTCTCGATGGATAGCCAAGAACAGAATGTTAGATTTCTTAATGGCATCCTCATAGTGTGAAACGTCAACCACATGTGGGAAGAAATGAGAGGCCAGTTTGGGACGGCGGCTGCCTATCACCACCTTGAAGCCACAACGAAGTAAGCGAATAGTGATGCTCTTTGAGAAGTCACCTGACCCAAGGACAGCCACTGTGGTAGGGACGAGGCAGGAAGGTCCTGAATCTGCTGGTTTGTTGCAGTGGAACATACAAGCTGGTGGTTGGCTGAAGTGTGAGGAAGAAGCTGTGAGGAACACAGGGCTCCTTGTGCACCCTTTCATAGAGATGGAATCCATCTTTTCTTCCTTCCACTTTTTCATTTCTGTTTTTCTGTTTAGAAGCAGCCCACTAGACCTATAAAAGAAAACAGAGAGGTGAAGAGTTTTCTGATTTTTGGAATTTGGACAGATTCAGATTGTTTTTGAATCATTTCCCAACCAACGAACTAGCAACAGGATGCCACCCTATCTTCGACACCCTAGTGGTAATGAGGGTGATGTATAGAAAGATGCAGATGCAACTTACTGACAAGTCAGACAAAGAAGCAGAAGAAGAAGCCATAAGTTTTAGTAAGAAGCCGCGTTTTACAAATTGTCTTCTTTAACTCTTATCACACATTTTGAATTCGATTTCCCAACAATTTCTTATTATAAGACATTTTGATTTATTGTTTCAATAAATTTCAATTTGTTTTAAAAAACTGACATTATTATATATATACAGATGGAAATAAGTATTTGAACACCCTGCAACTTTGCAAGTCTGAAACTTTTATCTTAGGTGCATGTCCTCTGTTAGACATATTCTAAAAAAAAAAAAATTAGGAAATCACAATGTGAGTTTTTAATGATTTATTTGTGTGTTACTGCTACTAATAAGTATTTGAACACCTGCCAATCAGCAAAAATTCAGGCCTTCCAAGACCTGTTAGTCTGCCTCTAAAAAGATTATATGCATAGATCATATATTCAGGAAATCCAGGAGTTCCTGACAAAGTAGATCAAGCTGAATACTGTTAAATGCACTGGAGAAATCAAAGAACATGATCCCCAGTTGCCTGCTTTGCACTGGTGAGGGTGGGTTTGTTGAATCAGGTACCTGATGACATCTTCAGCACCTTGTCCATGGCAATAAGCAAACAGGGTATAGTACCCTGCAACACATTCAGCGTATTATTCAGGGTATTAGATTTAATTATTTTGATTATCTGTATTACTTAGATTGATGAGAAATGTGCAAAAGATTTAATTAAATTCTTTGTATATAAGAGGAGTGAGTTAGTGATATAACCAAAATAATCCATGAGGGGGACTAGTGCAGTCTTCTCCATACTCAGTACAAGTGTAAGTGAAAGTGAAAGAGCAGTGATTTCATCTCGTGATCATTTTCTCTCCTACAGTTGTCTCTCTTGTAAGGGCTTGCACCTGGGATCCTGATCCTTGATTGCCAAGTCAGGTGGGCCAACAGGAGTCTCTCCATCTTTATTTGACATTCATGTAAATAATTACTTCCCAAAGTCAATGCAAGACTCAGTTCACAGTATAAGTTTGCACAAAGATGATTGAGGCTGTGTTCACACTGCAACCTGAAGTGACCAAATTCTGATTTATTTTTTATGTAATGTGACCTGTATCTGATCTTGTCATGACAGTCTGAACAACACAGGTCGGATTCTTTTTGAACGCGACCCAGGCCACTTGGGTATCTGATATGTATCCGACCTGAACATCACTGATCCTCGACAAATGTCACTATTCTTTGTCCTGATTCATGCAAGCAGGAAGATGAACAACAACCTTAATGGACTATAATGAGGGTTAAGTTGTCAATATGCTGGCTCTGGTTGGACAACAACTTCAACTGTGTAAGCTATGCTCCACCGTTAGCATTCATGTTTACTTCCACAAACACTGAGCACTTCTTTTTATGGCGATTTTGGATTGGTTTTATGCCAATGTCAAGGATACAAATGCCTCCAAATCATGACCTCTTCTGGGAAATTGGACTATAATGTTGTTTTTTTCTGTTCTGAATACAAATCTATGGTGAGGAGGTTGTAAGTTAAGAAGATGGCTGTTAGGAAATGTTCACAGGAACCAGAAGAGGCCCTCCAGGTTTGTTTTGAAGCAACCGATTGGACAATTCTCTGCCAGCCACAAAAAGAAGACATCAGTGCCATGACTGTGTGTGACTAACTATATAAACTTCTTGGCGATGCTCAACTGCATCGCCACCAGAACAGTGAGATGCCTCCCGAATAACAAGCCCTCGACCACCAGTGACCTAAAGAAACTGTTAAACAAGACAAAAAGAACCTTTAGGGAACTAGAGAGTTATTGAGGAGTATACAGAAGCAGTTCAAAAGAAAGATTAGAGACAGCAAAGAGAAGTACAAGAAGAAGCTGTAGAGCAAACTGTAGAGGAACATTGTCAGAGATGTGTGGTCAGGGGTGAAGAAGATTACAGGCTTCAAGCAAAAGGAGGATCAGATAAATGGAAGTCAGGATAGAGCAAATGAGCTGAACACATTCTTCAACAGGTTCAGCTCAGGAACAAGTTCATCATCATCCTCTCCTGTCCCCAGCCAAACAAACATCCCCTGATCCACAGCTTTCCTGTCAAATGTCCTACCTTGCACCTCAGTCCTGGGCTCTTTTGCTTTCACAAGTTTGACTTCAACCAAATCAGGAGATGCTGCTGCTCACTTTGTCTCTCCTCTAACTTTTCTGTATCTAGAAGTCAAGTTTAGAGGCACCTGGAAAAACCGAACTGGAATAAGGCTGCAGGTCCAGAGGAGTCCTGAAAGCCTGTGTAAACAGCTCTGTGGGATTCTGCAACGTCTCTTCAACCTTAGCCTGACCCAAGAGAAGGTTCCACTGTTGTGGAATACATCCTCCGTGGTTCTAGTACCATAGAAAACTCACTCATCAGTCATAAATGACTATATACCTGTTGCCCTGACATCCCACATCATGAAGGTCCTGGAGAGACTCCTGTTGGCCCACCTGAGCAAGGACGTATCAAAACCACATGTAGTTTGGTTGGATTTGAAGTTGCTGATGCTATACCTGCTTCAACAAACCCACTGTCATCTGGAAACAGCAGGCAGCACTGTGAGGATTGCAACACAGACCATAGCTCTAAACCTGTAGCATTTATTTGAGAATTACAATGTTATTGAATTTTACTTCATGCATTCAACAAAGAAAAAATAATTTAAAATAAATAGTTGTATTACAATTTAATTAGAAATTTTACTTTGTAAAAGTTTAAAAAATCATCTTGATAGTTTAATTATTGTGTTACCATGGCCACAATATGGTGTAATTTTTGTGTCTGAGCTGGGTTTGTTTACAGAAACACGATGTATTTGTGAACAAACATCACCGCGGTGCAGCTCAAAACTAGCTGTGTCGCAGTGGCAGTCACAGTACTACTTCTTTATGTCAAGATGTCTGATAGCCAGACATTCTATCTGTCTATCTGTCTGTGGGACCGACTCAGGCTGCCTGTCACCAACCGGGCATTTAGTCCAGCACTGAAGCAGCCTGATCAAGTTAAGGTCAGAAGTTTTCTCTGCAGCCAAAGCATTTCTGTGTTTACAGGTGAGGAGGCTTTTTCTGCTATTGCAAGGACAATTACAAAAAAAAAGGAAACTTCAACATCAGATCCATGTTTTTATTCACAAACAAGTGTATGTTGGGAAAAAAATATTTTTGGCCATAATTTGATAGTCTATAGGGCGCAGATCTGTCCCCCTCCTCTTTCCCATGGACCCGGTGTCTGAACAACATGGAGGCAGAGAAACTGAGTCATTATTTGACTGAGAGCAGCCAGACTAGTTTATTTTGCTGAATTATTATATTTAGCTATAGATTATTGCTGAGGGGCACAAACAAGCCTCCGGACACACAGATAAAAAATAAAATGAAAAAGGACACTTGGGCCATCAAGGATAAAAGTGGCTGCCCCCCCTGCACGTGCCTGGCCCTAGGTGTGTCTGCATCTTGCAGATCATTATCAAACAACATCCACATTAAACTATTCATTCTTAAAGCCTAACTCTTCTGGTCTTTCGGACCGAATAGGACTAATAAAATGCTTTTCCACAACCAGCATGCTCCATGACACCATGACAGGTCTTTTTGTTGGATCACGGCAAAGCATAGGCGATCACTATACTGCAATCAGTACGGTTAAAAACTGATCTCCCCTCAAATTCCTCCACCTTCTTTTGCTGCAGCAGATTCTTTGCGCAAAAAAGAGAAACGATGACAGTTGTAAAGCAGCTGCGGTGTCAGACCGCAGACTGCAGTATGACGCAAACACATCCTCCTGCCTCCATGTTCTGAAGGACGCAGACGTAGCCTATATATGCACCTGTGGCAATCACGGCGGAGCAAATCAGACACGGAGAAAGACACCCAGTCCACAGAGACAGAAACCGAAGGAGCGATGATGAGCCACCCACCTGCCTCGCAGATCCCGTGCATGATACTGTCCACGCTTAGATGCAGTTGTTTGCTGATGCTGCTGCAACCTCCGCGCACTGTGCCGTTATTTGAAGCGTTCACGTTCGCTGGGACATTTCAGTGTTATAGCTTCAACGTTAGATCCTGCGCATATTAGAGTAGACATGGTTGCTACTTTAATACTGTAAAGTGCCTTGGAAGATATTAAGATATTTGCTGGATATTCAGGAAGCAGTGCCATGTCTGGAATTTTACTCTTAGGGGACAAGAAAGGGGCGCACTGTCACCGCGACGCATCTCAAAGGCCAGCACACGCTGTAAAAAAGGAACTTAGGGGGTTATTACATTAACAAAAGAATATTATGTACTTTTAACTAAATAAGTTCATGTTTCAGACAAAAACGTGATACAATCATGTTGGATAAGCAAGATAATCAACAACTTCACGTTTATAAAATTGAATCATGTTCAGCTAACATGATTCATTATAGTCAGATTGATCCTGTGCTGAAGACCACGAGTGAGATCACGGGGTATCACGCGAGACCATGCGAGACAATCGTTTTCTTCTCTCAACTTGAATAAAATGTAGTCAAGTTGAGATAACGTGATTCAATTACGTCAGATTGATCTGCCGCCGACAAAAAAGAACGTCGGGGCTTATTACATTAACAAAAGAATATTATGTACCTTTCACACAATAATATTGGGTTTGAAACGAAAACGTGATCAAATCATGTTGGATAAACAAGAAATTCAACAACTTAATGTTCATTAAATTAAATCATGTTGAGGTAACGTGATTCATTATAGTCAGACTGATATTGTGCTGAAGACAACGAGTGAGATCACGGGGGATCACGCGAGATTATGGGAAATGACACGAGATCAGGCGAAATAACCGTTTAGCGTGCCGGGAAAATCCAGCGGCAGTTATGAAAAGACTATGTTTTCCTCGCAGCATTGTGCATATATTATATATCCACAATGTTGTGTGCTAACATCACACGAAGTGATGGCAATTAATCCGCGTTTCTTTACCATTTGCACCATTTTCTGCTTCTTCCATGCTTGTTTCAAAAACTTGAATTGAGGTGGTGATTGCATTTACAAAAAAATAACATGTTTTAACAAAATAATTTCATGTTTCAAAGGCAAACGTAATAAAATCATGTCAGATAAACACCTAGCGTTAAGAAAATTAATAGTTTAATTAGTTAATGTATTCAAGTTGAGATAACGTGACTGAATCACGTTATCTCAACTTGAATACATTTAATTAACGCTAGGTTGTTGAACTTATGTTTATCTGACATGAATTTATCATGTTTGCCTTTGAAACATGAAATTATTATGTATGTATAAATATATATATATTTCTATATATTTCCTTTCTCACCCACCGCGGGTGATTCTTATCCTCTGAGCTTGGGTCCTCTACCAGAGGCCTGGGAGCTTGAGGGTTCTGCAGTATCTTTGCTGTGCCTAGAACTGCACATTTCTGGACTGAGATGTCTGATGTTGTTCCTGGGATCTGTTGTAGCCACTGCTCCAGTTTGGGGGTGACTGCCCCGAGGGCCCCGATGACCACAGGCACCACTGTGGTCTTCACCTTCCAGGCCCTCTCCAGTTCCTCCCTGAGGCCCTGGTATTTCTCCAGTTTCTTCTGCTCCTTTTTCCTAATGTTGCAGTCACTCGGTATTGCTACATCCACCACAACGGCTTTCCTCTGTTGTTTATCCACTACGACAATGTCCGGTTGGTTCGACCTTACCATTTTGTCTGTCTGGATCTGGAAGTCCCACAGGATCTTAGCTCGGCCATTCTCCACCACCTTTGGGGGTGTTCCCCACTTTGATCTCGGGGCTTCCAGTCCATATTCTGCACAGATGTTTCTGTACACTATGCCTGCCACTTGGTTATGTCGTTCCATGTACTCTTTCCCTGCCAGTATCTTGCACCCTGTTGTTATGTGCTGGACTGTCTCAGGGGCCTCCTTGCACAACCTACACCTTGGGTCTTGTCTGGTGTGGTAGATCTGGACCTCTATTGCTCTGGTGTTTATGGCCTGTTCCTGAGCGGCCAGGATGAGGGCCTCTGTGCTGTCCTTGAGTCCAGCTTTTTCCAGCCATTGGTAGGACTTTCTGATATCAGCCACTTCAGTTATTTGTCAGTGGTACATCCCATGTAGGGGTTTGTCCTCCCATGATGGTACCTCCAGCACCTCAACTTCTGTTCCCCATTGTCTGAGACATTCACTGAGCACATTGTCTGATGAGGCTTTGTCCCTGATGTATCTATGGATCTTGGATGTTTCGTCCTGGACAGGAGGCAGCGGACTAGTGAGTCCTCTGCCTCCTTCCTTGCGGCTCATGTACAGTCTCAGGGTGCTGGATTCGGGGTGGAACCCTCGATGCATTGTTAGTAATTTTCGTGTCTTAACATCTGTGGCCTGTATCTCCTCCTTTGGCCAGCTAATTATTCCTGCAGGGTATCTGATTACTGGCAAGGCATAGCTGTTTATTGCCTGGATCTTGTTCTTGCCATTGAGCTGGCTTCTCAGGACTTGCCTTATTCGTAGGAGGTATTTGGCTGTGGCTCTTTTCCTTGTGACCTCATCGAGGTTGCCATTTGCTTGTGGTATTCCCAGGTACTTGTAACTGTCCTCTATGTCTGCTATTGTTCCTTCTGGGAGTGAGACCCCTTCCGTGCGAATGACCTTCCCTCTCTTTGTGACCATCCGACCACACTTCTCTAGTCCGAATGACATCCCAATGTCTGTGCTGTAGATCCTGGTGGTGTGGATCAGTGAGTCGATGTCTCGCTCACTCTTGGCGTACAGCTTGATGTCATCCTTGTATAGGAGGTGACTGATGTTGGCTCCATTCTTTAGTCGGTATCCGTAGCCAGTCTTGTTGATGATTTGGCTGAGGGGGTTCAGGCCTATGCAGAACAGCAGCGGGGACAGAGCATCTCCTTGGTATATGCCACATTTGATGGACACTTGTGCAAGTGGTTTGCAGTTGGCTTCAAGGGTGGTTTTCCACAGCCCCATCGAGTTTGCAATGAAGGCTCTCAGGGTCCTGTTGATGTTGTACATCTCTAAGCATTCAATGATCCAAGTGTGTGGCATTGAGTCATAGGCTTTCTTGTAATCAATCCAAGCCGTGCATAGGTTGGTGTGTCGGGTTTTGCAGTCTCGGGCAACTGTGTGGTCTATAAGGAGTTGGTGTTTGGCTCCTCTGCTATTTACGCCAATGCCCTTCTGTGGCGTGCTCATGTATTTATCCATGTGTCTACTTATCTTAGCCACTATGATGCCTGACATGAGCTTCCAGGTTGTGGAGAGACAGGTTATTGGTCGGTAGTTGGGTGGGACTGAGCCCTTTGATGGGTCCTTCTGGATCAGGATTGTGCACCCTTCAGTTAACCATTCAGGGTGAGTCCCATTTTGTAGCAGCTGGTTCATTTGGGCTGCCAGTCGCTCATGGAGGGCAGTGAGCTTCTTTAGCCAATAGGCATGGATCATGTCAGGCCCTGGTGCTGTCCAGTTTTTCATACCTGAGACTCTTTCTTGGACATCTGCCACAGTGATGGTTACCGGGGCTTGCTCAGGGAGGTTGCTATGGTTGTCTCGTAGAGAGATCAGCCACTGTGCATTGCTGTTGTGGGTCGCCTCCCTTTCCCATGTGCCTTTCCAGTATTGTTCAGTCTCCAGCCTTGGTGGGTCTACTCTGTTATTACCTTGCCATTGAGAGTACACTTTAGCTGGTTGGGTGGAGAAGAGCCGGTTTATCCTTCTGGCTTCATTCTAACTTGTGTATCTCTTTAGGCTACTGGCCAAGGCTTGGATCCTCTGTTTGGCAGTTTCGAGTGCTTCAGGTATGGGCATCTGGTTGTACTTCCTATGGAGCTCTGATAGTTGGCTCACTTCCCTCCTTGTCACCTTGATTTTGGTCTCTAGCCGTCTTTTCCATGGTGGGTACTGTCTCTCATGGTTGCTCTTGTAGCCAAGTAGCTCAAGGATCACTGATGCTGAGCTGTAAATCAGCTCATTGGTTTCTGTTATGGTGTTGCTAGGGATCGTTCTCAATGCTGCATTCACATCTTCAATGAGGCTTTCTGATGGTACTTCACTCGGGCGTTGTAATCGGCGTGTACATATATATATATATATACACACATATATATATGTGTGTATATATATATATATATGTGTTAGGGTTAGGGTTAGGGTGCTGACTGACTCATCTGTTGTTAAGTGTGGTAAAAGGTACAGGTACAAGTTAAAAATATGAATATGTTGGCAATTTCTTTCCTTCGTTCATAGAATGCTAGTGAAATGGAGGCAAACAGTAGAATGAAGCTGAGCTAATTATGCTAAATGGTTGATAAGCTCACACAGTCTACCCACCTCTCTTGGAGAAAAACTGTTACAAATTTACAGTCTTGTTTTTTCTCCCTCTCTATTTTTCTATTTTTTTGAAAACCTGACTTTAGTATTTTTCTTAATAGCATAATAACCTTAACAGTCGTTTTTGTCTTCTATTGACTGCTGCTGACCATAAAGCGCCCAAGCAGGAATGAACCATTTCATCCAGATCCAGGGGGTTTAGTGCAAATGTGGGTGATGTGTGCTCTTTGGTCTGGGACGGGCAACATTTAATTTTTACTGCTAAAACTATTTTAGAAAACACAATATAACTAATTTGGTAATTAACAGGACCCCAATTTTATTTTTATTTCTATATAAAAGAAAAATTTAAAAAAAAATTGCAGAGAGCCCCCTGTTGGTCAGGGGCCCTTGGAATTGTCATAACTTTTCCCCCTTATCCACCTTATTCCTGGGAGGCTTACTATGGCCTGCCAGTAATATCCGTGATCTCGTTCTTTTGGTCATGACCCAAAGCTCATGACCAAGCTTTGGGTCATGCCATGCTAATCTATGACCATAGATGAGGGGGGGAACATAGATCAACCGGTAATTCAAGAGCTTTGCTTTTTGGCTCAGCTCTCTCTTCATCACAATGGACCGGTACAACGCCCGCTTCACGGCAGACGCTGCGCCAATCCACCTACCAATCTCCCGCTCCCTTCTTCCCTCATTTATGAACAAGATCCCAAGATACTTGAGCTCCTCCACTTGGGGCAGGACACCCCCCTCGACCCGGAGAAGGCACTCTACCTTTTTCCGGCTCATGGCCTCGGATTTGGAGGCACTGATCCTCATCCCGGCCGCTTCACACTCAGCTGCGAAGCGGCCGGGATCTTCAACTCTCTCCAGCGAGAGCTGAAGATCACGATTGTCATTTCTATCAAATAAAAACATTTTGCTCTTTATTCAGAAATCCACTGAAACAATTAAATAGTCACATCAAAAGTTAAAAACTGTGTCTTTAGTGCTTTCTCTTATTACCAAATATATTAGTGTGTCTGAGAGAACATGTCAGTGACAGGTATTAACTTGAAATACTTAATAAGAAACAATATAGTAGCAGTACCTGATAGGGAAAAGGCTGATATCTTAGTAAGCACAATTGTGGAGATACATAGTTTGAATAATTTATCACTTAATGAAATCCAGGGAAGGAAGAAAACTGAAAGTTGAAATGTTTACGTTTAAAGAAGGAAGGAGAGTTATAGATTTGATTAACTACCCCTTCTCTATTGGAGAATTTAACCTTTTCATGCATAGTGTTCACTACAGTGGACAGCTATCTGAAAGCCATGTTCTTGTGCTTCTTGTGAATTTTTATGTTATAAATGCACACAGACCACTGAAGTGGACACTAATGCATCATAAAATACACTATCAACTACCGGACATCAGCTGCAAATGCAAGAAATAATTTTTGTTAATTCCAATATGGCAGACAGACAGAAAAACATGCCAACCGACCTGCTCCACCCTTTGATTGTAGACAACTCTTGCAGGTAAAAAATATTGTGACACCAGATAACCCCTAAAGAGCAATACTATATGTATTTTTCAAATAACAACTTTGTATTTGGAGAAAATTACAATTGATCACCTAAATTTTTTTAAAATGGCATACCTTTTTTATGCCTTAAGAAAATTAAAAAAAAACTGACACAAAGGATCATAATTTATGCATGAAAGGGTTAAAAGAGCTTTGGGTAGAGCCTGGAACAGTGCTTCAGGGAAAGACAAAGTGTGCTATAATACATTTATGTCTTTAATTAATTTATTATAAGACATGTAAGTGATGACATGTTAGATATTATAATATATGATATTATATATTAACATTATATAATAAGATTCGGGAAGAGGGGAGACTACCACATAAATGGAAAGAAACCATTATTATTCCAATAAAGAAACCTGGGAAAGATCATAGTAATCCTGGAAACTACAGACCGATTGCTTTGACGTCGAATATCTGTAAATTGATGGGAAGGATGGTGAATGAGAAATTAATGCAATATTTGGAGTCAAGAAATGTAACTGCTCCTTATCAGAGGGATTTTTGTAGAGGGAGAAGAGCAATGAATCCTATTTTATGTTTAGAAGATATGTTTAGATTAATATGGAAACTGTTGCTGGTGTTTTTTGATGTAGAAAAAGCATTCAATATGTTGTAAAGAAAATTAAATTACATCAGGAGGAAATATGTTTAATTGGTTATGGGATTTTTTTATGTGATAGAACTACTCAAGTTAAAATAAAATCACATATTTCATTGTTATGTAATATAGAAAATGGAACTCCTCAAGGACGAGTGGTAAAGCCAACAATATTTTCAGTTATGATTGATAACTGAAATCATCATCAATCTTTCTTAAAGTTTTGGCAAATCAGTTTTTGCTGATGATGGGACATTATGAAAAAGAGGCATACATTTAGAACATCTTATTTTAAAACTTCACAGGCATTGATAAATTGGGTAAGTGGGGGAAAGAATAGGGATTTAAATTTTCATTTGAGAATCAAAAGTTAGATTTTTCACAAAACAAAATTGGGGTTAATGAAAATTGTATTCATAGGGGAGATTTAGAAAGGGTTGACTACCTTCATTTTATGGGAGTAGTTTTTGATAAGACACTAACTTGGAAAATCAAATAGTGCATAGAGAATGTAAAATGTTATGCACTTTCCAATCTCTTCTGACAAGCCTGGAATATAAGCAATACTGTTGCAAATTTTTCACAAAAAATGTTTAAAACTACATACCTTTTGAAAAACAGGCTGAAGAAGTTGACAAATACATTTCTATAATTTTAAAAGGTTTTACTGCAAAAATTTACATCACCTCAGTCTGTTAATTCCACAGACTGAGCAGTCTTGATTAAACGTTGCTGATAGAGTTAAGAAACTGAACTTGGAAATTGGAAAGCAATGAAATGAGCTACTACCACTCATTTCAGCTGTTTTGATAATTGGGTAACTTGGTGGAGCCAGTGGGTAGTACAGATAAATTATTTCAATTTGATGGAGGACAGGGCCTAGAGAGCGTGAAAAACTGTATTATTTCTTGGAGGGGCATGACAGAATATAATTGAGAAACACTGGACTAGCCTAACTCAACACTGGCTAAAACCAGTCCAGAGGGTCTCGAGTAAAAGAAGAAAATATAGTTCTGCTGTCAATTCCTACACATTTGTCTCTTTGATTCTTTCTCAAAGAATCAAACTCCATGTTCCTCTGCTGTTGGAGGGCTCTCTTGGGAAGGCAGAGCCTCCACACAGTCAGGAGAATGGTACAAGGATTTGATTGGACCTGAGCAATACCCGTGGTGCTGTGAGGTATGTAATCTTTTCTGTTTGGGTTCAGTGAGTTTACACTGACAGTTCAACAGAGTTTAGTTTATTTATAGCACACAGAGCTGGGTAAAAAGGGTAGGTTTCTATTCTGTGGGAATAAGAGTGATACTTTTCAGAAGCCACTGAGAGTGCTTACTGTGACACAATTAGCATCTGCTTTGTGCAGCTTTTGAGAAAACACTAAACTCTTAGTTACCTGGGTTACAAGCCTGTTCACTCCCTTCTATCATTGAACAAAATATGATCCCATTCTGACAGGTGATCAGTGGAAGATGAGGAGACCCAGCACTTCCTGGATTATCTGTCTCAGTAACCTCTTTTTATTCCATTCATCTGAACCACTTCTCTGCCTTGCATCAACTCTTTTAGCTGATGGGCGTGGATCTGTTAGAACATGAATACGTAATATTCTTACAAAAGAACTTCTGGTTGGTGAAAGTTTTACAAAAATAACCAAGCAAGTGCAGAAGTTGATTCTTTTCCTTAACTTTATTGAATTTTCATTACACTGAGTAAAAACACGAGAGTTGACAAATGCAACTCTCCTCTTTCATAGCAGCATTGTATTTGAATGAAGTCTGGTTATTTTGCCAACCAATAAATAAACTTTCTTTGGATAATGACAATGTTTAAAAAGACAAAGAAGGAAAAAAAACAGTTGTTAAAAGCTGCAGCATTGATTTTTCACCTTCTATAAACACACATGTATTTGCACTTATATGTATGATTTATTTTGTGTATATGTATAAAATATAACAGTAGTTTGGGAAAATGTGTAGGAACTTGTAGAGATTCTATAGCTCTGACTTTGCTATAGACAATGTGGGTGAAAATGCTGACCAGAACAAGCAGCAAACGCAACACATCTGATTAAGTTTATCTCTCAACTCCTTCAACTCACTTTGAACAGCATGCAAAAACATTTGAGGATCTGCATTTTCCCATCTTTCTTCTATATCTTTCAACATTTTTACATGTGGTGGTGTTGTATGCAGCGGTATACCGGGACCATGTAATTACAAGCATGTCTGAACGGAGGAACAAAGACTCACAGTACAACAAAAATATGTATATAAGGTAGAAGCAGGCACACATGGCAGCTTTTCAGCTAAGCTGGATACATGTACAAACAATACATTTTAGAGAAAGAGGTCTGTAGCTCCTTACGGAGCTTTAGACATATTATAGCAGCTTGTTCCAATACCATAATATTTTTTGCAGTATTGGAGCGTTTCTTACATACACATTCAATATAGATTGCTGGTACTGCTGGAGCTTATAAATTTGTCTAACACCAAATGACCTACAGTCTGTTTTTTACTGGTGGCCTTCTGTCTCCACATCACCAGAGAAACATAGCTTGAGAGTTTTAACTATTTCACAAGATCAGCAAGGCCTTTGTTTGTTTTTATGTTTTCTTCAATCATCTCATTTAAAATCCTTGGATTCTAGATAACATACAAGTTCTACTGTTAAATATTTGGGTTCATCTAAAATGTCTTAGACAGAATTAACACTTTTATAAAAACAAAACAAAACTAATCTGTTGTCACAATCTCAGAAATTGTGTCAGAAAAAGTAAGTATACCCTTCCTTAATTCAAAGGATGCCGCTAGGCCATATCTAAATCATCTGGTTCAAATCAAGTCTTAAAACAAATACAACCTTGAGTGACAAATAACAAATTCATCTGACACAATTGATTTATTTACCAAAAACCAAAGCAAAACGCAGAAGGTGGGTGTGAAGAATTAAGTTCACCCTCATTGCTTGCATCACAGTATTTACATCAGAAAAACGGTTGGCAGTTAGTTGCTCTGTAGCACACACATTTGTGTCAATACAACGGCAATATCATACAACATGGATCAGAGTTTACCTTGAGGTGACAACATTCAACAGCTACATTTTACACGTTACGATGCTTTTTAAATTTAGATTCCAAACAATCCAGCTTGAGAAATTTTTGTTGGATGCTACTACAGCTATTTGGCTAAAATGTTCTGCATTATCTCCTTGTATACACTATTGAGCATGGAAGTGATGGTTTATCCTGATTTTACAGCCAGAGGATCTGGATACATTGCGCTCATTTAAGTTTACCCTGAACAGCTCAGCACCACCCAGCCATCGTCTATACCCAACAGATAGGCTACTTGTCTTCAGTTATTGGATGGGAAGCAGAGTACATTGTGGGGAAGTAGGCCATCACAGGGCAAACAACCATGCACACACACTCATATCTAAGGGCAATTTTACTAATTAACTATGCGGTCATGTTTTTGGACTATGGAAGGAAGCTAAGATACCCAGAGAAAACTGATGGATGCACAGGGAAAAGCCAGGATCTTCTTGCTGCAAGGCAACAGTGCTACCACCTGCTTTGTACCATTCACAAAGTATTCTCAAGACAGAGTTAAAGCCATCTGTTCTCCAGTTGAAGCTTGGCCCAAGTAATTCATCCAAAAAGACAATTCATATCTACAGCAGAATAACAGATAAAATGAGGCTGTTGAAGTAGCCAATCCCCTGTCCAGATCCCAGTCTGATGAAAGTGCTTATGAGCACCAATTAAACTTAAATAGTTCTGTGAAAATACTTCTCTAATAGTAACACAGAACTCTGATAAGGTCATACAGGAGATGATTATTTGAAGTTATAAATAAAAGACTGGGCTTAATGTCTACAATCTGCTTCTGCATTTTAGCTTAGTTTAATGTTGGATGAATAAGAACAATGGAAAATTAAATGTATTGTTTGTCTCAGGTTTTATAGACCTTTTCTTAAGCATCATTAGTTTGAATTAAAACATACTGGAGCGATATATTTTGGCGTTAAAATGTTCATTAAATCTTGTTTAATGTGGCTTTGCCACATCATGTATAGTTGTATGTATAACTATATAACTAACATGTATGCATTTCAAACTGCATACAGACTGTGTGCAAGTAAAGCAAAAAGTACACTTTTATCAGAAAAACACTGTCAAAACGTTAAATTGTAAAAATAAAACATTTATAATGTATTTACATTTTACTGTTCTCTAAAAGAGGTAAATATATCACTTATACATTTGTATTAAGCATTTAAACCAAAAGCACTGGAAGATTAAAGGCATTTCATGAACACAAAGTGCTGCAATTATCAAAAACATTTTTCATAAAGTCTTCACAAGATACAGGTAGCACACACTGATAAATGCTTTGACAAAATAACATTCAACTCTACATTTTACATGGCCTACAAAAACCTTATTCAGGAAGGAATACAAGGGAACTTAATGTTAAACAGAAACTGGAGTTCATGACTTGAATACTGAAGCTGTGAGGTAAAGAACACTATGACGGACTCTAATAAAATGTCAGTTCTGTGCATTTCAACAGAAAGCACACGTCACCCAAACCAGGTGTTTTTCCGGCTCAACCACACAACAGTTTATTGAGGGAACCCTGATCTCCATTCCCTGTTCAGATGGTTTTATTTCCAACAGAATCTTAGCTACCGCAGATGTTTGTCAGATAAGGTCATCCATGCATCAATAGAAGAACAACTGTCTTTTTCACCACTCTCACACAAATCATGTCTGATTATTTTTTGAACTTGTGGATGATTTCACAGCTAGTGGAAAAAAGAGAGTTCTTCACCTGTAACCTGACAGTGAAAGCAGCAGCTCCTGGCGACCAACATATACGCTGATCGATCAACAACACATAGTTTCTAATGAAAAATCAATATGGGAAAGCGGAACAGATAGAAAACGTCAGACAATGAAACAGTTACCAAGATCAGGATCCTTAGAAAAGAGATCTATGCCATGAGAAACTGTAAATGGACTGAATTTTTATATTACGATTTTAACCTGTCAAAGCTGCTCTCAAACACTGATGTTCATATGTCAATACACAGATTGGTAGGTAACTTTTGGTTAAATGCCTAGCTCAAGGATACATCAATATGAGCAGGAAGAAGTTGGAGTGTAGCTTTTAGCCTTCAAAATAAAAGACAAATACTCTCCTGATTGATCCACAGTTACTTCGTATTTATATGGGTCAAAAAAATCTAACTGTTGGATGGGTAAAGAACGCTTGGTATTTTCCACTTCAAAATCTGTGACATTGGAAGTTTTGGGATGATAAATTTGAATTCAAGGCAATTATTTGTTGCACTTCAAGAAATTTAAGCATTGGAAATAGGACTGGTTGTAAAAGACTCAGCTTGGGACTTGAATTCCAAATTAGCAAAACTATACATTTTATATTCTGTTTTTTTAGACTTTGCACTTGTCCCCATACAAATAAATGTGAACTTCGCACGTCTAAAGTTATTTCTAATCTCAGAAAAAGAAACAGGTGCTGACAGATGTTTAACCTCAACAGGTTGGGCCTTACTTTGACTTGTTAAAGATTGAATCCAAACACTAAAATCCCCTTCCATGCTCTGTTCAGTTTTCTAAAAAGGTGTTCATCGATAAAGACATTTTTTCCCATATCAATTGTCTCGACTCTAAAATAATTGGGACAGAACCAAAGCGTGTCCCAGAAGGCTGGGATCCCAGCTGAGCAGAACCCAACTCCACATAAACAGCAACACTAGGTGTAAGGACAGTATTTACATTTAAACCTGCTTTTAACTTCTATTTTTATTGTAGCATGAATGTCACATTAAGTTGCATTTCTGAATTGTGTTGTACTGCTTTGGCTCAATCACAATACAGGCATTCATTCATTAACACAATGATGAATGAGAGTTGATAATGGAATGAGTAACTCTTTCCATTAGCAGAGGGAGTGAGAGCTGCTAATGGCATGTTGAAATGAAGCATCAATGTTAAATGTAATTTACAATCTGTCAGTTAATAAGAGAATATGATTTCTATATAAACATGCAGAAAACAGGCTTAAATTAAAAATACAGGAATTATGATGGATGTCTCAACTCAAAGGCACTCTTTTTATGTCCCTTCTGTGTTTTCCCAAAAATACTTACTGATTATAATGATAATGAATATCTGCATAAAACTTTTGTTATGCTGTATGATTATTGTTCAACTGAATCCTGCCAAGACAGTTTTTCCCATTGCCCTGGCTTGTGGTGGTGCTTTGACATATTACATCTCTGTTCAGATGTTTTGTCAGTAGTTGGAACTTATCCTTTCATTCCTGCATAAAATTGAGCTTTTTAGACTTTTGGGGGTCACAGCAGATAAGTTCAAGAGAATGGGAACTGATTCACTGGGTAAAGACTTTCTGAAAGCTCAAAACAACATTCATATTACTAAGACCTGAACAAAGTCTACACAGACAACAGATTTTACTTTAATAGAAAGCAAGAGATAGAACTATTGTTTATCGTAGAGGAAACTTCCAAGTCATCACTATAAATATTATAATTATATTTCAAACTTCATTATATATTAATATTATAATAATTGCATAAAAATCAGCTCTGATGGGATGTTTAGTCAAATATTTAAATACTAGACAGATGATCATAAAGTTATGCCTGATCTGTGTTGGTAAAGGTACCATTTTGGGGTTAGGTGGATCACCAGGTGATATTGAGTGACATGTGAATCACACGTCACACCTGAGATGTTCATTTGTAGGGCAGCAGATGAACATCTCAGCTATAACCATGTTTAAGTGTTTTCTTCTATTAAAGAAACTCTTGGCGGAGCCCTTATTTATAGAACTGAAGCCTCTATATTAAATGGGAAGTGCTCCAAACTAATATCAACTTTAGAACTTTAGTTTTAAATGGAATATATAGTTCTTTATATGTCAAAAGACTATACATAGAATTGCAATCTTTGTTGTAACATCAATGTGCAGTGGACCCCAGCATACACCACAGTTAGGGATTGTGACCAACTGTGAATAGCTAAAATCCACAAATAATTAAGAACCCTCCTAAATCCCCCATATCTGCCTATTTTAATCATTCAGACAATAATTATCTCCTAATATACATTAATACACACAGTGAAAACCCTCTTAGCATTAACGCACCAGCTGTTGTCCCCAGTCTTCCCTACCTCTACTCTTGGAGTTATAGCCAGTAATTGCCAAGGAAAATTGATGAAGTTCCTGGATTGACTGTTTTGCAACCACCAGCCAATAGCATGTGAAGTTGAGCTGCACTTACAAATTTTTGCTTGTCAAGCCATATTTTCTTTAGAAATGTTAATGTGCTGTCCAAAAATATTTGAAATTCATTTGGAGTTATATGGTTCACAGACAAACCTGTGAATAAGTGAATCTCCATAAACTGAACATTGAATGGACGGGGGTCCTCCATGAGCCATATTGCAAAAGACTGCTTACAACAACCATTACTCAGTTGTAGGTATCATCCATCCACTCTTTGCATGTAGATATTATATTTGACCTGAAAGATAGACTCTGTCCTTAATGTCCATAGAGGCTCTAGATTTTGAGTAGCTGATGCAAAACTCACTGAGAACTTAGGGAATATGAAATTGCAAAGGAAAAAAAAGCCTTTGGACTTAGTCATAATCAATGTCATTATCACAGATTTTAGCAATGCAATCAAGAATACAGGCTTCAGACTGAAAATTCTCTTTGCTAATATGTTATAGTAAATAATACAGTAGACCCCTGCCTATTGCAGGATTCACCTATTTATGTATTTTTCTGTTAACGTTACTCCACATATTTGCTTATTTACAGATCTTTTCATAGAGCGTATTTAAAAAAAGATTTTAAAGAAAATACAGCTCGTGAATCTGAAATACCCATGTGCAATACAACAAGACATACCGCCATTTGCAAAGGAGCCAATCAAAGGGCACCATTCATTGACACTGATGGGCTGTACCCCAAAGAGTAGAAACAAGGAATGTTAGTTCTGCAGTAGTGCTAAGACAGTTTCCATTGTATTTATTATATATTAAGGTATATCTGGTATTTAAACTATTAAAAATTGCAAGGTAGTTATAAGCATTTTTAGAGGGTCTCAAGTATTTGCAGATTTTAGCCACTTCCTGGGTGTTGTGGTCCCTGACTCCTGTGAATGTAAGGATCACTTACAACAAAAGTGGCATTGTATGTGGAGAAACCATTCATTTTGTTGAGTTATTTAAATTGTTTCAACTTGATTTATGAGAAACAGCTGTTAGTTTTGACATTTGGCCAAAAAATAATTTTAAGTAAATCAGTTTCCATTGACATATCCATAGGCATGTGAGGGATGCAGTACCTTGCCCACAGATAGTTTGGTCCTCTTGTTGGGTGATTAACTGGGATTGAAGAAAGAAGTCTATCACTGCTAATTATGGAATGCTGACTCTCACAAACTTTGTTGCTGGATAATTTTTAGCTCAATATTTTAGGAGTTTTAATTATATTGTTTTGTGGACTTTGCTTACTGTCAGGAAGTTAAATAGATACTCAGTAGTTCTAGCTTGGTAATTTGCTTTCAGTGATTTAGATTGAGTGTGTCCTTTTACTACATTCTGTCACGTCTACAACCTATTTCATGAACAAAACAGTTTACATATTAGGAAATGTTTTTCCAGTTAAAATGGTTAGACTTTGAATTCCCACAAAACTACAGAGCTGTGCTTTAAAAATATGGCAACACTGAAATCTAAAGTAGCACTCTACTTTATGGCAATGTACAAAGCTAAAGCAGGGGTCAATGTTGCTATAAAGAGCTAGGAATGATTATTAAGTTCTAAGTGAACTGTGGGTTACTCATCTGAACTACTGCAGTTAGAGAAAATGTCCCAGATAAAAACTATTCAATGATGTGGCAGTGTTGGTTAAAGATGAACTGTCTATATCACTATATCCATGTCACAATAAGTTGCTTATTGCTGATTTATTGCAACAAGTATTAAATCAGCCTGAAGCTGAGTGATACTTTCTATCATGCTATTAAAGAGGAACATTGAAGCTCATAGATACTTAAGTAATTTCTGTCTTTGGAGCAGCTTAGAAAATATGAAAGAAAAAGACTTTAGGAGAATGTTTCCAGAAATAAAGAATAGGGTAATTTATCTGGAATAAACATGAAGATCTGTTCAGGTTTAATAAGCCAGATACATATAAAGCTGTGTATGTTTGTAACTGCTGGCCCTGGTCATCATCCACCTATTGCTTTGTAATTGTCTCTTCACTTTTTAACAAATAAGCTGACTATCTAGAAATACTGAAATCCTGTTTGACTGTTTTAGCTAAGGGGGCTCTGCATTTGGCAGGACAGACTTCATCACTGAAATGCTTGGTGAAACCGGGGCAGTGTTGTGGGTGTGCTCAGACTACATATGAAGGAGGAGGGGAGTCCTTGGAGAGGGTTCTCTGCAGGTTCTTCACCCACAGGTACCTGAGGGGGCAGCTGGAGTAGAGGAACAGATTCTTCAGTGGAAGGAAAGGTGATGGCTGGTCCTACGCTGCCCCCTCCACTTCCTACGTGATTGTATGGAGGCCCGTTGTGTGGCAAGAAGTTGAACAGTTGGGAAAAATCCATAAGTGAAGAAGATGAGGCCACAGAGTCTGCTGCAGGACCTGCTGCTGGCGTGGAAATTTTGGAGAGGGATGCCTCCTCGCTTGCTTCCTCCAGCATACCTACATGAGGTAACAACTCGAGTTTGGAGGACAGGATTTGAGGCTCTACGGATGCAGAGGATGAGGATGGCATGCTGTTTTGCAGCTCCATCAAATAGGTCTCCAGTTCTCCCTTTAGATTCTGCTCCCTCTCATGTGAGGTGATGGTGTATGAGGTAAAATTGGAGCTCAGTGGGTACTTTAAAGAAAAAGGATTATTGGGGGAAGAAAAGGGCTGTGTGTCCAGGTCGGAGCTTGTGAACATGTTAACCTGGTGTGATCTTGTTGTCAGTGTTACTGGAAGCTCGTCCTTGATGCTTCCAGTAGCCAAATCATAAACATCTGTCTCCAGCGAATCAGCTGGTTCAGTTTTTACCCTCAGCAGCTCCCTGGTGTGACTCTTCTTCATGTGGCGTGTCAGGTGATCCTTCCTACCAAAGCGCTGAGCACAGAACTGACAGAGGAAATCCTTGCGTCCAGTGTGCACCACCATGTGGCGTCGCACATCTTTGCGGGTGTAAAACTGACGCTCACAATGTTCACAACAATGCTTCTTCTCTTTGGTCCCTCCAGATGGCTTGCCTGCGTGTGTTTTAAGGTGTTCCAGGAGAACCACAGTGCTGGGGAACAGCTGCAGGCACACTTGGCAGGTCAGGTCTCCACTGTTTGCAGCATGGAGGGCCAGGTGACGCTTAAAGCCCAGCTTGGTGTTGTAGCTCTTCCCACACTCCTGACAGGTGAAGGCCTCCTTGTGTGGATCATGAGTGTGCAGGTGATTTTTTAAGTGATCCTTGCGGTGAAACATTTTTTCACAGTATGAACACTTGTGGCTTTTTTCTGGTGAGTGAGTTGCCATATGCCTTGGAACACAGACACAATCTATGAGCATTCAGAATGGCTGAAATGATATTCAAAGTTAGCATGCGTTACATAGAACTGTAAGTAAAGCTACTCATTAGTATATCATAATGCTAGATTTCAATAAGCCTAAAGAAAAAAAATTATCATGCTGCACCCTGCTGTACCGTAGCAGCTTGTATTTGGAGACGAAAGCCTTGGTGCAGTCCGGATGGGAGCAGCGATACGGCCTTTCCCCTGTGTGAGAGTATGAGTGCACCCTCAACTTCTCCAGGCTGTTGAATGCCTTCTGACACTCCTGACAAGTAAAATTCTTCTTGGGTTTCCCTTCTGCTCTCCTGCGTTTCCCTGATGTTGGTGAAAGCTTGGCTTTCTCCAGGACATGGTCATGGCGGTTCTCTGCTCCAGTGGCCATGGCACCCTAAAGCAGACCAGCTACATGAAGAGCAGGGTGCCCGAATAATGCTGATGTAACTCCAACGTCCAGCTTTAGGTTGTCATCCCAGCCTGGACTAAGGCGCCTGGCACATAAAGAAAAGAAGAGAAAAGCATTATGTGAATAGTTAAATGTTACACTTAAGAGAATACTGGGTGTACTAATCTCAGGGGCTGCATTCTCCGAGAGTCATCAAAGAACCTCTGCCTACATTGACCGTGAAGCCTGTAGTGAAATTGTATGAACTGACCTTCAGATTTATTTCCACCCTTATTCAGCATATGTTGTGTCACATAGCAACCACAATGGTGTTAAACACAAGCACTGATAAACACAAGCTGGTAAAAATAGAGCTCAAAGTTTTGCATAATCAGGGTTTCCCCCAGTGTTTAAGCAGCCTGGTGGGCCACCAGATTCAGCTTGCAGCATCTGACACTTTCTACCAGCTAAATGTAGTCAAAATAGTACAGGTCTTACAAAGCTTATAAACTGTGTAATACAGTTTAGAGGTGTGCCAATTGATTGACCACCGATCATAATCTGCCAATTTCCGTGAAAAAGTGTATGATCAGTGATCGCCGATCATTACAATCAATCACCTGTATCTCACTTCGCAGCCTGAGTGTGCAGCTGATCTCATCTTTTCTTCACATTATGCAAGCACACGGCAAAAAATCCTAAGCGATGCTGTGTGGAAGTATAACGCTCAGAGTGAATTGGGAAGTTTGTGTGTTGCAATGGATAATTACCTCGGGGGTGAAGCACGTCAAAATGCATCAACACTACAAATCTGATATGATATTTAAAAACAAACACTTGACGGAGGCTCACTGCAGAAAAAAAGACATCCAGAGCGGCTAGATGGAAGGTAAAGCAGTACACAACTACCAACACTCCCCCAGAAGAGCACGATGGCCAGAAAGTTAAACAAACAGCCCAAAAAATAATAAGTCTTTGAGCTGGCAGTGGAAGATGCTGGGAGTGCTCTCACTGTTGGACTATGCTCTACTGGTAGTAATATCTCACAGACGTAGCGTCACTCAACCTCCACCCGGCAGTGAACTCTCAGACCACGAGTTACAAGCTGCAGCATGTAACTTAAACAAACAAAAAAAAAATTCATATGTATTAAAACTTTTGCTATGTTCTAACATAAAACAGATAATCTCTGAAAAAAAAATTAATCAGTCTCCTCTGCCTCCTCCATGTGTTCTGCGGAATTACTCAGTTCAGTCAGAAACAGCCAATCAGAACCAGCACAAAACAATTAGCCATGCTCTCAGGAAGTTTTGATTTAGTAGCTCAGAATTTCTTATTTTCAAAAAATAAAATATATATATATATATATATATATATATATATATATATATATATATATATATATATATATATATATCACATAAATTTGAATACTGTGAAGAAATTAAACCATGAATGTTGTAATTTGGGTGTGTCACACTAAACATCTACTAAACTCAAAGCACCACTGGGTGTCATTAAATTGATCCAGTTTGGTTCAATTGTCTCAGTGCATTTCAATATGGGGATGAGTGCATACCTATCAACTGGTCAGAAGACCATCATTGTTACTCTCCATAGGATGGGTAAGCCACTATGGAGGCTTACCCATAGTGGCTAAGCCAGTGGCTAAGCCCATAGCCATATGGGCTTAGCGATATGGCCTTAGCTATAAAGGCCATATCTTAGCCTTATAGCTAAGCCTTTATAGCTAAGCTATAACCTTAGCTATAACCTTAGCTATAAAGGTTATAGCTAAGGAGGCTGGCCGTTCACAGAGTGCTGTGTCTAAGCCTATCAATGGAAAGTCTACACCTTGTTCCAAATTATTATGCAAATTGGATTTAAGTGTCATAAAGATTAAATTTTTTGTTGTCCTATTAAATTTATAGATGGCATTATGTGGCAGGGTTCTTTGAATCACTGTAATTAATTTCAGAGAGCTAGGTTGATTAGTTTGTCTGGTGAACTCAATTAAAGGAAATCTATTTAAGAAGGATGTTCCACATTATTAAGCAGGCCACAGGTTTCAAGCAATATGGGAAAGAGAAAGAATCTCTCTGCTGCCAAAAATCATCAGATAGTGTAGTGCCATATGACAAGGTATGAAAACATTAGATATTTAATGGAAACTGAAGCGTTATCATCGTACTGTGAAGAGATTTGTGGCTGATTCGAAACAAAGATGGTTTTGTACAGATAAAGGCATAATGAGGAAGGTTTCTGTTAAACAAATTCATGGGATTAAGAGAGCAGCTGTTAAAATGCCTTTACAAAGCAGCAAAATACGTAGGATGCAAAAGGCTCCTCCAGAGACTCCGCAAGCCTCTGGAGGATCCTCCGGAGGTTTGCATGCATGAACCTACTATTGGGCCCCTAACCAGCTCACAAGCAGGAGCAATGGTCAAAAGGAAATGTGCCCAAAAACAGAAGAGGGGGAAGCGGGCAGGCATGTTGGCCCAGCTGAAGGCTCGGAAGAGACCCATTACAATTCTCTTTCTGGCCAATGTCTGCTCATTGGATAACAAAAGGGGATAACACTGGATAACAAAATGGGTGTGGATATATCCAGTAACCTCACCTGGAGTGCCAACACCTCCTATCTGGTCAGGAAGGCCCACTAGCATCTCTACTTAGGAAACTGCTGGACTTGGGAACTCAGTCCTGAGGAGCTTCTATTGTTATGTGGTGGAGAGCGTTCTCTGTACCTGCATCGCCGTGAAGCACAGCAGCTGAGAGGACAGTTCTGCAGAGTATGGTTAAGGCTGCACAGAGACTGTGAGGAGTCCGCTCCACATCAAGAAGTACTCCGCCCCTCCTGCACACAGTCTGTTCCAGCCTCTCCCCTCAGCCTCCCGGCTGAGGAGCATCCAGGGCAAGTCTGCTAAGCTGAGAAACAGATTCTTCCCTTCAGGAGTCAGACTACTGAACTCAAGCTGCACCTAATTCAACTTCATCTCATAAATTATTGACACACACATTTTTCATATGCATATCTATATTTCACATAAGTTACTTTATAATTTATTCATTGTTTGTCCATTAAATTTATTTATCTAGGTCCTGAGTTAGAATTTTGTACCACAAACAAACAAAGGTGATATGGCAATAAAAAATTACTGTATCCTTGAATCAAGAAACTGACAGACTCAGTAAATGGGAGGCCTTTAACTGTTATTGAAAAGAAGGGTGACTATGTTGGTCACTGATTTTTTTATGTCTGAAATGTCTATTATTCTCACTTTAACAGATGACAATAAACAAGTGAAATTGGAACATTTTCAGTTTTAATTCAGTTGCATAATAATGCTGCACACTAACAGCCTTAGTGTGCAGCATTATTCCTGTACACATAAATATTGTCCTAAGAAAGCCAAGCTCTCACTTTTACTTTCTTAAATATTCAGGTTTGAAGGGTTATTAACATTTTGGATTGACAGAGAGTGCAGTAGATGTTCGACAATAAAATTAATCCTCAAAAGCACAACTTGCGTAAAAAGTCGCAGATATACAGTGCATATATACTGATTTTTTTCTTTTTAGAGACCATTTGTCTTGCTTAAATTTCAACTCAAAGCAGGACAACCAATGTTCACCGTCGTCATGAACACCAGCAAATAAGAAGAGTAAAAGTATTCAGCGTGAGGGTTCCAGCCAGGCATACAGCAGCAGCACAGATGCGTACAGCACATCATCTCTTCAATGACCCGCGTCAGCATGTGGAAGCAGCAGTGTGAACCGTCCTTCAGACAGGCGCCCCGCTCTGCACAACTTAACATCTTCCAGAAACCCTCATTTGCCAGCCAAACTAACCTGGGAAAAAACGTTTGCAGCGATGCCAGTCTGCCATCAGTGCATGCACTATGAATCTCCCCTCTCTCTCCTGTCGCTACTGGGGCTGTTTTCATTTTTCACAAAGAAATGCTTAAAGCAACGTATTGACCCTGCTCACGATAATCAGCATGTGGATAAAAGATTAACAAGTGTATCTGAATGCAGCAGATAAAATGGATGTTATTTGTGAGTTTAGGTTTCCTGCTAAGCCCAGCGCACTGTCGTTGTCATTAAATAAAAATTTAAAAAGCAGTCAAGTCCAACTTTGTGTCACTTCTTTAACGTTGGTGGAGACGCACTATGTCACGCATTCCTATCAGCACTGACTGAACTTCTTCACGGGTTTTCAGGAGGAAAATACTTCGCTACTTTTTTCTTTGCTCCGTAACGGAGGAGTGATTAACAGAAACTTTTTTCCTCCAACTCACCCCCACCTCTCCTCATTTAAATAACCCCGATATTTGAAGGCATCAGCGGAGTGCCCGTTTGTTTCATTTACACCAAACTTACCCTGGGAGCTTCCACATCCTTTCTGTGGACTTTTTCTTGACTTTCAACTATTTTCCGAATTTTTTATAATTTTTTTCTCATATTTTTTGCCAGACGCGGCGGGCCTGAAAATTGTTTGCTCTCTCCTCTTTCGGGCAGCCATTGTGTATGCGCTGCGATGCAACCGCACTATACAGTGGCCACGCCCACCCCGGCGCCCTGCTTCATGTGATTTGTTGACGGCGCTGCCATTTTCACGTCCATCTCTAGTACAGGCCTTTCAATAAACGGCTTTTTTTTTGGACTTGCTAGTTATCCTGTCAATCGTTATTAGTGCTTTGCTCTGTTTCACAACGATAGGAGGAAGAACGGATCGCAGGAGGAATCCCATTGGACCGCCGGACTGTCATGCGACGGGGTTAGCGCTTTCCGGCATTTTGATTGGCTTGATGTTAAGTTCAGGTGACGACGACTTTGGCGGAGTTTCCTGATGCGCTGTAGCAGCCGTAACAGTGCATTTGGAAGCAGGAGTTTGCAAGTTGTTTGAAGCTTTCTGGAGCAGGACATCATATGATTTCATTTTGAGAGGATTTAGGAGATAGTAGGGGTACAGCAGTGTGATACCAGCTAAGTCAATCACTCCGGTTTGTTTCAAAACTGAGCCATGACCTTCTGCCGTGTGGGTCCACAGCGATTCCTATAGTCTTCCCAGCGTCGTATTGTAGGTGTCCTTGGTAAAAGGTAGGTGGACTTTCTCCTTCACAGCACCTGAACAGGCAACAGAGCTCTTAGCCAGCCAAATGAAGCCTCGTGAACCAATGACACTTTCTAACCCATTGCTTTTGTCGAAAGTTTCATTAATCAGTTCTTCATCGATTAATGAAACTTTAATCATTAATCACAGTGTCACATGATCTTGTGACGGTACTGTCACGTTCTGCCACTTCTTCCCTCAGGTTCAAACATTCACAGGGACTTTCCGTTAAATTATAACGGAAAGTTATAATTTTTATCAAGTTATATTTATCAGGTTATAAACATATCATCCTCAGAATTGATCTTTTTGCCACTTTAAGCATGCGCACGTTTTTAAAGGTGAAGTACTATCCAATTTCCAAGAACATGCAGTAATATGACACAATCAAGTAACTATGATACTTTCAGTAATAAAAATTTTCTTTTTTATATGTTAATGTTATATATATGACTATATATAGTCATATATATATGTATATATGACTTTTAGGTCATATATACTGTATATACAGTATATATACTGTATATATGACCTAAAAGAAATTTGACTTCATGATTTAACTAGGGCTGTTGTAAACAGATATTTTAGAAAAATCAAAAAAAAAAATCCGATTAATCGAATAATCAGATAAAACATAAATATTGGTAAAGCTAACATAACAGCAGTATTACTATCGGATATCAACATCAGTCCAATTTTTCCATATTTGAGCTTCCCTAACAATAACTTTTCTGTAGTTTAGAAAATTAACCTGCAACAATAATAGTTCACTTTCCAAGTCAACATGCAGAAAAGTTATACAAAAATCTGAAATCATATTCAACTTAATAATAAAGAGCCAGGTTTACAAATACTCTTATTAAAAAAAATTTTATACTCCAGTTAAAGTTTATGTATTCATCTTGAGTCAATTTAGTAGATGAGCTCTCTCCTTTCTCAGCCATTATAGCTTCTGTGTCCCTGTTAGCGATGGGATTCGACACCTTTGTTCGTCACACACAGAGGCACATCTACCAGCTGTGTACCGCCACAGATGCGCTCCGCCACAAATATCAATTTATCTTAGTATTTTATGTTTATTATTTCTGCAGGTTTTTTTCTTTGTAGTTTATTTTATTGAGTAGGATTTTCATCACTGTCGTATGAATAAAGTGCTATTCAGGCTAAAGTACCTACAGTCTTTCTTGCCTCTGCTCTTGGGGGAACAGCTAAGTACTGCCCAGGAAAATTAATAGAGCTCTTGGATTGCTTGCTTTGCAAACATCAACCAATGCTGAATTGTCAAGTAGAATTGTGCATAAGTGTTTCAGCTTCTTTAGGCTGCATTTTCTTTCAAATATATTAGACATACTCTATGAAGGAATCTGCAAATATGTAATTTTCTGTGAATAATTTGGAGTCACGTTCCACAAACAAATTTGTGAAGACTGAATTGTGGATTGGTGGAGGCCCACTTTAATTAACACTGACAATAATGCAGCTTCTACAGGATTACAAATTAATTAGAACTCTGCAGCTTGCTTTAAAATGTAAAAATTGTATATTTAATCTAGGGATGCTCCGATCAGGTTTTTGGCTGCTGATTCTGATACTGATCAAGAGTCTGATCTCTGCCAATCGCCTGAAATGGCTGTTCATTTTTCACTTTCAGTATAAATAATACTATGTGATCTGGAAAAATGGAAAAATTATCTGGCAATAAATTCACCTAATTCAGACATAAAAGACATATTCTAATACATATCTAAAATCTTTTTCTTTTTTTTTTTTAAGTTATGTGCTGCAGCTTTAAGCATAAGTTCGGTGTGAGAGTTCATTGTCTGCTGGAGGTTGAGCAGCACTACATCTGTGAAATATTACTATCAATAGCGGCGGTCCAACATCGAAAGCAAAACCAGCATCTTACACCGTCAGCTCGAAGACTTAAATAATTTTTCGGGTTTTTTGTTTAGCTTTCTGACTGTGATGCTAATTCAGGTGAGTGATGATAGTTGTGTTGCGGTGTTGACCAATCATACACTTTTTCACAGAAATCGTGTATGATCGTGATTATGATTGGTGGCTGATTGATTGGCACACCTCTAATATAACCAATCTACACTATTTCTCTTTCATATAATCACAATCAGGTTCCAATGTAATCCCTTTACAACACAACTCAATGTTATTCAAATCAAATTTCAATTGACTTACTGATTTTACTAAATGATATGTCATTTTACAACAATTGTCATCTTAAGGTACTTTACAAAACAACAAAACCAGTTTATGTACAGAAATATCTAATCAATTCAATTCAGTTGTATAGATATATCTCTTAAGCCAGCTACATCTGTTCCAGTTGATACTCGTTATCAACAATACAGTAAGGGTCAGTGTTTTCAAATTGGTTAAAATGTTTTCTATGTAAGAAATTTTGGCTGATTTTAAAGTGGGCATTTCTTTTTTAAATTCACAGAAAAAGTAGAGAGGTTAGGGCAGTAGCAGCTCAGCCCCTCCAGGAAGTTGTCCTAGTTAAACTGAAATGATGATTACTCATTTGCTGAAAGTTTAATAAATAATTTCAAAACTAGAACCTTTCTTGTTTTTCTCTTCACAGATCTAAATGGATAAAACATCCCGAAAAGTTTTGAACCAGGACATAAACCCCTGCTTAGAAGTGAGTTACTGATCCTCCCCATGCTGGACAGTGTTGACGATAGCGAGTGCTGCTCTATGATTGGAACTAATCCTACTCTTTCAGGAAAGTGATGCCTCTCACAAGTGTTTGGACACCTACAACTATGATAGGAGCAAGTGCTCAGCTTACTTCCAGAGATATAAGAACTGCAGAAAATATTGGGTGAGTTTATTTATTTCAACATCATAACGAAAGTAAAGGAACATATGCATAAAAAGCACACAACCAACCATTTAGAAGTCTGAATTCACACCAGGCTTCTGTTCCAGGACATGGCTGACCATGTAACAACTCCAGTCTGGCATACGCCAGACTGGAGTTGTTACATGGTCAGTCATGTCCTGGAACAGAATTGCTTCTGAGGCTACAACAGAAAAACGGGCTACATGATGGTAGATTTAGCAGATCAGATATTGGTCGGACCGGTTACCTGTGTGTGTCAGGTATATCTAGAAAATCCAAGCTCCTTTCCTGTTCAGGGCTGTTTCTCAACAGATTAACAGGTAGCAGATTAAGACAGGATTTTCCGGATATCCTGGCTAAAATAAGCCAGGCTTTCTGGCTAAAATGACTTAACACAAAATGATACTTTGTGTCGTTTTCTTGTGGAAATTAAATATCCTTTTCGAGAAGAGTTTGACAAGGTGTGCATAAGACATAACACTTGTGTTATGTTTATGACATAACACTGTCATAAACATGAAAAAGCACCTGTCATTAACATGACAAGTTTCAATGAAACTTTCAATGAGAGTTTCATTGAAAGTCCATTAAAAGTGCCAACTTTGCATTAAAGTGTCATTATTTACAAAATAATGCAAAGTTCGGATTTTTAATGGACTTTCAATGCAACATTTAAAGCAACTTTCCAGTAAAAGTGTCATTTACTGAATGACACTTCATGACAACAATCATAGACATTCATAAAGACTCCTTCATGTTCATGACAGGTGTTCTGTCATGTTTATGACAGAATCATGTCAGTCTTATGCAAACCTAGTCAAATAAAGTGTTACCCAATTTTCCATAACCCCCCCCAGGAAAGTAGGTCAAATCTTGATTTGAGCTACTTCATAACGGCCCTAACAGCTAATAAAGCCAGGATATCCAGCTGTCCTGGATACAGGTTGATAGCCGGATCTCTGGTGTATGGTACCTTAAAGAACAGTACAGTCTGGTTTGCCCATATATTTATCAGATGCTTGGATTTGATAGATTTATCAGATCCATGCAATATATTTATATCGCATGGATATAAATGTGATATATCCAATTATATCGCACAGGGTGCACCTCTGTGAAAGCTGCACAGAGCTGCAGTTTTGATTCCCAATCACAGTACACAAGTTTATTAATCAATTAGGGTAAGGGAAGGCCTTGGGTCTGGCAAATCCTTGATTTAGACCAGGCATTCGTTCGTCTCTGTCATCGTGATCTGTTCAGCGTCTGTTTCCATACTCAAACCGTGCATGTAAACTGCAGATAAGAAGCCATACCATTCCGCAATTGCTTTCTTGTGATACGAAATTCTGACTCAGATCCCCGATCAAGAAGTCTAATAAATACATAATGGGGGATTGAATGAATTCTCTTCTTACCCTGATGTGCCCGTCACTCTGGAACTCTCGGTAAAGCTGGACTCAAACTGCGTGACCCAGAGCCTAGTCTTTATGCTCTCTGGCAAATGAAGCTTTTTTTATGGTTAGCCTCACCCATTATTGGTTTTCTTAAGGCTACGCAGTTGTTCAATCCTAATCCCAGTTCCCTTCATATTGTGCTTGTGGAAATGTTGTAACCTCTCCCCAAGACAGCAAAGGATAAATTCTGACACTGGGTGTAATGCAAAAGCTACAATCACTAAACAGTTGATATCAGTAGCAAAACAATTAAGGTAAAATATCAAGCACATGAAGAGAAAAAGAAAAAAAAAACATAAGGAAGCTTTAAGCTTCAGGATCCCTAGGCCAAAACAACAAATAAAACACCCCCTTTTAATTATAAAGTAAAAAGCTCATTTTCTAGAAGTGAATCTACAAATCTTGAACTGACTGGCTATCCCCAAACAGTAAAAAAAACAAACTATTTAGAACAAAAATGGCAAGAACCCGTATCACCTTCCATTGTAAAAATACTATTTTAGTCATTCACTTAATTCCCCACAATCCTGCTCACAATTAATTCTATCGCATGTTGCATAAAACCAGCACAAACCTAAACCACACAAATATAGGCCGCATACGCACTATGCACAGTTCCCACTTGTACAGAGGATCTATTCCGCTGTTGCTTTTTTTGTTTTGTTTTGTTTTTTTTTTACAAATTATGCTAAATACTGAAGACGGGAAAGCAAAACCTACCCATGTGATCCACGGGAGGAGGGGGATGGAGATTCAGGTGTTGTCAGTCAATCAGTCAAATTTTATTTGTATGACACATTTCAGCAACAAGGCATTTCAAAGTGCTTTACATCATAAAAAACACAAAGTCATGCAACATAAAATCAACAATCAGAACATGACATTAAGTCAAGTACCATCATTAAATTCTTGATTACATTTCAAATACAACTCTGAACAGGTGGGTTTTTAGTCGAGATTTAAAGTCAGTGTTTCAGCTGTTTTACAGTTTTCTGGAAGTTTGTTTCAATTTGTGGTGGAAAGAAGCTGAATGCTACTTCATAACTTCAGTTTTGTTTCTGTTCAGCTGGAGAAAGTTTTGGCATATCCACACATTTATCAGCTCAAAGCATCTGTTTAGTGATTGGATGGTTTCAGAGTCTCCTGGTGACATCATAATGTAGAGCTGCATATCATCCGCATAATTATGGTAGCTAACATTATTTTCTGTTATAACCTGACCTCAGGTTATAACAGAAAATAATGTTAGCTACCATAACTATGCGGATGATACGCAGCTCTACATATAAAGCGAGCAAGCATATAAATATTGAATCAGAGGGGTCCTAGGATTGAACCTTGGGGTACCCATCATGTGACCTTTGATGAGAAGTTTCCAATTGAAACAAAGAAATCCCTGTTCTTTATGTAAGATTCAAACTAGTTAAGCACTGGACCGGAGAGTCCGACTCAACTCTCCAGTCGATTCAATAAAATGTCATGGTCGACAGTGTCAAAAGCTGCACTGGGGTCCAACAGAACCAGCACTGTGGTTCTCCCACAGTCCATATTTATATGGATATCATTGAACACTTTTACGAGGGCCATCTCCATGCTCTGGTGAGCAGGAAAACCAGATTGGAAGGAATCAAAGCAGTTGGTCATCATTAGGAAACTATTTAATTGTTTACACACAGTTTTTTCAATAACTTTGCTGATGAATGGGAGGTTGGAGTTGGGCCTGTACAATACAAATCCCAAAGCCAGTAGTGATTTGTCCAAATTGTTCTTTTTTGTCAGTGGTTTGATAACTACTGTTTTCAAAGCCGGGGGGAAAACACCTGATGAGAGCGATGAGTTACTATTTGGATCAGATCATTAGCAATAACAGGCAGGTTGTGTCAGAGGATGAGTAAGTTAAGCAACAATGTTTGCTTAATTTCTATTCTTTTTGCAAATGTTTTGACTAGATTTAGCTGTTTAACCCTCCCAAAGTCTTAGCATGACGCTCAGGAAGAAAGTGCCAGATGTCATTGTCGTTCTATCGGGTGACCCGTCAACTGTTCAGTTCGTGAAACCACAAAAAAAACTCATAAACAGGCAACCCCGCCAGAACTGCGCACACGGTAAAAAGCTCAGGCGGGGTTCACAAGACTGCTCTTAGAACTACAGGAGGGTTGAAACGCAGCTAATTAATTTTTATCTTACAGAAAAAGCTCAAGCTTCCAAATAAAAGTAAACTGATTAACATATAGGTTTAGGACAGATGTGTGCCCACCCCCACAGGCTTACATAAATGTGGGCTATGTACGAAATGTGGGGGTTAGATAATAAACCAATAACTTTTTTTTTTTTTACTTAAAGGAAAATATCAAGGTATGCACAGTGCGATCAACAGTAGAGCTGCATGCACTACTGTACAAAAGGGGTACAGTTCCTTTGTAAAGCAGTGACTTTTGATCACAGGCATGTGCTACAAATGAATATTTGTAGCACATGCCTGTGATCAAAACATAGTTCAGACACACACTATTAAAGCTGCAGTACATAACTTTTTGAAGATATCCATTATCTGTTCACCCTTATCCATAATGGGGTCGGGAGTTGCTGGTGCCTATCTCCAGCTGCGTTCCGGGCGAGAGGAGGGTTCACCCGGGACAGGTCGCCAGTCTGTCGCAGTTTTTGCAGATATATTATTTTCATATTTGTTTAAAATCTCATATCCTGAAAGTAGAATATAAGAGATAAACTGTGAAAAAATCAAGTCTCCTGCCTCTTACCTGTGATCCTAATAGCATTTTAAAAAATTACACCGCTCCCAAACCGAAACAACCAGAGAATAAATGTATAAATATATAAATTAATATAAATTAGGCAATTATTACAGAGGTGATTAAATAAAGAACCCAATTAATCATATACTTACTAATTTCTTGATTTATTTAATTTTGACTGAAATGGCTCTCCATATATTTGGGTTCATCTTGGGACAACAAGGCTATGATATCTGAACTGTTAATGAAAAAGGGGCATTGCTATGCTGAAACATCTGCTCCAACACGTAACTAAAATGTATGATGCTGTTTTGTTGGCTTGAAGATTGGAGATTCACTCTGCCCAGACTGTAGGGATCAAGGTGGCAAAATGTAAGCAAAGGGTCCCCAAAGACCAGAGGAGTCATAAAAGGATTGTCTAATAGACTTTTAAACTGATAAAACTAATATTTTCTTTAAACTGTGTTTTAAGCCACACTGGAAGCCATTGAATGCCCTATGTCTCAGTTTTGCACATGGAGAGACTAAAATTCTTGCCCATTCTTCCTTGCAAAACAGCTGGAGCTCAGAGAGGTTGGATGGAGAGTACTTGTGAACAGCAGTTTTCAGCTCTTTCCACAGATTCTTCATTGGATTCAGGTCTGCACTTTGACTTGGCCATTCTAACACCTGGATAGAACCATTATTTGTGAATCATTCCATTGTAGATTTTGTTTTATATTTGGGATCATTGCCTTGTTGGAAGATAAATCTTTGTCCCAGTCTCAGACCTTTTGCACTGTACAATTGTGTTCAAAATAATAGCAGTTCCACAAGACTACAAGCAAGTTTCAAGAAGGTTTAGTGAAAGTATAGAAAACCAACAGACCCAACAGGCTTGATGTGCATACTGCTGATTCTGTAAAACTGAATCTTTTTCTAAAAGGGACATGTTCGAAAAAATTGGCAGTGCCAAGTTCAATTAGTGAGGTTATCGATTATGTAAAAAAAAATAGGTGTTAAGCACCTATTTTTGGCTTGATCGTTAAGTTGACCCTTCAGGATCCTCAAGTGGATCCTGAAGTGGATCCATATGATGTGGAACTGATGCATTCCACATCATATGCATCAGTTGCATATGATGCACATCCATCATATGCAACTGATGTTGCATATGATGGATGTGGATAGGCCTGTCGCGATAAACGATAAGTCAATTAATCGCATGATAAATAAAAACTATCGACGTCATTTAATTTATTGGCTATATCGCCTCTGCCTATATTTTTCTCTTTCTATTGATGACACTGGATGAGAAGGCTTAACTCCGGTGCTATCCACTGACCCCTCCCTTGATAAAAAATGAGGAGGAGGGCGGAGGAGTGGACTATTGCATCAGGTAGTAAACGCATGTATCACTTTGTATTTCTCTTGCTTTAGAGCCCCGTGAGGAGTTAGTAAGGCAAAGAAACAATATCTCATATTGGGGGGTGGAAAGCTCGAAATGGAACTGGTTTCAAAGCCGAACGCAACTGCAGCAGTGTGGGAATATTTCGGATTCAAACCAAATGACCGAGGCGAACCGCTGAACCTTTGCAAGCCGGTATGTCGCATTTGTCATAAAACAGTAGCAACTAAGAGCAGCAATACAACCAACTTGCACGTGCACCTAAAGCACAACCATCCAGCAAAGTTTTTACAGCTGGGGACAAAAATTACAACCGGTGGCCCGTCTCCGTCTTCAGGTTCACGACAGTCCACCATAGTTGAAGCAATTAATCGACAAATGGCGTACAAAAAGGACGGCGCAAAGTGGAGCGAGCTCACAGACAGCGTAGTTCGCTTAATTGCAAAAGAGATGCTCCCATTTAATATAGTTGAAAAGCCGGCGTTTCGAAAAATGTTGCAAACATTTGATAGACAGTACGAAATCCCCGGAAAAACATGCATATCACAAACGGCAATTCCACAATTGTACAGCAGTATTAAAGAGGACGTACTGAAGCAAATAAAAGACATTTCATTTTACTCTGCTACGTCGGGTATGTGGTCAAGTTCAAATATGTCCCCTTATATGAGCTTGACCATTCACTATATAGCTGCTGACTGGACCCTGCACTCTAAATGATTAGAGACCAGATATGTCCCAGATAACCATACTGCTGACACCCTGGGAGAAAACCTGAAATCTGCTTTAGCAGACTGGGGACTGGATGAGGACAAACTGGTCTGCATTACAACAGACAACGGTGCTAACATTGTCGCTGCAATAAGAAATCTTGGCTGGCAATGGCTCAACTGCTTTGGCCACAACCTCCACCTTGCTGTTTCCCATGATCTAGACAGTGACAAAGAACGGACAGCACGTGCCATAGGACTCTGTAAAAGCTTGGTCAACACTTTCAACCTGAGCTTCCTTAAAAAGAGAGACCTGAGGAAGGCACAGAATGAAGCTAATCTCCCTCAGCACAATCTCCTTCTGGTGAGTGGTTTTTTTTAAAGTCATTTATTTATTCGTTTGTAACTCAAAATATTCAGAGCCATGTTTATTTTTCTTTGTAGCATGTAGAATCTAATTAAGACTGTTGTCTGGCAATAATTTTACATACAACACAAATTATTAACGAGAATTGGTCGCATTTCTTTAAAGAAGTTGAAATTCATTAAGTAATAAAAAATAGTTCTAATATAGTAATAATATTTTTTGCTAGAGCCATTTGTTATTTCTACTTGTCATCACAAGGGGAGTAATATTTTACTTGTCACTGGTGAAGTTTGGCCCTAAATGAGTGACATAATAATTATATGTATTTTTCTACTAAAAACATTTTCAATATCCCACAGGATGTTGTCACACGATGGGGCACTAAACAGAAGATGATCGAGAGGGTGTTGGAGTAACTCCTAGCCATTAGACAAGTCCTGGTTCAAGACAGAAAGCACGGCCATCTCAACCCAACCTGGCAGGATGTTTCGGTGTTGGAGTCCATCAACGCAGCTATGAAACCACTGGCTGACTTTACAGATGTCCTTTCAGGAGAAAGATATGTCACAGTGTCCTCTGTTAAGCCTGTGCTAGAACTGATTAAAGGCGACCTTCTCTCTCCAGGCCCTGATGACAGCACACTGACTGCCGGTATTAAAAAAAACATATCCACGATACTGACTGGAAAATACAGCTCACCTGCCATCCAAAACCTCCTGACAAAGGCCACCATCTTGGATCCAAGGTACCGTGGCAGCATGGAGCAGGCAGGGTCATTGGATGACATCAAACATCAGCTGGTGCAAGAGCTACTGGACTTAAAAGGACCAGAAGCAAGTGAAGAAGGTATAAGTGGTGAGGGTTCCAGCCAAGCTGCTGGAGGAAACAAAGATGAATCTCCAGTTGCCCCACCCACCAAAAAGAAGAGGCTAAGTGACCTTCTTCAAAACAGAAGAGCTGAACACACAGTTCAGACACAGGCTATGTATTCAAAAAGAGAGCAGGCTGATGCAGAACTGACAAAGAGATCCTGCCTTAAGCCACACAAACTCAACATGTTGGTATTTCTTGCTCAGAATCTGTCTGACTAAAGTAGCTACAGATCTACTTAAAGACTGTTTAGGCATCGGTCTTATTTAAGAATGTGCTTTTGTTACTTTGCACTTTTTGTTTATAAAATGGCAGTTTTGCCCATCTTTATTTAAATCTAATGATACACAGACTTCATAATTTGTACTCTTTTGGTTGAATGTAGTTTTTATTTCCACTGTGGTTTTATCTTGTGTTTAGTTTTTATTCAAGTGCATTTTTTGTTAACAGAGACTGAAAGTCCATTTTATTTTTATTTATGGTTGTTTTATTTTGTTAACCATTTCCAGTGTTAAGTGTTCTTTTGAAAATAAAGTGTATTTATCTTTGGCAGGGAATCACATGCATTATTACGTCATTTCCATTAAATCAGTATAAAAAGGTCTTCAAACAATATTATCGTTTATCGCAATAATTTTTGAGACAATTAATCGTTCAGCAAAATTTGTTATCGTGACAGGCCTGGATGTGAATTTGTCCTTGACAAACAGAGTATAGGGGATTGCTCAAGACACTGTTAAGAACAATCAATGAAAGAGGGGCTCACCCATAAAGAAATGTAGAAATGACAGGCTGTTCGGCTAAAACTATATGAAACACTTTAAAATGGCAACCAAAACCAGAAAGAAGAGGAAGAAAAAGAAAAGCAAACGTTCGAATGAATTGGTAAGTAACCAAAATGGGAAAGGCTCAGCCAATTATCAGCTCCAGGAGGATCAACGAAGATCTCAGATTGTCTGTTTATATTGCAGGATTGTTGCCTGTGAGTATTGCAACAATCAGACAATGTCTATGAGAAGCCAAGCTACCAGTAGGAAGCCCCCGCAAAGTCCCATTGTAAAAAAATGGGACTTTGCTCAAATTGAAGCGGTCACAACTTGATAAAGAACACGTTGACTGGCGTAAAAAGAAATGGAGGAATATTTTGTGGACTGACGAGTAAGATTATTTTTGGTTTTAAGGGCCACAGACCGTTTGTCAGATGTCCTGCAAACACTAAATTCAAGCCACAGTACACAGTGAAGGCAGTGAAGCATGGTGGTTCAAGCATCATGAAGTGGGGAGGTTTCTTGTACTGTGGTGATGATACTATTAATCACATACCAGGGATCATGGATCATTGAGTACAACAGAATACTGGAAGAAGTCATGTTGCCGTATTCTAAAGGACATGCCCTTGAAATTAGTGTTTTGGTAAGACAGTGACCCCAAACACACCTGCAAGCGAGCTAAATCATGGTTCCAGAAAAACAGAATTCAAGTAAATTGAGTGGGCAGCACAATCCCCAGACTCCAATCCCCTAGAAAACTTGTGCGCTGACAAAAAATGCTATTTATGAGGCAAAACCAAGAAATGCAGAGGAATCATGGAATGTAGTACAATTGTCCTGGGTTACCATACCTGTTGACTGTCACCAGAATTTGGTTGATTCCATGTACCACAGATGTGAAGCAGTTATCAGAAACTGCGGTTATGCAACTCAATATTAGTTTACGATTCTCAGGAAAGTTGAATCTTCAAGCATTTCTTAGTTTATTCAGTACAATTTTGAGTTTGTAAAGAAAGATGTCAACACTCCTGTAAAATAGTGTGGTCAAGGGACCTCAAGGTGAACAAAGAAACAGCATCAGCCACCGGTTTCAGATTCTTCTGAGGACGTTTATTCGATACATTTGCCTCAGACATTCCTCCTGAGCTTCTAAGAACTCAGTGTTTTTATAGCCAATTGGCAACACACCTGCAGTTGAGTGGACCAAGCCACAATTAAACAGTAAAAAAAAATTCTAAACAGAAAAACAAGAACAACATTATTTATCTAATTTACAAACTCCTCTACATAATGAAATGGTCTGAAAAATAAACCATGTAATAGAAGATAATTCAAAAGGTTACTTCAAAAAAATAAACAAAGCAATCCTTCAAAGAAAACCCTCTTATTGGTAGAACCCATCAAGGTAATTAATGACATCATACAGCCATTCAAGCAGGAAGTACTGGACCGGCCCCTCCCATATTCTTGCCCTGCTGCTGTAGCAAAACGGATCAATGACGTCACACAGGACTCAGGATCTGCGTCAGTTTATTCCTATAACACAGTGTGGAACACATTCAACCACCGGTATGGCACGTACAATCAGTCAGATCCCAGCAGCTCAGCAGCTCTGCTCTTTTTATATTAACAACAAATGGAATAAAGAAAAATCAAATTGTGTACAAATCAGCATCAAAGAAATATGTTAATGCATAATGCAAAATAATATAAATAAATATCAAAATTATAATACAAAACTCAATTTTTTAGTTTATGTAAAATAATACATAAAGGACATATTCTGTAATAAAGTAATTAAATTTAAAGCTATAAAACTACAACAGAAAACTATGCATTTATTACATACCTTATAACACAGTGTGGGACACATTCTGCCATCGGTATGGCACGTACAATCAGTCAGATCCCAGCATCTCTACAAACACATTTTGGAGGGAAAACCTCAAACAACTTTAAAGGGCATCAGTTTAATTTTAACCAAACCCAAAGGTTTTAAAACACTTAAAGAAAATTAACATTATATCTTATGCAGCACAAAAAGTGTGAGAACTATTATTAACATTATAGACATCACTAAGAGTGGAGGGTAGCATTAGCACACAACTTTAGCAACTTTAGCACATCTTACCAGCAGCTCTGTTAAGTAGCTTCTGCCCGGCTGCTGCAGCTACCTCACAGAACCTTGCTTTGTGCAACATTAATAACCATCCTCCCAGAACAATATTTAGGAACCAAAATAAAAGCAGGGTTAAACAGAAATAGCCTGTTGCAGTGCAAAGGTGATAACAAACATGTCAATTCAACAAAAAGGTGTTTTGAGAAGGTTCATAAGAAATATAAAAAATAAATAAATAAATAAAATTAGCTCAGTTATACTGCAGATCTACAAGGGACAAACAGTGGTGAGTAAAAAGGAAACCAAATACCATGAATATGCTATATAACATATAATACCATGAATATATAACATATAAATAGATGGAAACTGCAACATAATGCTAACACAAACAAACCCGGGATAGTAACCAAAGCTGCAAAGTACTGTTTAAATTTAAGCATTATGACCAGCTACAGACAGTAAATTAATCAGAAATAAGAATAAGGGACAAGTGGTGAACATAAACTGAACCACTTTGTCATAACTCTTAGTTTTTTCTTTAAAGCTACCACTGATTAATAATGGTGGTGATTTACAAAGGATTTTTTATGGTATTATTACAGCTAATGCTTTTGTTTCTCTTATTAATCGTGTTTCAGATAAATATCCTTTTGGTTCATTAAGAACCAAAGGGATATTCATATTGTGGTAGCATTATAAGAACCAAAGGGATATTTGGTTCAACCAACAAATGCAGAGAAATTGTGAAACATAGATTAGCAAAAAAAAAAAAAATAATAATTGGCAATTTTATTAGTAAATTGCCAATTTTCCAAAACTTCCACACGCTGTCAGCTCCTGGTCAGCAAGATGCATTTTGTTCAGTATATGTGTCAGAGGTAATATTCAAAAGGGATTTTTTTTTGTTATTATTGATTGATTATTGATTGACTGCGATGCAGTCTGTGCGTAAAGTTGAAAATGTTTGTGCATCTGCACCAATTATAGTTAAAATGTAATCCGCTCAAATGACAGACAGGCTTCAGACTTTTACTTCTCTTAAAAAAATAAGTTGTCAAATACGGATAATATTCCATTGGAACACCAATCTGTGCCCAAGCTTTTACTTCCTCTCCGATGTCTTTAGATATTGCTTCAATATTTCCACATAATGTTTTTTCCTCATGATTCCATCTATTTTAATAAGTACACCAGTTCAGCAAAACAGTACCATGATGCTTTTCACTACTATGTAGTGGAAAGCATCTACCTGTGAAGTACCATCCTACTTCACAGGTAGGATGGTAAAAGCATCGCCGTTTTTCCTCCAAATGTAACGATTGTCATCATTGTCAAACAGTTCCACTTTAGTCTCATCAGACCACAGGACATGTCTCCAAAAATGAAGATCTTTGTCTCTTTGTGCATCTGCAAACAACAATCTTTTTTGTTTGCAGATGACTTTTTGTGTTTCTCTTAAAGTAATGACTTCTTCCTTGCTGAATGGCTTTTCAACTCACGTTGGTACAGAAATGTTTGAATGTGGATCTGTGCTGTGTGGAATCCAAATGGCTAGCAGCAGCCCTGTATACAAATTCAGCCCATGTACGCCAAACCATTACGGAGCACTGTTGGCTAACTGTCAGCCAACAGTGCCGTCATGATGCCAGATCTAGCCCAGACATTACTACTATGTCTGGGCAATGTCAATGATGAAATATAAACTTGTTTGTATGACCTGCTAACTTTTGGATTGTTTGGGTGGGCGTGCATTTGTGCAGTAGGTGCATGTGTTAATTTGTCACCTGAAATTGTGAAGATGTTACAATAGTGAGCTCTTGGCACCCAAGAGCAGCCATCACTTCAAAACAAGAAGGGAAAATGTTTGTTTTAGGAAAAAAGTACAAGTAGAATCCAGTTTAGGGTGGGATGCAAAAATATGCACTTGTTTCAAGTTTGTGTAGAATTGGTTTGAGAACTATTTTAATTAATAAGATGAAACAGCGCATGTGATCAGTACAGTCCTTATGTGTGTTGTGTTTTTTGCAGCACAACATAATGGTGCAGAGAAGAAGAGATGGTATTAAACCTGAAATGCCTACAGCTGGGGAAAGACTGGAGATGCTCAGTGCCATTGGAGGTAAACCTTACTGACTGTCAACAGTCACAAAAAGCCCAAGGACACCACTGACAGGTTGCTGGAGCACTGCAGTGACTGTGAGGAACAGTTATACTTTGAAGAGGAAAATGGAACCAATGTCTGTTATGCTCAGAGAAGATATTAAATTTGTTACATGAAACTGGGTATTGGTTTATTTTTGATTCAGTAGCCAATAAAAGCAGTTGTGAAAAAGATTCTTACATGTATTGGGTCTGTCATAAGAAATGTTCTTCTCAAAGAGATAGTAGCAATAATAATTGATAAAGAGTTCAAAAATCTAAACTCTCATTTATGTGTTCTTAATATGAAACCAATTATTTATGACCAAACTGCCTCACAAATGTCAGGCTACATCTGTAAGCAGGATATTTAACCCCAATGTTAGCAAAATGTGGGGCTTCAGTGTATCTGATTACAAATGTCATAATTTATCCAACATTGGTGGACACAAGCTTTTAAATCCTTCCTTTTTACATGTAAATCATTCACTTATAGCTTATATAAAGTTGAACTTCAATACTTTGGTTGGAATTTCTGGTTATTGTAGCTCTACAGTCACCTGTTCTGAGGCACATTTTGAAGAAACTGCTTTTTGTTGGGATCTTTTTAAATGTGAATGAGACATTTCACGCCTGCTTTCCTCCAGGTCGCAGAGCATTTCACTCCTCCCATTTGGCAATTTTTGCAGTTTGATAGTGCCGGTATGATAATTTACCCAGAGAAACCTTTTATTCCAGCAAGTAGACTTTTCCTTCCAACTTTACATGTCGGAGCCAGAGTCTGACCCCAGAGCAGGAGAATGAAGACGACAAGCCTGAGGAACCACATATTCAAGTGATGCATCTCAATAATGTTATTGTATTTACACCTTCTCTATCTACACTAACTGCCTACAATATGGAGAATAGTTTAACTATGGTGTCCGTGTAGGTCAGATATCTATTAAAATATTAATGCTACCACAATATGAATGAAGTAAACAAAATCTTTACATACTTAAGGAGTTAACAGAAGAGTCAAGAATGTCACTGAATGCATTTTGGTCACATGTTCCCCAAGACAAATAATTATATTGAAAACCTTCAGTACAATTATATCCTCAGTCATGTTCTTGTGTAGCAGTTCCACAGCCAATGTGTCATAGCCAAGACAACATTATCGGCAATAGAAAAAAGTTAACAGTGAAAAAAAGAACTCAAAAAGAATACAAGATATGTATGCAGCACCAGAAGAGAATAAATTAACATTTTTGCACCACTCAAAGTACACACAAAAAATTGAGGATTAAAAATATGGATTTTGCATGATATGTCCCCTTCCAGTTTTACCATGTTTATTTTTTTTCCTGAAGTCATCATGTTAATTTAAGTAAAACTTGTGTGGATACAAAAAATATTTAGGCCACTTTACATATTTCACTCTGCCTCATTGCAGTCATTCATCCATCTATCTTCCACTTATCCAAAGCCAGGAAATGGATGGATGGATGGATGGATGGATGCATGGATGGATTGGCTGCAATGCATCCATCGCCTGGATTGCAGCCATTTGCTAAAATCAAAAAAGTTCATATTATTTCTTATGAATGTACACTGCATCCCATCTTGACAGAAAAAACAAATATGTAGAATTTTTTTGCAAATTTAAAGAAAAACATCACATTGTCATAAGTATTCAGTCCTTTTGCTGTGACACTCATGTTTAAGTCATATGCTGTCAGTTTATTCTGATCCTTTTTGAAATGGTTCTACTCCTTAATTGGAGCCCTGCTGTGTTTAATTAAACTCACTGGACATGATTTAGAATGGCACACACTGGTCTACATAAGACCTCACAGCTCACAGTCAGGGCAAATGAGAATCATTAGGTGTAAGGAACTGCCCAAGGAGCTCAGAGACAGAATTGTGGCAAGGTTACAGATCTGGCCAAGGGTGCAAAAACGTTTTTGCAACATTCAAGGTTCCTAAGAGCACAGTGGCCTCCAGAATCCTTACATGGAAGAAGTTTGGGATGACCAAAGCGCTTCTTAGACCTGGCCATCCAGCCTAAATGAGCAATCGAGAGAGAAGAACCTTGGTGAGAGAGTTAAAGAAGAACCCAAAGATCACTGTGACTGAGCTCCAGAGATGCAGTAGAGAGACGGGAGACAGTTTCACAAAATCAACCATCACTGCAGCCCTCCACCAGTCGGGGCTTTATGGCAGAGTGGCCTGACAGAAATCTCTCCTCAGTGCAAGACATATGAAGCCCTCACAGAGTTTGCCAAAAAACCACATGAAAGACTTATTTATCTTGATTCTGTGGCCTGATGAGATGATCAAGTAGCAAAGCATGTGAATTGTGTGTCACAGCAAAGGGTCTAAATACATATGACCACATGATATTCAGGTTGTTTTTTTTAAATAAATTTGCAAAAAAGTCTTTTTTTTCAGTCAGGATGGAATGTTAAGTGTACAGTAATGAGAAATATTAACATTTTTGAATTTACCAAATGGCTGCAATGAAACAGTACAAATTTAAAGAGGTCTGAATATTTTCCATACCTACTGTATGCAGCATCTTGCTGCAAACTGTGAATGACCATTGCTTCCTCAAGAAGTTCAGTCTACTACTCTGTCCTTTCTTCACTGTAGTCTCTAGTCCAGTCAGTTCTGTCATTTCAAAAAATGAAACTCATGGAGTGATATATTCCAAGTTTTGTAATTTTGATGGTTATGGCTTTCAGATAATAAAACCCTAAAATTCAGTTTCTCAGAAAATGAGAAAACTGTTAAAAAAAAAGACATTCGTAAAAATTCAAACCTTAATTGGTCAATTAGTTCAAACACTTGCAGAGGTTTCTAGAGCCTTCAACCAGTCTCTCTATGTCAATAGACTACACAATCATGAAGGAAGATTTCTGACTTAACTGATTTGTACCATGTAATACATACTCATTAAAACTGAATAAATAAATAAAAACCTTAAATACCGATTCTATGTGTAATGAGTCTCTATAAGGACAATTTTACTTTCTGAGATGACTTGTAGGAAATGTTGCACTTTCACGCTATTCTAATTTTTTTAGAAGTACTATTTCCTCTTCACCAGGTTCTTTGTGATAACATTTCAACTACAGGCAGCGGACCAATCAAATCAAAGAATCCAGACTAAACTTTTTATGGGAGCTTCTGTGTAAAATAAAAAAGTAATCTGTGTAAATACTGTAATTTAGAAGAGAAGAAGCTATAATATTGTTTTTATATAGTTTTTTATGATTAAAAATGTACCAGTCACTGTCAGGTCAGTCATACCTGATGAAACACTGGCCTCTAGTGTTTTTATACAGAAGTTAGGTCATTTCAGGCAGCGCCACGAATCCAAGGTAGGTTGTGACTTTAAAACTCACTAATTATATTGTCTCTACATTACTTTTTTTTTGTTGTTGATTGGACATACTTGGTGATAATACTCTCGTGCTCTGAGCGTCTGTGTGAGATGGCATGGATTGAGGAATCTTTATATGAATTGATGAAGCTAAGCTAGCTATATTTCATCTAGTGAAGCAAGTAAATGGTCTGCAGCTGACTCAAAATGAGCTTTCATTTATGATTAGTCAAATGGCTCATTTATCCATTTGACTAATAGGCCCTAATACTCAGGCTGCACCCTACCTACTCCATGAAGTGTGGACTCAGTCGAAATGCACACTTCACGGAATTGGAGCGCGCAGGTTACAAGCATATAGAAATGTTAACGATATGCCTGTTATAACTGAAACATCTAAAGTGACAGGAACTAAATGTTGTGACTTTGTAGACCTAAAATGTTACAAGGCATTTTTGCTGCTGAAAAATACAACTACAATAAAATATATATATTTTAAATGTACAGTATAGGTATTTTTGCTTTCCAAAGTCATTGCTGAATATATTTGACTGTTCAAATGTGTTTTGTGTTTATTTGTTGAATATGGAGCAAAACTTGATCTAATCATGTTCAGTAGAGTGAAACAAAAAATATTGGAATACTTTGAAAACGGATTTTTTTTTTTTTTTTGTGACAGTTTGGTCTGAGAACATTACTATATTGCCAAGATGGCACCCCCGCACCCCCTAAAAAACAAAACTATCTGCCATTTGACTAATTGGAAACACGATTACATTCAGTTGTTACTAAAATAAACATTTTTTATGTGGCTAAAAGATAGTGGAGCTAATCTGCTAACAGATCAGGTTAAGGACAAACATACGGCATATGTAAAAACCAGAAAAAGCCTGGTGCTTGATTGTGAAAAATAAAAACACAATAGAACTCAAATGTCCTTTTCAAAATAGACTATGAATGTTGTGAATTTATAGACAAAAAATGTTACAAGAAATTTAGAAGGAACACTCTGTCAATTTTCTTCCTCTCTACCCTGAGACTTATGTTTAAAAAATATGATTAGATGTCTAAAGACAATAAGAACCAGCTTTCTGTTCCAAATTTAAGATATTAATTTTATAATTTTGTACACAAAACCCCTTGATTAATGAAATAAAACCCCACAATGGTCACATAATTAACTTGAATCTGAAAAAGGTAATGATGGATAAATATTCTATGAAAATGAACAAATGAAAGTCAGATATTGCTTTTCAAACATGCTTCAACAGAATTATTTCACAAAAATAAACTCATGAAACAGGCCTGGACAAAAATGATGGTACCCTTTACTTAATATTTTCTTGCACAACTTTTAAGGAAATCATGCCAATGAAATGATTCCTATAACTTAATGAACCTTTTACACCTCTCAGCAGGTGTTTTGGCCCACTCCTCATGAGCAAATTGCTTCAGTTGTCTCAGGTTTGAACAGTTCCTTTTCCAGACGGCATGTTTCAGCAACTTCCAAAGATGCTCAATAGGATTTTAGTCAATGCTCATAGAAGGACATGTCAGAATAGTCCAGTGTTTTCCTCTTACCCATTCGTGTTTTTAGTTGTGCGTTTTGAGTCATTATCCTGTGGCAAGACCCATGACCTGTGACTGAGACAAAGGTTTCTGACACTGGGCAGCACATTTCTCTCTAGAATCTCTTAATAGCCTTGAGATCCCACTGTATCCTGCACAGATTCAAGACATTGTGCGCCAGATGCAGCAAAGCAGACCCAGAACATAACAGAGCCTTCTCCATGTTTCACAGTAGGGACTGTGTTCTCTTCTTGATATGCTTAATTTTTCCATGGATGAACATAGAGCTGTGGTGTCTTACCTAAACGTTACATTTTTGTCTCATCTGTCTGGCAAATTCCAGACTACAGGCTGGTTTTTTTATGATTTGTTTTCACCAATGGTCGCTTCCATTAAGTCCATTTTGGCTCAAACATCGGATGGTGCGATCTGACACTGATATTCCTTAAGTTTGAAGTTCATTGTTAATCTCTGGAAGTTTTTCTGGGCTTTTTATTTCCATTTGTATTATCCGTCTCCTTGTTTTGTCCTCAAATTCCCTACTGCGGCCACAACTAGGGAGGTTGGCTGCAGTCCCATGGATTTTATATTTCTGAATAATATATGCAGCTGTATTCAAAGGAACATCAAGTTATTTGGAGATGGTCTTGTAACCAGTGATGGGCCAGACAACACAGAAACCTCAGAACATGCGCCGAGCTGACAAGTTGAAACCCCATGTTGGTGCGTGTATCACTTTAAGGAAAACCACGTTGTTTGCAGTTCCTGTGTTGTTTGGATGTGACTGTGCCAAATTGTGTTGATGAGGGAGAAACTGTGTCGACATGTTTGTGGGTTTTGTTTGATGGAAATACTTTGTGTTCTTTGCTTTGCGTTGGTTTTTGGTTTGTATTTGAATACTGGATCAACCAAGGAAGTTTTCTCCCATGTTGGATCATTTTGATCTTGTCACGGAAAATAATTCTTCCATTCTCATTTCCACTTTTGATCATTTTTCTTTTGGATAATTCAAATTCCTTTCCATGGATATTTGAGTTAGTTTACATACATTAACTTTTATTTATATTGTAGGTGAAAAATGTAGGATTTGCTCCCAAGTTTTGTCTTACTGTAACCAGAGCACTTCCACAATACTGAGGCATCAACGAACTGGTCAACACTCCTGTCTCTATTGAATTTCCCTGTAATGACTTTCTAAATCCAGCAGATGTCACTGAAAGTGACAAGGCAACACAATCTCAACACAGTTTGGGAAATGTGACACTGACCCAGTGAGGCCTCATCTGCCCATCACTACTTGTAAAATTTACCTTTAACATGCTTGTCTATAATTGGAGCCTGCCCATAGCAATGCATAAGGAGACTCACTGCCTCCATGCATTGCATGGCAGGCACCTATTGTTCTTCACCTAATAGAACGTCTCTTTATTATTATTGGGGCCTGCCCATAGCAATGCATAAGGAGAGCAATGCGGTAATGCGGTACGAGCCGCATTAAAGGGCACATTTTGGAGCACATTGGAGCTATTACTTTTGGTGGGATTCGGAGTTACGATGGCGACGTAAAAAGCGAAAAACGATCAAAAATTTTTGTATACCCCCTCCAAGGACTCCAAAAAGGGAGGGTAATCTGAACTGCCACTTGATGCGTAAACACAGTCGTAATCCATCCCTAGCGGAGGAAGGCTGCTCTCTCATTCACCGGGGTAAACTCCAACATACAGGCAACAAGTATGTGGCAACATGTATGCCCACTCCTACCCAGTGATTCTTACCATGGGGAACTCCAAAGTGGAAGTTTGTCCATCCCCTCTCAAGGAGACTGGTTCCAGAACCAGAGCCATGCATTGAGGTGAGACCCACTATTTCTAGCTGGAACTTCTCAACCTCACACACTAGCTCCAGGTCCTTCCCCACCAGAGAGGTAACATTCCACGTCCCAAGAGTCAGCTTCTGCAACCAAGGATCAAATCGCCAGAACCCCCTCAACTTGACCACCACCCATCCCACACTGCACCCAACCACTTTGGCCCCTCTCACAGGTGGTGAGCTCATGGGAAGAGGCACCCATATTTCCTCTTTGGGCAGAGCCTGGCCGGGCTCCATGGGGAAAAGCCCAGCCACCAGGCGTTCAACATCGTGCCCCACCTCCAGGCCTGGCTCCAGGGTGGGACTCCGGTGACCCGTGCCCAGACAAGGATTTGGTGTCCGGGAACACCAAATCCAAAGGGATTTTTCCATCATAATGGGTCTTTGTCTGATCCCTCCTAGAACCTGTCTGCCTTGGGTGACCCTACCAGAGGCATAAAGCTCCAGACAGCAGAGCTCCTAGGATTACTGGGACACTCAAACCCCTCCACCATGATAAGGTGGAAGCCCAATTAGAGGTATAATTTACCAGCACACCATAATTTATATTGTAGAATGGGGGAATATTGTTCTAGAACAGCATTGGTTAATGCTGTGCAATGGTTAATGCTGTTCTAGCAATCAACAGGTTCTGTTGATTCTGTCTAACAGAATTTCTGTTTAAAGTGAAACAGTGGGGTGTGCTGTGGTGGTGCAGGGGGTTAGCACGCCCCACACTTGGAGGCCCTAGTCCTCGACGCGGACGCGGGCTCCACTCCTGGTCCTGGCGACCCTCGCCGCATGTCTTCCCCCTCTCTTCGCCCTCCTTCCTGTCTGCCTACCGTCAAAAGTACAAGCCACTAGCGCCGCAAAAACTCTTCGGAGAAAAAATAAATAAAGTGACACAGTGTATTACTTATAACTAGAAAATTTCTTAAGAAATTTTTGGCCCATTTAAATGGGCCAAAAAGCTAAGTTTATCTTAAATGTTACAAGTATCATGTGTAGTATCACCACGTATTCTTACATTGATGTACTCCAATCAGTATGATAAATATAGCTAATAAAAAATAGTTAAAATATTTATTTTAGGGAAAAGGTTATGTTAATGCACTGCTCACATCTTCCTTCGCATCCTGCTTTGCAAGGCAGTGCATTGCCTTCCTGCTCTCCAATGCATTGCTATGTCCAGGTCCCAATAGACTGAAATACTTATGATAGCTGCAAGGCTAACGTTAGCTTGAGACCTATAACTGGCAAGTAGAGCGACTTGTATTTTCAAACCCCAGCAGGACGTGTGTTATCACTAACATGTTGACTGATACATGTTGTCAGTAGCATGTGGGGTATCACTAGCATGTTGACTAACATACTTCATTTAGTTGTAAAGCTTAGCCTAGCTTCTGTTGCAAGTTGGAGGAACAGAGGACACTCTCCAAGATCAGCGTATATGTCCAGTCAAAGCCATCCCCTAACTCTGTTTTCTCTCATCGGCGAGGTTCAGTAAGCACCAGATTCCATTTGTAAAGGTGCTCTATTGACAGACTAAAGAACTTATTTGTCCCTTGTGTCTTACAGGCTGTATAATACGGCCATTCCCATCAGGGATAAAGAAAAAAACTAGCTGATTATGTCCCCTGAGACAATTGTTGCTTTGGTCTCCTGTTTTAGTGTTGCCTTATTTATTTATTTATTTATACTTCTTAATACAACAGGTCTTTCATTTTATTTGTATGAATGGGAGAGGTCTGTCTGTCTAATCTCTTGTTCCATTGGCAGATTATGTCACTCATAACAAGACATTTTTCCCATGTTATGAGCAAACTAATCGGTCTCACTCAAATGTACTAAGATATTGTTACTAGAAACAACAGCAAAAATACTTGGTAAGATGTTTTGTTTTTGCAGTGTTGTTGCTGTTCATTGACCTTCTGATGGATGTTTATGTTGATCTCTGCCTTTCATTTGGGTAAGTTTATGATTTATTGTAAGTCTTTCACTTTTAACCTGCTATCCAGAATAAGTCCTGTCCAAGTGTGTCAGAATTTCTATTTATTTTCACATTGCATAAAAAAAAAACCCATTTAATGTCAGAAACTGCTAGACAACTACTTAAACTGATTGAAGTAGTTTGTCCTGCAATCGGTAGGTTGCCGGTTCATTCCTGCTCTGTCTTCCTTTATTGTTGTTGTCCAGGACATGTCACTAGTCCACCACAGGGCGACACATATACACTATATTGGCAAAAGTATTTGCTCACCCATCCTAATTTTCAGAATCAGTGTTACAGTCACGTTCATGGCCACAGGTGTATAAAATTGAGCATATAGGCATGTTGACTGTTTTTACAAAGATTTATGAAAGAATGGGTCGCTCTCAGTGTGGTCAGATGCCACCTGTGGAACAAATCCAGTTGTGAAATTTCCTCCCTCCTAAATATCCATATATATATATATATATATATATATATATATATATATATATATATATATATATATATATATATATATATATATATATATATATATATATACAGTACAGACCAAAAGTTTGGACACACCTTCTCATTCAATGAGTTTCCATTATTTTCATGACTATTGACATTGTAGATTCACACTGAAGGCATGAAAACTATGAATTAACACATGTGGAAATATGCACTACACAAAAAAGTATAAAACAACTGAAAATACGCCTTATATTGTAGTTTCTTCAAAGTAGCATCCTTTTGCTGTGATTATTGCTTTGCACACACTCTGCATTCTCTTGATGAGCTTCAAGAGGTAGTCACCTGAAACGGTTTGCACTTCACAGCTGTGTCCTGTCAGGTTAATAAGTGGGATTTCTTGCCTTATAAATGGGGTTGGGACCATCAGTTGTGTTGTGCAGAAGTTAGGCGGACACACAGCTGATAGTCCTACTGAATAGGCTGTTAGAATTTGTATTATGGCAAGAAAAAAAGCAGCTAAGTAAAGAAAAACGAGTGACCATCATTACTTTAAGAAATGAAGGTCAGTCAGTCTGAAAAATTGGGAAAACTTTGAAAGTGTCCCCAAGTGCAGTCGCAAAAACCATGAAGCGCTACAAAGAAACTGGCTCACATGAGGACCGCCCCAGGAAAGGAAGACCAAGAGTCACCTCTGCTGAGGAGGATAAGTTCATCCGAGTCACCAGCCTCAGAAATCGCAGGTTAACAACAGCTCAGATTAGAGACCAGGTCAATGCCACACAGAGATCTTGCAGCAGACACATCTCTAGAACAACTGTTAAGAGGAGACTGTGTGAATCAGGCCTTCATGGTAGAATAGCTGCTAGGAAACCACTGCTAAGGACAGGCAACAAGCAGAAGAGACTTGTTTGGATTAAAGAACACAAGGAATTGACATTAGACCAGTGGAAATCTATGCTTTGGTTTGATGAGTCCAAATTTGAGATCTTTGGTTTCAACCACCGCATCTTGTGCGACGCAGAAAAGATGAACGAATGGATTCTACATACCTGGTTCCCACCGTGAAGCATGGAGGAGGAGGTGTGATGGTGTGGGGGTGCTTTGCTGGTGACACTGTTGGGGATTTATTCAAAATTGAAGGCATACTGAACCAGCATGGCTACCACAGCATCTTGTAGCGGCATGCTATTCCATCCAGTTTGCGTTTAGTTGGACCATCATTTATTTTTCAGCAGGACAATGACCCCAAACACAGCTCCAGGCTGTGTAAGGGCTATTTGACCAAAAAGGAGAGTGATGGGGTGCTGCACCAGATGACCTGGCCTCCACAGTCACCGGACCTGAACCCAATCGAGATGGTTTGGGGTGAGCTGGACCGTAGAGTGAAGGCAAAAGGGCCAACAAGTGCTAAGCATCTCTGGGAACTCCTTCAAGACTGTTGGAAGACCATTTCAGGTGACTACCTCTTGAAGCTCATCAATAGAATGCTACGAGTGTGTAAAGCAGTAATCAAAGCAAAAGGTGGCTACTTTGAAGAACCTATAAGACATATTTTCAGTTGTTTCACACATGTTTGTTAAGTATATAATTCCACATGTGTTAATTCATAGTTTTGATGCCTTCAGTGTGAATCTGCAATTTTCATAGTCATGGAGTTTATTCCACAAGAGAAGTCTGATAGCATTCTACTTTTTAAATACTAAAAACCACCAGTAAAAAATTCTCTGTTTGGAATATATGGAACAATCACATCCATTGGCACTGATTCCATGGGTGCTTCAGGGTTGGAATACCTACAGAGATTCTTGAGCACACATGTGTGCCAGGCAACCTACATTTGTCATTGTTAACTAATGACCATAGCAGCAAGTCATGCAAGCATGACAACTCCAACTTCTTTGTTTTAATGCCAGTCCTAGAGATGTTACATTAATAAGTTGGGCTACCATGAGCTATCCATGGAACAGGTACATTAATGTCAGGACAATGCCTATTAGTTGCTATAGCTAGTGACATGCACCTGCAGGAAAGATACTATGGTGAGTTCTGAAATCTGACCGAAACTCTGCAAACGTGTCATTGCTATTTCAATACTGGCATGCTTGATTAGCATTGTAAGAATTTTAGAAAAATGAAAGGATTCACTTTTTTTAAAGATTAACAAAATTGTGTAGTTGATATATTCAACAGAATTTATGACAATTATTCATCATAAACAATTACCCTTAATGCATTTAAATTGTATAATTATATGTCTTTGTTCAGACTTCCTGTGTGGCTAGCATCTCTTCTCCACACTGCTGAAAGCCTCAGAAGCGACCATGCTCGACGCAAGAAGGTCTACCGTCTCCTGCAGAGGAAACTAGTCAGTGGATGAGCTTTTTATTATTATTGGAGCGCTTCTTACCTGGATCTATTATGCATATTTTTTTAATAATAGAATCTTTTACAGCTAATCAGCACAAAGGATAATGAATGGCACTCCTGGATTGGCTGCTATACACCCGCCTGTACACTCTACACAGTGTTGAATTAAATTAATTGAGCTATGTCCAAATTTAAAAAATATAGTGAAATTCTTGGCTAGTGTCTTAGAAATAATTAAACAGGGAAAACATGGATGTGTGCTTTAATTGTAAACAGCAGAACATAACAACTCCAACTTCTTTGTTTTAATGCCAGTCCTAGAGATGTTACATTAATAAGTTGGGCTACCATGAGCTATCCATGGAACAGGTACATCTCTATTTCTTACCACTAGGAGGCAACACACCACTGTGTTACATTCCATTTCTTTTAGACGTCAAATAAGTAATCATTTTGAAAAAAAAAATTATTCTACTGCCAGTACTAAATAATTTAGCAAATGGAGACATCACTCAGCATTGAGTGATGGAGAGTAAACTGAGTCATATTCTGTACATTTTAAAAGTCAGTCTCTTTGGAAGTGCCTGACGCCTATCAGGCTATATGTGTTTCACAGATGGGCTTTGGGTTGTTTCGGACATTGATACTGGTGGTTCTTCTGTTGTCTGCCCAGGTGATTCATCAGGTAGTGGTTGTGATGATTGCTTCTGGTATTTCTTCTGGAACCGATAAAGATATAACTGGAGGTTCCACCAAAGTTTGTCTCCATGATAACATGTGGTCAACATGCATTGTCCTTGTATGAGAAAAGTAACACTTCCCAGTTTTTTCAGAACTGCTCCATGCGTGTACTTCTTTAGTCCTCTGAAATTTTGGATATGAACAGTCCCTCCTCATGAAAAAAGCATATACATGATCACAGGTGCAACTCTGTGATCATGATGATGCTTCTGCTCAGACTGTTTTTGTTCAATATGTTGGGTGAGTTCAGACTTGAGAACGTGTTGATCTTGAACAAGTTCAGATCTGGGGCCTCATATATAAAAATGTAGGAAGCTTCCACTAAAAATTGGCGTTCGGACAAATTTAGAAAAGTGCAGTGCACAAAAAATTCAGATGTATAAAACTTCAGATGCTCATGCCTGTTCACCTTTCCTTTATTCATCCCAATTTGCAGAAAATACAGTGCAGCTGTTGGTCCGCATCTGTCACCACCCATATATACATAAGTTAGTGTAAATACCTGGAAGACTGCCAATATGTGTCCCACTAACTGTGTAAACGGTGCCTTGGTAGGCATCTTTTACATAAAATGTATAATAATTGATTTTTTTTAAAAATTTAAAACATGCAATGTTTTCAGTCAGAGCCAAAGCATTCCACAATTACACGGCAGCTACTTATACGTGTGTGATTGTCTAAACACCTTGATCACCTTAGGAATGATCACATTTACTATTTACATTCCAGTGAAGTGTTCCTTTATTTGTTTTGTGTGTGTCATATTACTGTCTGAGAATAAATACAGCTCAGTTTCATTGTTTAAGTTTAAATAATAAAAGATTAAAATCATAAAAACTAACATTGGAATGGGTTTCGTGCTTTTTGATCAAAATAACACTGAACAAATTCGGATTTTAGGGTATTTAAGTGACCTTTGACGCTTTGTAGTTGTTGTTGTCCACAAAAATTTTGTGTGGCTGCTGCACCTTTTCACAGCAGGTAAAAAGTTTACACAAACATTTATGCCATGTTAATTTTTGATACATAAGCCATCTTGTGCATAACAGATTTTTTGTGCGCACACACACTTTATTTATGAGGACCCTGGCATTTCAGGAATAATTCTGCTGGTGGACGACAATACATGATAAGATAGTTTCCCAGTTGATGACTGAGTGGCAATGTGGCCTTTCCATCTGCTTCTAACACATTTTTCATCAGGGATAATTTCAGGATTTTTACTGACCTCTTTGCTGCTCCGTTTGATGATGTGGTGTGCAGGTACAGCTGTGTTGGATTCCATTTAACTCCAAAAACGGACTAAATTCTTTTGATACCAGTTGAGGTCCGTTGTCTGAAACAAGTTCTTCTGTCAGTATGAAGAAAATAAGCTTCTCAAAATTTCAATGATATGATGTGATGGATGATATCAGGAGAACTTCCAACCTTAGTCTCTAAGAATAGTGATTGTCTTTTTTCAGCAAAATCAATCTGAATCTGTTGCCACACTCTTTCAGGTCATTTCCACAGTGAAGTGGTGTGACCAGTGACAACTTTTGTACAGCTGTGTGTAGCTCCACACTTTGCTTATACTTGGATGTTCCACATGTGAGAAATAGAAGATACTTCCTTCCTCTGCAGTATTGTCCAGTTTTTCATGGTAACCATGACAACACGTCAGCATTTGCATGTTCAGCTGGTCATCTGTACTCAGTGTCATAATTATATGCCATTAGAATAAGAACCCAGCATTGCATCATCAGGGCCACATGTGTTGGCACAGCTGACTTTGGTATAAGTATAGCCAATGGTGGCTTGTGAACATATATGGCCTTGAATTTCTTCTCATTCAGACATTTGTGGAATTTCTTGACTCCAAAAATGATCGCAAGAGTCTTTTTTTTCTACTTGGGCATACGTCCACTGTTTTAGTGCCATGGAAAGTTGAAATTGTTTCTCCCTGCATCCAGTGGGTGACGCAGAAAAGCAGGTGCTACCATGTGGGTTCCACTACAATCGATAGCCCCACAGGCACACCCACTAGAAGGAAACAAATGCAACCAGTATAACACTTTCATTCTATTGGCTGAGTCCGGCTATCTTGGGTCAAAGGTGGACCTTCGCTGCCGGTTCATCAACAGTAACCCACCTGTTAAAATCTCCCAGGTATACATCAACAGTGTTGGATTAACACAAACATGCTAAAATTAAATGCCTCACAAACAGTGTTACAGATTTTGCCAGAAAATGGTACTTTTTTGTTTAGAGAGAGAGCAGAAAAGAATTTGTAAGCGGAAACAGAGGTTTGCAAGCAGAAGTTTGATTTGAGAAGAGAGACGTTTTGAGCACAAGGATGAAGGTACAAATGAAAATGGTGAAAATTTGAAAGGGAGCAGAAGTTTTGAGTACAAGCATTACAAGTTTTGAGAACAAAGACATGAAGTCCTGCTTTCAGACTCAAAATGTCTGAAAGCACCAGTTGTTACAGCAATAAAATTCCCCCATAAGTTTGGTAAAACGAGAAGTGAGGGCCTCCTAAGACTCCCCATTAGTGGTAATTGTACCATATGTCACTATATTGTTTCATTAATTTGTCAGGACACTCATGTAAAAGAGATCTTTGATATCAAAACGTTTTATTCTGTCGAAGTAATATGAGAAATGCAAGAATTTCTTACCAAACCATAAACTATAAGCAGTAAACATAACATCCCAATAAATCGTCGGTGAAATCAAAATGTTTTAATTTTTGCTTTTGTGCTTTCCGTCATCTTTTTCTGCTTCAGATCTTTCATGGTGTTGGTGTTAACAAGGAGAAACACTTCCAGCCCACCTATGTTTACCCTGAAGAAGTGAAACTTTTAATACGCTCTGTTTTTCCAAAAGGCATCTGTGACTACCCCAATCCCAAGCACAATCATGTGAGTTTTTTATTGTGTTAGATACATCTGTTAATGGTTTTGCTTATCTGAGGTTATGAAGACATGTACCACCTGTACAGCTTATGATGCCCATCAGCACAACACAGGGACAAACCAGACGCCTGGATTTCTTAGCATCTTAACCTTTGATTCCTTTAGCATGAGTTAATAAAGGCAAATATCTTACTACAAGTAATTCTAAAGGCACAAAATGCTGCAAACAAATGCAGAGTTGCTCAGGCCAACCAGAGCCGACCTCAACCCCACCATCTGTATAGCACAATGTGCCTTTGATCAGAAAATCCAGCATTGCCACACAATATTGTGATTGACAGGGTAAGACCCGCCTCCAGGATCTGATTGGTTGTTTCTTGTTAGCACCGGGAGAAAGCAGAGGACCTCAAATTTTTATTTTATCTGTCTCACACCTTACTGTCACGACATAGTGAAAGTTTCAACAAATATGTAAAAAAAACATTTTTTCATAAAAGTTATATATTGCTGCTTTAATAATGACTTAGGTGGTTTGAGCCTCTCCTCAGCCAGATTAACAAATTACTCAGACTTGAGATAACTGATGTTTGGAGGACCATGGACCATTGGAGAACAATTTTTTGTTGTTGTTTTGGCTTAGGTGGCCTTTATTTGAGAGTAGTTTTACAGGAAACAAAAGAGGGGGAAGACATGCGGCAAAGGTCATCAGGCTGGGAATCAAACCTGTGACGGCCGTATCAATTACTAAGGCCTCCTGATGTGGGTTGTGTGCTACCCCTAAACCACAGACTCAACATGTATAAAGGAGCCAGAATGAATACATATTAATTTCATATTTTATTCTACAGTGAGATTAATATATATATATATATATATATATATATATATATGGAGAGAGATTTCATGCCATATTTTACAATGAGATTAAAAAGTAATAAAGTTAAAAAATATGTTCATAAATATATGTAAAAAGTTTTTTAAAAAATCTTTAAACACTGCAAAACACATTTACTGTTTGTTTTTAGTGATGGCTTGAACTACTATGCAGTCTGAATTCACATCAGCCAATAACTTTGTTTGTCTCGCCCCTTTCATTGTGCTGCTGACAATTTGCTGATGCTTCAGAGCTCAGTGCTACTGACAGCTTCCAGAATTCGCCTGGAAGATCTTCTAAAATTAGATTAAGAAACTTCATCCATTGTGAGTGGTTGGAACCCAGAAATCCATATATAACATGGGGATGTGAGGTTTTTTTGTTGACCTGTAATACTGCAGAGACAGCAGAATCACCTTTCCAGATCTGGATGGTGAGTCCCGCCCCAAAGGATCCAATACACTGGTAGATTGTGACCCGAATTATCACTAACAGTGTAAGTTTGAATGAACAACTGACAGACATATCAAAAGACTACATGACACATTGAATGAATATTTAAAACTTATCATACCTGCTATCTACTAACTATGAGGGGCCTTTATTTGAGAGTAGTTTGACAGGAAACACAAGTGACCTTCCTTGTGGGTTACATTTGCAGTCACTACCTGACAAGGGCTCACTATGGTTTCTTCTCTCTGTTGCCCTCGGGCAACATTACTCAGAATTACACATTCAAATTTACAAGCACAAATTTGACACACCATGGACTTTTTATATGCACTTTTCCATCTACACATGTACAAAGCAGAAATTCACAGCCATTTTGTTTTACAAAACATAATTTGCAACGAGGCATTCAGATTTTCAAACATTAAATGTAGTTTTCACCATCTGGCTATTTCACAAAACCAGGATAGCAGATTAAGCTGGGATTTTCTGGATATCCAAGCTTAATTAAGCCTCAATTCAATTTTACAGAAGAGGTAACATGGCAATTTATTCTGTGAAGCTTGCCAGGCTTTGTAAAGTGCTGATCAGAAACCAATGAGTTTTGCCTGTGATTCTTTTTTCTTATCTGTCCATTTTGGTCTTTTTTAATTACCTTACATAAAAGTACCACTAGCTCATTTTGTTTTGGTATTCCATCCGTCCGTCATTATATAACTCTTATCCCTATCCCAGGGGTTGCAATGAATGCTGGTGCCTATCTCCAGCGATTAACGGGCGAGAGGCGGGGTACACCCTGGACAGGTTGCTTGTCCATCACAGTGGTATTCAGTCAAATAGTGTTATTAGTTTAACATTATAATGTTAAAAAATACCATTATTAATTTTAAAATGACCCATACGGACTATGTTACTGTTCGATTGTATTTCTGAATACCTCTGTTCTAGTTTGTCAGAAAGACCATTTACTAATTACATACTCAATCAGTCCACTACTGATTGCTATCGGGCAACAGTTTTTTTTCTTTTGCATGATGTGCTTCAATTCCTCATAATTCTCAATCAAAAGATGTTCTGAGATATGGTGTACGCAACTTATCTAGCGTAGCATCAGTGAATCTGTGATCAATCTCATTGGTTTCCTAAAGAAATCTTTTGTTGCACATTGACCTAAATTACTTAAACCTTGCTCGACAAGCTGCAGGATAAAGCCAGGATGAACCGAAGGTGCTAAGTCTAACCTGGCTTTATTTGTTAAACTGGATTTTGTAATCCTATTTTTGTGGAACAGCCCTCTGGATTTAAACTCTACTAAGCTGAGTATTTTATTGGTTTGAACAACTCTAAGTAACAAAATCCTTATATTTTGTTTTTCATTTTTCAGGTGGTGTACATTACTGTGGAGGATCTCCACAGCAAACAAAACAACTGACAACGTTTTTGCCTTTTCTCCTAATATCATGTTTCTCTGAATGAGAAGAAATGCTTGTTTCTATGGGAGAAGCATTGTTAGTCACTTCAAGGTTTTCTTCTTGGCATGTTTTGAAGTATTTAACTATACTACGTTTTAGTTAAACATGAAGAACATAACATAATCAGTATCACTTAGTGCTTTATGTTTCACCTTTAACTGATTCTTTTTCTAACAGATTCCTTCTATTTGTATTTGAAATCAATAAAAAGAAAAGATTTTGCTGTAAAAATCTTCTCACAGTTTTGAAACATTAGCATATATTCGTTTACATGAGAAGCAACATAATTTAGGTATTTAGTTGACATGTTGAACCGGGCTTTCGTAGCTCCTGGTCGTGCACCTGTGAATTTTTATAACTCGCCATTGTGGAATTTATACATACTCTTCATAAGGACTCGGCTCCAATGTACACATTAACTATGAATGACGTACTGCTGTCTTGGTTGGCAAGTGCTCAACGCTATTGATAACTTTCAAAAGCATGACTAGAACTCAGCCGTGTCCCCGAGTTCCTTGCATGTGACTACACACAGTGAAAGAAACCCTGACTTCTTATAGGTCACTGCTTTAAAAAGGACATGTAGTACACAGAGACCTCATAGAACAGAACACCTAGATGCTGAGTACTGGCATCACTGAGACTTTCCTCTTCTGGGGGAAGTCATCTTACAGGGAAAATAATATGAGTTAGTTGAACTCATATTGGTTCAACTAATATGAACCAATCTGATCTTGGTTCACATTAGTTGAACCAAGATCTTCTAATATGAGCTTCTCATATTAGTTGTTCTTTGCGGTGAAGGCTTCAAGATGTCAAGGAATGGCACTACCCAAAGGGCGTTTTTGGTCCTTAGCAGTTTGCTACAGAGTCATGTTACCACCAGTGTAGCATTTACTTATTAATGCTTGCAGGAATGCCTGCAGCTGTACAGCAGTACAAAATGAGATTTTCCTCAGAGTAAAAAAAAGTATGATAGTTATTGCTATGACATCTTCCATGCTTTTCTTCAGCATCACACTAGACTGGGAGAGTTAAGCAGTTAAATCTTGTCAAAACGTTTGTCATGAAGAATAGAAATGAAGCAAATGTTTCACGTCATCCTCTGGAAATATCAGATAAAACACCTGAGCCTTGGAATCAGTGTCCTCCTCCTCACATGGGTAGGCTTTGCTTATGCATAATATAAGTTTGTGTGTCGCATTGTGTGGATCACATCTGAAACGCACTGCGTTTGTGTGGCATATCAGTATGGCTTAGGTCTGTGCGGTTTATGCATGTTGAGGATGTGGCTGTGTTTGTGTGGATCAGGTGCAATGATAGTTTTGTGCATACCCTCCACTTATTAGTGGGTTAGGTTAGGGTTAGGATATTTTCTGCAGGTGCCCCTGAAACTGTAAGTCCTCTTGAACTGACTGATTACAAATTCTGTACATTTTTAGGGTTAGGGTGACGGACCAAAGTGGCAAAGCATTTCCATTCAACTTGACGCCGGCATGACGGAGCAGTATACCAAGTGGCAGGGAAAGCAAACGGTGCCACTTGGGTATTATTTTGAATGGGCCATTAGGGATCGAGTGCCATTTGGAATTGCAATTTTTGCTAAATCCACTGGCTGGAGCTCCTGTATTACGATGTGAACTTTTGTTTTCAGATCAGAGAGTGTGCCACAAGGGGTCATTGATGTTGCTCCCTTGTGGCAAAGGGTCTTAATGGTATTTCCCAAGTGTTTGAGTACTGGGGGGGGGTCCATTGTGAGTGTGTGGGGGAAGGGTGGCATGCCATGTCCATGGAAGAAAAAAACGCTTTCAAAAATACAGATGTGAGTAAAAAGATGCGCATTATCAGCTGAACATTTTCCGTGAGAATGGTTACTGTGAACATCGATCGACAAAAACAATGGTAGGGGCCCAATCTTTGAGCCCCCCCGGTCCCGCGAAAGTGACACAAATCCTCCCATGTTAAATCTTACCATTTGTCTCATGTTAAATCCTATCATTTGTCTCATATTAAATCCTCCTATTTTTCCCCATGTTAAATCCTCCCATTTGTCCCATATTAAATGCTCCAATATGATGCATATGAAATACTCCCATGTTAAATCCTCCCTTTTGGATCATATTAAATCCTCAAATATATCCCATGTTAAATCCTCCAATCTGTCATATGTTAAATTCTAACACATATCCCATGTTAAATTCTACCATTTGTCTCATGTTAAATCCTCCTATATGTCTCATGTTAAATGACCCATATTAAATCCTCCCATTTGTCTCATGTTAAATCCTCCCTTTTGTCTCATGTTAAATCTTATCATTTGTCTCATGTTAAATCCTCCCATTTGTCTCATTTTAAATCCTATTTCTCCCATGTTAAATCCTTCCATATGTCTCATGTTAAATCCTCCCATTTGTTCTATATTAAATGCTCCAATATGACACATATGAAATACTTCCATTTGTCTGATGTTAAATCCTACCATATGTCCCATGTTAATTCCTACCACATGTCCCATATTAATTCCTACCATGTGCCTCATGTTAAATCCCCCAATTTGCTTTAGCACCCCTAAAACTGTATCTCAGCACCCATGAATAGGATTGCCACCCATCCCGTAATCCCACATTTAACGGCCATATAACGGCCAAAATAAAATACAGGAATTATTAAGGTCAGCTATACTCTCGTGGCAGGAGCTAAAGGACCCCTGAACGCTACGCACGGATGCTGAATGTCACAGTTGCATTGAGACGGACACAACGCAGCTGCAGTGAGCTGCTATCAACCCACGTCTTTTTTAAAACATCCTCTACCTGATTCCATGTCTGTAGAAGAAAATACGCTTTCAAAAATAAAGACGTGAGTGAAAACACGCGCATTATCATCTGAGCAATTTCCGTGAGGATGGATACCATGAACATCAATCAATGTGTCCGTCGTGGCACAGTTTGGTGCTGTGTGCTGGACAGAATGGATCAGGAGAGGATCCATTCTTTAGGTTCTGCAGGCCCGTCGGAACCTAAAGAACCAGAAATCAGAGTCTCTTCATTCTCAATCATCTCCTCAGGCTGATATGGTACAGAACATTTTGCTATGATTGATTCAGTTTCTAGCTGATTTTAGTTTGAATATTATTATTGCTTAGGATGCTGAGTTTGGATATTTAATAAATAATAGCGTGAGCCAAAATCAGTGGCCATTTAAAGAACAAATCATACTAATCAAAGTATGTCATACTAATCAAATTATACTAAATACAAATAATTATACTAAATACATCAATATTTTCTACATTACATTACTGTGTGTTTCATTCACAAATGTTGATATATTTTTGAATAGTTGTTCAGTGTCATTTGATATATTACTTCATTAATATTTTATTAATATTTATCCAGTTTGGATAAGCTGACTTCCTATCAATGAAGAAAAAAAAAAACATACTAAGCAAAAATGCACCAGATCCAGACCTGCGGGCCAGGGGCGGTTCTAGGTGGGGCCCAAGAGGGTTTCTGAAGAAATTACACTAAATAAATGTCTTCTTAAAATAGTTAGTGGTTGATATATATTTTTTTTAAACCTTCACAATTTTATTTTAACAATGAATTAAAAATTATAGTGCTGCACTTTTAGCTGCTGTATTAAGATAGGATCAACTTTCCATCTGCTAGATCAGGGATATGCAACATGAATCTCTGGAGACACAAGAGGCTCTTTGGTTCACATATTAAATGATGAAATATTGCTCTGTTTGTGTTTCATTTTTTTTGTAGTGTCTCCATAAAAACACTTACTAGCTGGCCTAGAATCAGCCTTTAAAGAAAACAACAGTACATTTTATATATATATATATATATATATATATGTATGTATATATATGTATGTATATATATATATATATATATATCAGCTATAAGGGGGCAGACTTGTATCATCAGCACTTTAATTCAAATGGCATTCCAATTTTAATCGGCAATTTAGAATTATTTTTATATTTATGAATGAAAATTGTGTACAGTATTGGATTTATTTGAAGATTATTTTGTAGTTCAGAACAAATTTGTGTATATATGGAAAAATTTGGATAAATAATGAGTTAGTCTGACTCTGGTTCTTATTGCTCTTTTTTGAAGTTTGATTAGTGACTGTTGTGCTGTTTTGTAGTTAATTACCCAAAGCTCTCTGGAGTCACTTAACCTCCTGACTACCAGGAAAAAAATATTGTCCAATCACCATTTTTTTTAAATTCCACAATCTTTGTAAGGTAATTAGAATACTGAAAACATTTTTTTTGGAAAAAATATTTTTATTTTTGCAATATCATGTGTCCACTACAGTGGACATCAGAACGCTATACATTGGAAACTGAACCGAGATGGCAACCAGTTTGTCCCAAAGAAAATATCCAAATGAATAAATTTCACATTGATAAAACTGTCCATCATCACTAACATAAATATTAGTGTATCATAGCAGTTCCTGTGCTACTGGACTGAGATGTGGACTGTCTTGCTTCATCTGACTGCATCTGCTTGCCCTCCCTGAATTTCATCCTCAGAGCTCTTTGAATCAACTTCCTCTGCTTCTTCATCAGACAACTCAGTTTCTGAGTCTCCATCAATAATACATCCATCCATCCATTTTCTTACACCCTTGTCCCTAATGGGGTCGGGAGGTGCTGGTGCCTATCTCCAGTTAACATTCCGGGCGAGAGGCAGGGCACACCCTGGACAGGTCGCCAATCTGTCGCAGGGCAACACAGAGACAAACACTCACACTTAAGGATAATTTAGAAAGGCCAATTAACCTTACAGTCATGTTTTTGGACTGTGGGAGGAAGCTGGAGTACCCGGAGAGAACCTACACATGCACAGGGAGAACATGCAAACTCCGTGCAGAAAGACCCCGGGTCTACAAATTTAACTACACATTTCCGGGGCAGCAGACCCCATTAGGACTGTAACACTCCAGAGCTGCATGTATCTCATTAATGTTAGCGGATGTTGGCAGATATGATGTAGTCTTGAGATTCTGTTTCAAACTGAGTACATACACCTGTGGAAACAATTAAGGTGCTCTGATTTTACTCATTATAAGTATATGTTTGAGTAAAATTAACATTGTTCTTTTATTCTATGAATTACTGACATGTCTCTTAATTTTGTTTGTGAATGTATGTAAATAAGAAGTTAGATTTAGAAAACGCACAAACAAATATCTTCTCATGGGTCTTAGTCCTGCTGGAGGCTAAGACCCCTAAACGTCAAATCCTAGAATCGCCCAAGGTTAACTCTATACACTCTGAGAGCTAGAATTATAAGACTGGGAAAGAACTATAAGTGGGAAAGAACACTCAGTAGCTGCTGGTAGGGACCATTCAGGGGCCATTCAGAGGCTCCCAGAAATAGTTTAAATTGTAACACAGATCTAAACCTTGTCAAGAAAATCCAAGATCATCCCACTTCCCCATGCTGGAGATTTTAGTTTAACAGTAACAATAAATAAAGTTACCTTTAAAATTAATCACACAAGTGACATACACACCCACACTTACGCTTTAATAAAATAAATCTGGTTGTGTGTGTTGTTTTTGAGTCCTGCAAACTTTGCTTTAGTTATACTTCTTTTTTCTATCTAATCATAAGAAATCATAGTCAAAGAGAGAGAGATGAGACAGGAAGAGCAGATTTTCTGAAAAAAGAGGAAGTAAGCTTCCAGCCTGCAGATGTATAAAAATAGAAGACTATTCCTTGTTTCAAAGTATGAAAGTTTTAAAGGATGAAATCTAACCATTTTGAGTAATTAGATAACATTTAAAGTAAAGTACTTTTATTAATACTGGTTTACTTATAACAGTACTTACACTTACTCTTGTGGAAACACTTACAAATAAAACAAGTAACTGTAACTTTGGTATCAAATAATTACAATAATAGATTATTCTTGGTTTCTTTTCAGAACATCTGTAATAACCCACATTATGATTACAATAAGAGTAATAAGTTGTGGTTATCATAAAATTATAAATGAATGCTAAATCAAATCTAAAAGGGTTATGAATGTGATTTTGATATTGAACTTGAAATGGTGTAAAACGTGTAACTGCAATTAAAGATCACAGATGATGTGTTGGAGGTAGATAGTAGGTGAAAGGTTAGGGGGGTAAAAGGAGAACTAACGGGAGAGTAGAGATAACCAATACATTATTTGGAAATAGGATGTTGAGCAACCCTGAGACATTGGCATAGACCTCAGGACATAATGTGTCTTAAGACAGTGATGGAAAGTCAGCCAATGAAATAAGCACAGCAACAGTGCCAGCCAATGTAAATGCACCAAAAGGGCGGATAAATCCTATAAAAGGTGAGCGCAAAAGAGGAATCTTTGGTTGGATCCTCCAGGCAGCTTCGAGCAAGATCGAGATGGACAAAGAACTCTGCAGCTGAAGAAGAGCTGGGGCCACAGAGCCGAAGACTGTCCTACGCATGGGGACCAATCCGTCAGCCCCGCAACATGTGGCTTCAAATCGCACTTCTCTCATCAGCTCTCTCAATTTACCCCAAAGACAAAGATGAAGATCAAGGAAAAGATGAGGACCAAGGAAAAGATGAAGATCAAGACAATGACCAAGGCAAAGATAAAGACCCAAGTCCGGTATGACCTTACCATCAACGCAGAGATGGAAGCTCATCAGACCAACAGAGATCCCTGCCTTCATCGTTCGACCTCCTCCTGCTCCTGCTGCAACACCATCTTCATCATCAAGATAGTTCTGGGGTTCGAAACACCATACTTCGTCCGTCTCTCTCAAAGGTTCCCTTTTTAGTTCTTAGTCTCAGCATTAGGGAAAGATAGGCTAGATGATTGATTTTACTTATTTGATTATTTCTGTTAATTAATTAAGCTGTACTGACCCTTGCAAATTGCTTTACTAATAAAATATTTAGCATAAAGAAAATCTAAAACATGTTGTGGACATTCAATTAATGAGTCACCTCAAAGTTCTTTGATGGTAGTAAAATAGCTATGATGTTTGATTCTGGGGAAGAAAAAGTAGAAAATGTTTTATAGGTTGCTTTAGCCCAAACATAAAAACAATATCCTTGGAACTCGCCCGAGTTACTACAAATTACCTTGTTCGGTAACAAGTGCAAGTTGTAAAAAAAAAAAGAGAAGGAGCGACTGTTAACAGACGTGCTCTGTGAAACTAGTTGGCTGTAGGCTGCTCAGTCTGGCTAATTCACAGGGGGAAGAAGGGTGGGACATCTGGATGTAGGCCGTCAGAAACCAGGCGAATCCTTTCTAGATGCTAGCTTAAACAGAGTTTACTTCAGTTCCGGACAGGGTAAATCCCAACCGATTTAGGAAACTCAATTTACCCGTTAGACAGAGAGCTGGTTGCTACCAGCTCCCCTCTCAGAAGAGGAAGCAGACACTGAGAGAGTAGAGAGTGAAGGAAGGGGGGGGGGGAGGGGCAGTGCCCGCAACAACAACCTGTACATTTTATTTAATTATTCAACTGAGAAAAAAAGTACATTTAGGATTCAATTAGGATTTAATTAGTTCTGGTTGTTTGAAACTGGAACCAAGTCAAAGGCTTCTGTTGTTTTTGAGTTGAGTATTTAAGTGTCAAAGAAAGCTTTATCTAAACGAAAGGAGCGGATTTTGGACAATATGTGAATTTTCTCAAATACATCCATTTTTTTATCTTATTGTCTGCAAAAAGCATATAAATACTCAGGAGCATTAGTTCTGGTTGTTTGAAACTGGAACCAAGTCAAAGGCTTCTATTTCTTTGAGTTCGGTATTTAAAGTGTCAAAAAAAAGCTTTGTCTCAGCGAAAGAAGTGGAATTTGGACAATATGTGAATTTTCTCTAATACATCCATTTTTCTGCCTTATTGAAACTTAAAACTGACACTTAAATTTGAAACTCTTGTAGATTTTTCTGTAACTCTTGCTAGTGTGACACATTTTAGTAAATGTTCCTCATTTCTACATGTACTTCTTAAGAATATGTGACTGGTAGTAAACAGAAAAGTTACTCAAATTTAACTTTTAGCTTTCTGCAGTAAAATAATTTGTCCAGAATTTTCCAAAATTTGTCCTCTCATCATTGTGAATGCTACTTTGGTTCAGTTTTTTTTTCCTGCTGCTGAATCAACACTGATCTTCCCAGTGCTTCATGCTTTCTCCAAAATAGTTAAACGTTGGTTTAAATACATTTGAAACTCATAGATTTTTTCTGTAACACTTGTTAGTGTGATACATGTCATTAAAGTTTCTCATCTGTATATTTATTTCTTAAGAATATGTGACACTCATTAAACAGGCCTAGGTTTGGCTACTCATATTTAAATTTTAGCTTTCCCCAAGGTTGATTTTTTTTAACACTGCACAACCACGCTCCAACATGAGAAATTGTTGGGGGTTTTTTCTTACCTTTAAAATTATCCACTACTTTTGTCTCTGACTTATATTCCGTATGTTTCTAGGCCCATCCATCATCTTACACACATGAATGTGTGTCACTAACAAAATATAGTTGTTGAATTTTCCATTCCTAGACATTATCAATGTAATTATTTATCAAACTGAATGATGTCCGACTCCAGAATTTAGCTTTACTTGACTTTAATGAGCTCTTGATGTTTCTCCATACATTTAAAGTCACATGTGGTTGGGGGTGTGTGTGTGTGTGGTTTTCTACAAAGATAAACAAATACACATTATAAGGACTTGCAGGTAAATACTTGCACAATAAACCAAAATGTCCACAAAGTGAATAGACTTGTTTATATTTAAATATTACCATAAACTAGCAACTGCTTAATATCTATGAGAATGTAAATAATAATCAACCCTGCTAATTACAGCGTCACCCGATAACACATACAAGAGAAATAAGGCATTTGACTGCAAATACTAACACGAATAACAGCTGCAGCTAATCAACCGAGCTTAATAGCGTAATGCTAAACAGCTAACTTTTAGCTCTCAACAATATAAGTAAACCGCAGCAAATGACCATAATATTAAACGGGACAGAGTACAATACAGCTCTTAGGCATTATAAAACCGAACTAAACCGACAACAGTATCACTTACATTCAAGGGACGCACACGGTAGAACAGAGTAACAAACGAAGCCTGCTTTGAGAGCCGCACCACTTAATACTCATAAACAATATGTAGCAAATATGAACGTGACGCCACCTAGTGGCTGAAATAAAATATTACATCTAAAACACTTTGATAAAGAAACGAAACTAGAGGACTGAAAACAAATAATTAACTGTCTTTTGTACAGCCGCCCCCAAATTTGATATGCACATTTGACAACTAGGTGTCTTGATCATCCGGAGGTAGAGCGGGCAGCTTTATGACGCGAACAACTGGTCGAGTGTAGGTCCTGCCTTTAACTTGAACCACAGCTGTCCTCACGCGTCCATCTGCTCCAGGTATGACGCTCGTCACTGTCCCTACTTGCCAGAGGGCTCTTGGTGTCTGCTGGTCAACAATAAGCACTATAGTGCCTACAGTGATGTCATCCTTTTCTTTTTGCCATTTCTGTCTGGTTTGTAAGGTCGGAAAAAAGTGGCGGATGTAATGCTTAAAGAAGTGATCTCGGGATACACCACTTGTGGAAGGGAGGAGTCTGGCCGCCCCATCAACAAACAGTTGGGCGTGATTGGATCTGGATCAGCCAAATCTGATGAAACATAGCCTAAGGGCCTGGAGTTGAGAATACCCTCTATTTCAATAAGGACTGTTATCAACACCTCCTCTGGCACTGACTGAGCTCCTACAGCAGTCCGGAGGGCGTTCTTTACTGATCTAGCCTCTCGCTCCCAAGACCCACCAAAATGCGGAGCATTTGGGGGATTAATGCAGAAACGAATTTGTTGAACAGCAAGGTGATTTTTCATTCCTTGTTTCAGGGCACCAAAGGCTTCTTGAAGTTCTTTATCTCCTCCTTTGAAATTAGTTCCCTGGTCTGAAAGGATCTCATGGGGCTTTCCTCTTCGAGCTATAAAACGTCTGAGTGACATTAGGAACAAATCAGTATCCATATTTGGGAGGAGGTCTAGATGGACAGCTCGGGTGGTAAGGCATTTATACAGGATGCGCCACCTCTTTTCGCTGCGCCGTCCCACATGTGTGTGTGTGTGGTTTTCTACAAAGATAAACAAATACACATTATAAGGACTTGCAGGTAAATACTTGCACAATAAACCAAAATGTTCACAAAGTGAATAGACTTGTTTATGTTTAAATATTACCATAAACCAGCTACTGCTTAATATCTATGAGAATATAAATAATAACCAACCCTGCTAATTACAGCGTCACCCGATAACACATACAAGAGAAATATGGCATTTGACTGCAAATACTAACACGAATAACAGCTGCAGCTAATCAACCGAGCTTAATAGCGTAATGCTAAACAGCTAACTTTTAGCTCTCAACAATATAAGTAAACCGCAGCAAATAACCATAATATTAAACGGGACAGAGTACAATACAGCTCTTAGGCATTATAAAACCGAACTAAACCGACAACAGTATCACTTACATTCAAGGGACGCACACTTTAGAACGGAATAACAAACGAAGCCTGCTTTGAGAGCCGCACCACTTAATACTCAGATCTATAAACAATATGTAGCAAATATGAACGTGAGGCCACCTAGTGGCTGAAATAAAATATTACATCTAAAACACTGATAAAGAAACGAAACTAGAGGACTGAAAACAAATAATTAACTGTCTTTTGTACACTATTGATGCATTTTACCTAAAAGAAACAAATATAAAAAAATAAAACATACTAACTACACAACCATGCTCCAACAGTTGGTCACAACATGAATTGCTTTGTTACCGTTAAAATTATCTACTGCTTCTGTTCCTTGGTCCTAATGATGCTATCTGTTCACTAATGTTCAGTAACAGACAGTATACCTCTTGTAAATGATAAGCTTATTAATGATCAATGTGAAGGATCAGTATGCGTTAAAGAAGATCATGTCAGTCAGATTAAGTAAAATATCATGATTCTCAAAGCAATCAAAAATATATTTATCTGAAAGGTAATTTCTTATTTTCAGGGAGCTTAGACTGTATGAAAGGAATCATTGAATATACTATGAAATATTTAATTTGCAGAATTCCGATAATAACACTTCAGTTGTGAATTGAAAGATTACTACATTACATCTAGACACAAAAGAATCAACTGTTACTTAGTACTCATACTATTTAATTGACTAACAAGATCTGATCAAACGAGAAACTTGATTACTTCAAGGGATTTCTCACATTGGAGAATGAACCGTCTGACTTTCTGTAGCCCACTAAATTTAACGTTACCACAGTTTTGCAGTAAAGCAAGCAGGTACTGAGTTTGAAGCGTGGATCAGATTCCTTCAGCCGTGTGCTGAACCTAGTAGACTTCGGCCTATAACATAAAACATCAGACTCAAAAAAAAAAGTTCAAGTGAACATTACTTAATTATCATCAACGTGTTGTTTGTATTCATCTTAAACAAGTGGCAGGAATGTTTGGATAAAAAAAAAAAGCTTTATAAGTTCATCTATTTAAGTTGAGTCCAGGCAAAAACTAAACTAAAATAAAAAGTGAACTATTGGAAAGTAGTGAACATTTTGTGTGCTTAAAATTGAACATTTTAACATTCCCAGACACCACACCATTTCTGCTCAACCAAACCAAAAGGTTTTGAACAGTACAACTATGTCAAATAATGAGACCGTGTATCTTTAATGTATGAGGCAAATATATTGCTGCTGCTGTAGGCAGAAAATAAAATAAATTTTATATTTTTTATATTATACTCATCGTATTTTTGTTGAGTTTAAGAATATTGTTTGCCAAAGTAAAACAGTATAACTACACTTGTATATGTTGCAGTAATTTAATCTTTTCAGGCAATTGGTTTGCATAAATTTAAGTAAATCCAACCCATTTTTCTGCTCCCATACATGGCTAGCAATTTGCCAGTTAGCTTCCCAGTCTGAATGTCTTATTTCAGTCAGATCTTCTATCCTGTATCTCCTGAACTCTGATATTCTACTATTTTGCTTGCTGGTCTTCAGCATGCTTTGAAAGGCGGTCTCAGGTTTCTCTGACTTTAACCTGCCCAACTTGCACCCGACTGGCATGTTAGCCTTTTGATTCTGTCCCAGTGAGGCGGTGCTTCACAAAGCAAACTGTTTGTCAAACTGTTGATCTGTCTCGTGGTTGTTTCAGAAGAAGAGGAAACATGGTGAAAGAGGTTTTAGATACAACTAGCCAGATCATGCAGCTTTTTACTTGATGGCAGTCCTAAAACTACATACTTTTAAAATATGAATAAATATGTACAATTCCTTAATTATTCAATCCAGAGGTTATAGAAGTTTGGTAATAATGCAATTCTGGTTTCCTGATGTAAACGTTTCTGCTGTTGGACAAGAAACAGGGTTAAAAGATGATAGTTCTATTTACTGAGAGCAAGGCTATGACTAGTTATCAGGTCAGAATGAGACCTGTAAAACTCTTAGGTCCATATGACCAAGGAATGGACCTCCAGACCATTGGTCTGCTCCAACAATTTATTTGCCTTTAGGACATTTTTGGACACAAAGAGCAGAAACATCACAACATCAGATGTATGTTTCATCCTTATATCAGTGATTTAAAACTATTTAAAAAACATTTTTTTGATACCATTCGGTTAGCATGAATGTAAAAGTCAAATATTTTGTCACCCAAAGAAAAATGTGATGTGTTTATGAGTAGGATTAGCCAAGCTGAAGGAAAACAACGAAAAAGGAGAAATAAACAGGCATTAATACAGAACCGAATCAGCAAATATGAACTTCTGAAACTATTGAAATCTTCAGGAATTTTTTGTTGCGTAAGATATTTAAGAAAATAATACTGAATCTGCACTCATGAATTTCTTTATTTGGTTGTTATCTCTAAAGTACATTTAGGTTTTTTATGTTGAACACCAGACATCTCACCTCTTTTCCACAGTTTTTCACTTAGTTCAACTACTGCAGCGGATTTTATAGTCAATGTTAAAAGCCAGCACAGAGTCTGAAGCGATGGAGGAAATTTACATCAATATGGAACCTGTTGGACAAACTGCATCTAATAACACAAGTAAGAATGAAGTTACACAGAAATCTAGTATGTATTTAATTCAATTTTGCTAAGGTTCAGATTTTTGTTAAGGTTGGAGCAACTCCAAAGAGAGGCTCTGTCTCGGTGCAGCTGCACTTTTGGGAATCCTGAATGTTTTACTTTTGACCAAACTCCTTGCCCTCAGTGTACACAGTGAGTCTTCTTCTAGTCATCTTAAAGATATAAAATGAGTTCATTTTATGTTTCTGTTATAGAAAATGTCATCAGTCCCCTTTTGAAATCAAACTGAGCAAGGGTTGAAAAAAAAAAAAAGAATAAAGCTTGGTGACTCAAAGTGTTGCAGAGAAGTGAAACATTACAGGATGCTACATGAGTTTGATTCATTTTCAGCAATAGTTGCATTTGCAGTCATTTAGGGTAGCTTGTCTCCTCTTTTTCAAACTATTTACCCAACAATTTATTGTTCAGCGTTACCTCAGTTTAAATTCTACAGGCATAACCAAATTCGTAAAATTATTTTATAAGTCTGAAGTGAAAAATACGATGTAACTTCTTTTTGTAAACACGTCTGTTGATTTTTTTTTCCAGCTCATGACATGACAGCAGCTAAGCTAAGCTAGAACTTAAATATGAGTAGCCAAACCTAGGCCTGTTTAACGAGTGTCACATATTCTTAAGAAATAAATATACAGATGAGAAACTTTAATGACATGTATCACACTAACAAGTGTTACAGAAAAAAATCAGAGTTTCACATGTATTTATACCAACGTTTACTATTTTGGAGAAAGCATGAAGCATTGTGAAGATCAGTGTTGATTCAGCAGCAGGAAAAAAAAATTGAATGAAAGTAGCATTCACAATGATGAGAGGACAAATTTTGGAAAATTCTGGACAAAAGCTAAAAGTTAAATTGGAAGTTAAATTTCCCTCTCTGTTTACTACCAGTCACATATTCTTAAGATGTACATGAGATATGAGGAACATTTACTGAATGTGTCACACTAGCAAGAGTTACAGAAAAATCTACAAGAGTTTCAAATTTATGTCAGTTTTTTGGAAACGGATGAAGAAAATCACAAACTTATAGTCCTCACTGACTAGTCATGCTACCATAAATAATGCAGTTAAATTGTAGGTTTTCTTTAGGACATGTGTTTGCAGGGACAGGGCCTTTTTTTTCACACGCACTCACACCAACACACACACACACACACAGACACACACCCACGCACCCCCCCCCCCGCACACTCACATATGGGGCTGGTGAAAGCTAATATTAAAATCACCAAAATCGTTTCACTTTGTTCCAGTTTCAAACAACCAGAACTAATGCTTCTAAGCATTTCTATGCATTTTTACAGACAAGAAGGCAGAAAAAATGGATGTATTTGAAAAAATTCACCTATTGTCCAAATTCCACTCCTTTCGCTGAGATAAAGCTTTCTTTGACACTTAAATACTGAACTCAAAAAAATAGAAGCCTTTGACTTGGTTCCAGTTTCAAACCACAAGAACTAATGCTTCTGAGTATTTCTATGCTTTTTTACAGACAATAAGCCTGAAAAAGTGTATTTGAGAAAATTCACATATTGTCCAAAATCCACTTCTTTCGCTGAGAGAAAGCTTTTTTTGACACTTAAATACTGAACTCAAAAAACATACAAGCCTTGGTCTTGGCTCCAGTTTCAAACAAACAGAACTAATACTCCTGAGTATTTCTATCCTTTTTTTACAGACAATAAGTTGAAACATTGATGTATTTGAGAAAATTCACATATTGTCCAAAATCCGCTTCTTTCGCTGAGAGAAAGCTTTTTTTGACACTTAAATACTGAACTCAAAAAAATAGAAGCCTTTCACTTGGTTCCAGTTTCAAACCACAAGAACTAATGCTTTTCAGTATTTCTATGCTTTTTTACAGACAATGAGCCTGAAAATTTGATGTATTTGAGAAAATTCACATATTGTCCAAAATCCGCTCCTTTCGTTTAGATAAAGCTTTCTTTGACACTTAAATACTGAACTCAAAAAAATAGATGCCTTTGACGTGGTTCCATTTTCAAACCACGAGAACTAATGCTTTTCAGTAATTCTATGCTTTTTTACAGACAATAAGCCTGAAAATTTGATGTATTTGAGAAAAATCACATATTGTCCAAAATCCGGTTCTTTCGCTGAGAGAAAGCTTTTTTTGACACTTAAATAACTGAACTCTAAAAAATAGATGCCTTTGACGTGGTTCCATTTTCAAACCACGAGAACTAATGCTTTTCAGTAATTCTATGCTTTTTTACAGAAAATAAGCCTGCAAAATTGATGTATTTGAGAAAATTGACATATTGTCCAAAATCCGCTTCTTTCGCTGAGAGAAAGCTTTTTTTGACACTTAAATACTGAACTCAAAAAAATAGATGCCTTTGACGTGGTTCCAGTTTCAAACCACAAGAACTAATGCTTTTCAGTATTTCTATGCTTTTTTACAGACAATAAGCCTGAAAAATTGATGTATTTGAGAAAATTCACATATTGTCCAAAATCCGCTTCTTTCGCTGAGAGAAAGCTTTTTTTGACACTTAAATACTGAACTCAAAAAAATAGATGCCTTTGACTTGGTTCCAGTTTCAAACCACAAGAACTAATGCCTTTCAGTATTTCTATGCTTTTTTACAGACAATAAGTTGAAAAAGTGATGTATTTGAGAAAATTCACATATTGTCCAAAATCCGCTTCTTTCGCTGAGAGAAAGCTTTTTTTGACACTTAAATACTGAACTCAAAAAAATAGAAGCCTTTGACTTGGTTCCAGTTTCAAACCACAGAACTAATGTTCTGAGTATTTCTATGCTTTTTTACAGACAATAAGGCTGAAAAAGTGATGTATTTGAGAAAATTCACATATTGTCCAAATTCCACTTCTTTCGCTGAGAGAAAGCTTTTTTGACACTTAAATACTGAACTCAAAAAAATAGATGCCTTTTGACGTGGTTCCAGTTTCAAACAAACAGAACTAATACTCCTGAGTATTTCTATGTTTTTTTACAAACAATAAGTTGAAAAATTGATGTATTTGAGAAAATTCACATTTTGTGCAAAATCCGCTTCTTTCGCTGAGAGAAAGCTTTTTTTGACACTTAAATACTGAACTCAAAAAAATAGATGCCTTTGACGTGGTTCCAGTTTCAAACCACAAGAACTAATGCTTTTCAGTATTTCTATGCTTTTTTACAGACAATAAGCCTGAAAAAGTGATGTATTTGAGAAAATTCACATATTGTCCAAAATCCGCTTCTTTCGCTGAGAGAAAGCTTTTTTTGACACTTAAATACTGAACTCAAAAAAATAGATGCCTTTGACGTGGTTCCAGTTTCAAACCACGAGAACTAATACTCCTGAGTATTTCTATGTTTTTTTTACAGACAATAAGCCTGAAAAATTGATGTATTTGAGAAAATTCACATATTGTCCAAAATCCGCTTCTTTCGCTGAGAGAAAGCTTTTTTGACACTTAAATACTGAACTCAAAAAAATAGATGCCTTTGACGTGTTTCCAGTTTCAAACCACAAGAACTAATGCTTTTCAGTATTTCTATGGTTTTTTACAGACAATAAGTTGAAAAAGTGATGTATTTGAGAAAATTCACATATTGTCCAAAATGCACTTCTTTCGCTTAGATAAAGCTTTTTTGACACTTAAATACTGAACTCAAAAAAATAGAAGCCTTTGACTTGGTTCCCGTTTCAAACAAACAGAACTAATACTCCTGAGTATTTCTATGTTTTTTTACAGACAATAAGCCTGAAAAATGGATGTATTTGAGAAAATTCACATATTGTCCAAAATCCACTTCCTTCGCTGAGAGAAAGCTTTTTTGACACTTAAATACTGAACTCAAAAAAATAGATGCCTTTGACGTGGTTCCAGTTTCAAACCACAAGAACTAATGCCTTTCAGTATTTCTATGCTTTTTTACAGACAATAAGCCTGAAAAAGTGATGTATTTGAGAAAATTCACATATTGTCCAAATTCCACTCCTTTTGCTGAGATAAAGCTTTCTTTGAAACTTAAATACTGAACTCAAAAAACTTACAAGCCTTGGTCTTGGTTCCCGTTTCAAACCACAAGAACTAATGCTTTTCAGTATTTCTATGCTTTTTTACAAACAATAAGGCTGAAAAAGTGATGTATTTGAGAAAATTCACATATTGTCCAAATTCCACTTCTTTCGCTGAGAGAAAGCTTTTTTTGACACTTAAATACTGAACTCAAAAAACATACAAGCCTTGGTCTTGGTTCCCGTTTCAAACAAATAGAACTAATGTTTTGAGTATTTCTATGCTTTTTTACAGACAATAAGCCTGAAAAATTGATGTATTTGAGAAAATTCACATATTGTCCAAAATCCACTTCTTTCGCTGAGAGAAAGCTTTCTTTGACACTTAAATACTGAACTCAAAAAAATAGATGCGTTTTGACGTGGT